>JASPKZ010003848.1:0-600000 GCA_030220185.1 Diploptera punctata | reverse complement strand
CCAACAATTTTGTACTCGTTTTAAAGGAATCTGATAGGGAAATAGGGATAATTAGGATACAAATTAGTTGAATCATTATCATTTCTTCTTCTTCACGTCTAGAATCCAGTCAGAACTCACACTGTATAGTGCAGGCGTGCTCAGGTGGGCAGGGCACAACTGGAGATGATAGGGATTCTATGGTGGCAGATTAAGACTAATCCTATACTTATTCATTATTTACAAAATGTATTTACATTATAGGTACATACAAAAATGCAGGCATTGCTATTTTTCATGTATGTACGTATATTGTGATGTATATTTCCCATGTTTTGCAGTAGGTGAAGGAAAGTCTGGACAGATATTAGAAGTGGTGTGCAGTTGAAGAATGGCCTTTAAGATGGCTGTCATTTGTGATTGATGTCTTGAATTGCATTGTTTTAAGACTGAGATGTTACCAACATTTATAAATATTTCCAAATCATATTTCAAGAAATTAACTTCATTTTGTTAGATTCCGATGGAACAAGTTAGTGTACAGAAAATTAGTTTATAGTTGATTAAATAATATGCATGTAATTTGTTTTGTTAGGTTAGGAAATGGGAAGTTAGTTTATGTCCATTTTTTTAGCATTTGGGAATTTATTCCGAACGTTCGTAACGCTGATTTCATAGCCATCTACCGGAAGCTACATTAACCATTACAACAACTCCCGCATGCACACTACGACTGTGTAGAACTTTGAAGAATTCATGTGAGACAGAGAGTACACTTTATCCATGAAATGTTGTGCATTAAATTCTTGCTCTCTAACAATCTCCTGGAGGTCATAACACATTGACATAAAAAATGTAGAACCAAACATGCACATTATAGGTCCAATGATGTGGTCTCAGGGTAGCGTGCTGCCTTGTCACGCAGCGGCCCCGGGTTCGACTTCTGGGTGAGGTTTTTATCGGGGGTTTCCTCACCTGTAAGACAAATGTCAGGAAAACTTTAAGGCCCAAAACGGTCCCCGCAATCATATGGCCATTGCATCATAGGTTAAGCTTAGGATTAGGGACTCTCTTGATGCACCACTATCATCATCATCTCCCATCATATCATCAGGGCAACGTAACCCCGCCTTCCAGGCGCCCCAACCTCAGAAGTGAGTTACAAGTATGCCATGCCAGGAGAGAAACCAGGAATGTTGAAAGACAACCTGGGGCATTTGAAAACAAAAACATGCACATTATAGCTGCTGCTTTCGCATGTAGTAGAGGCACGGAAGGTATAAATAAAACTCAAAGATGTCATCCTCCATTCCAAACTTCTCCTTAATAAACATGTCACATTGAAGATCTATTAATTCTAATTGCACCTATGCAGACACCAAAAATGGTGACATGAAGATATGAAAATACAGCTTAAATGACTCATATCTTATCATGAATGCTACACTTAGGGTCGTATCTATGCATGCATTGATGCGTAAAAGTGTACTGACGCATAAGTAAATGAGTGAGTGACTTGCAAAGACCTTTTCCAGGCTCAAGAATCTGTTCATGCGATAATAATTGCCAATTCAAGTGGAAATGCATTAGCTCAGGATAGGGATGTACCAATGCTGTGTTAAAAAAAAATGATCTGTCTTTTTAACTGGAAGGTACAAAAATTAAAGCTAGAATCTAGCAATGGCAACCCACTGTATGGAGCAGATAGATTCCCTGCTTGAGTAAAGAGCAGAATAGAGCAAGGCAGGATGCGGCGCAGATGGCAGGTAATAAGGATTATCCAATCTACTAATTCATGAGTTGGATAACTTCCCTATAGTTTAAATGAGAAATTTAGCTCTGGATTTTAATGCCTTGGAGTTAAAAATGGCAAACTTTTTTTTTGTACATGACCTTGGAATATCACAACACTTCTCTATAAGTCTGGCACATATTTCACAGAAGTGATTTTTTATTATTTTGTATGTAATTATAGTCAATTACACATGAGTTTAGGCCTTCATGGCACTCTTTCAAATAATTAAAAATGAAGTACATAAAAGAATTTTTACTTAAGTTTTAATGGATGATAATACAAATATTTAATATATTTTTATTAAAATAAATAGGTATCAAACTGTAGTCTAAACTAACAATTTTGCTCATCATGATAAAATTTATTTATAACGAGGATGGGACTCTGTGATGATAATTTATCATATTTAAGAAATTTTATGAGAAATTAGTTTATGCCTATTTTTCTATTTTTTATAGGCTTTCATAATATGTGTGTACATTTTGCAAAATGATCTAAGGCAATTCTTCTTCTTCTTCACGATTTAGGCTTATTTACTAGCCTGTTCCGGCTCAAATTGCTGCTCTTTCCATATTTTCCTTGGTCTTCCCAAACTTCTTCTTCCTTGTGGTGAATAGTTGTATGCTGCTTTTGGTATTCTATTCTCAGTCATCCTTGCCAAGTGTTCTTTCCAGTTTGTTCTGTATTTATCTATTGTTGAGTTTAATTCCTCTATTTTTAGTTGTTGTCTTATTTCTGTGTTATGTTTTTTGTCTGTTCTTTGATATCCTGCTATTGGTCTGAGGAATCTCATTTCAGCAGCTTGTATCCTGGCAGATTGTTGTGTTGTCACTGTCCATGTTTTGGATCCATAAGTAATAATAGGCACTGCCATTGTCTTGTATATAATTTCATTATAGTCTTTCCTGGCTTTATTTTTCAAAGTTCTTTTTAGTGTACCTGTTATATAATTAAACTTATTTATTTTGTTATTTATAACTGTTTCTGCTGTGTATGATATTTCACAACCTAGGAAGTTATATGTTACTACTTGTTCTATTGGTTTATTTTCTAATATTATCTTTGTCCAAACTGGATGAGCACCCTTGGAGGCCACTGTTTTTGATTTTTGTGAGGATATCTCCATATATTTTTTTTGATATTTTATTTAGTTTATATAGCATTATTTGTAGTTCATCTTCAATCTAAGGCAATTAATTTTGATAAAGAATCATCATTCATGGGTTAATGATTGATAGGGGTATTTCATTATATCCCAGTATAAAATAATCGCAAAATTACTAAAAAGTCTATTTCATAGTCTAATATTTGTTATCATAGAGAGCCTAAACCTTTATCCATTGCATTATAACTCTGTCAAATATTGCAATAAGATATATATTTTTTTTAATTTACACAAGTTAGTAGATAAACTCTGTACAATTTTTTTCAGCAGACATAAACATCAACTTTTATAAGATTCATGATGTGTTCCGTTGAGATTTATTCAAAATTAATATAAAATTATAGAATATTCACCTGAAAGGTCCGTCTCCTCAACTTAATTATCATTTAACTGTAGCGCTTTTGGGACTTTGTCCCATCATCAGCAGGATTCAAAACAGGTGTTTCACTGAAGATCTGGTAGAGGGGGTTACATGTATTGGGTTCGTTTTCGTTTATGAGGCTGTCGTTGTGAGCTGCTTTCATGATTTCCATCTCTTCGAGTACGTTTATCTTCGCTGGATTATTTTCTCTGTGCATTACTGTTAGGGTGTTTTCAATATTTAACATGCGATGTCCTTCATGGATAACGTGTTTTGCATAGCTTGATTTACCTTCTGCGTGAATGAAGTCTCGAAAATGTTCTTTGAATCTGATGTTAAAACTCCTGTTTGTCCTTCCTATATAAAATTTGTTGCAGTCCTTACATGTCAGTTTATAAACTCCTTTGCTGTTGAAAATGTTATTTTCTTCAATGTTATTGTTTATTATGTTGTTTAATTTGTTATTGGTTCTGTATGCTATTTTTACGTTTTTATCGGCTTTCTTTAGTGCATTGGCTAATTTTGTTGTTTCTTTTCCTGTGTATGTAAGTGTTATCCATGTTTTCTTGTTGTTGTCAGATTCTTTTTCTAGTTTAGTTATGTTGGTTATGTTGTTCTTCCTTTTTGTTTTTTTACGAGCTTATCTATGAATTCTTCATAATTAAGTTGAGGAGACGGACCTTTCAGGTGAATATTCTATAATTTTATATTAATTTTAGACATAAACATCTGTGGAAATATTGCATTTATGTAACACTGGGTTAATACCCCTATCAAACAACAGTACAGTATATTTGCTCACACAATTAATCCAGATATTTGGTATCTACTTAATCTCCAATTCCATGGCACAAGAGGTCTAGAAGGACCTTGACCTACCTGCTGGCTTCACATCCACATGTGTAAATCACAGAGGTGGACAATCATTTAGCCAATATTAGGGTGAGATGTAGTCAGCATATCAGATCCCCAGTCATTATAGCTGGTTTTCTCAACCTGGAACTGCTACTTATTGTAGCTATCCAAATTCCAACAATGTTGGGTGAGCACCGGTCCCATATTGGCCAAAGATAATTAAAAAAAAATTCTGCTCTCATGGGGATTTGAACATGCACCAATGCATAATGTGTTTAACTGCTTGGCTACACGCAGAACTACCCATTTAATCTTATCAATACACTTCTTATATGTTGTTTTAATAGCTCAAAAAAAAATCCCATGAGGTTTTAGGGTCGAATGTTTGAACGCATTAGACAGTAAAATGCCTTCTCTGCTGAGCAAGTTGTATGCTAATACGATTTTGCTTACTCAGAAATCTGTTCATGCGATAATAATTGGTTAAATTTGTAAGCTACCTGCGGAGGTAGCTTAAATGAGCAACTCAAATTAAAATCCCGAAGGGAACCGATGGTAATCGATGTACTTTGCTGCTTTATCTAACATTTATCCAAGATGTCGGACCTTGAAGACTTCGATCATGTTTTCGGTATACACGGAGAAGAGGAATTTGATAGAGTCTACCAAAGAATTCAACTGGAAGAACAGGAGAATCGGCGTAATATTGCGTGTCGCAGACGTGTTTGTATACGGTATTATTTGCGGGATGCAAGCATAAATGCATTCCTCTATAGCAGACGAAAATAACGGAAGTGGTTTTATCGCTGAGAATTCTGGGTAATTCGTTGCCAATATTACGAAAACGTCGACTCTCGTGCATGACCGATAAGTCGGCCGTTAATTCGTTCTCAGCAATTGCTCACGGTGAATCAGCTCACTAGTGATTGGAAGTAATTTGAGTAGAGAGTAATGTTCTAACATACGACCCTTAAAAGGCGTTCTCTGATGATGAAGTTTTATTCAAACACATTTTTCTTACTCAGAAATCTATTCACGCGGTAATAATTGTAAAGCTACCTGACAAGGTACCTTAAGATCGTAGCTCAAGATATAAACTTATGTGAAAATCCCGAAGGGAACCGATGGTAACCGATGTAGTTTGAAACTTATCCAAGATGTCGGACCTTGAAGACTTCGATCATGTTTTCTGTATACGCGGAGAAGAGGAATTTGATAGAGTCTACCAAAGAATTCAACTGGAAGAACAGGAGAATCGGCGTAATATTGCGCGTCGCAGACGTGTTTGTATACGGTATTATTTGCGGGATGCAAGCATAAATGCATTCCTCTATAGCAGACGAAAATAACGGAAGTGGTTTTATCGCTGAGAATTCTGGGTAATTCGTTGCCAATATTACGAAAACGTCAACATTCATGCATGACCGGTTAAGGCGGCCGTTAATTCGATCTCAGCTCACCAGTGATTGGAAGTAATTTGAGTAGAGAGTAATGTATTTGCATACGACCCTTAAACTCAGATCTGCAGATCAATAGGCAGTGTGTTACCACCTGACCTAACACAAGAGTATTTGATTAATGCAAATATATGGAATTAAACAGTGCTACTAATATGCAGTGTGCCACATTATGCCTTTTTTAACTACAGCATAATTATACTTCTTCTTCCTTTCATGTGATAGACCTAGAGGTCTGTTACGGTCTCAAACCAACATTTGAAGGGTCTGTCCAAAAAATATAAAAATTATGTTAAATATTTCAATAGTGAGCTTCTTCCCGAGTCGGGATTTACTTCTGCACCTGACCAGACTATGCATGAATTTGTCAAGAAACTTGTGAGATCCATTGGCAATATTAAATTATTTACTTAGATTTCTTTTTAATTTAGGCATAAACCTCACGCGTGATAACAATAATAATAGTAATAATCACACATAAAAGTCATAATGTCATAATTTTGTCTATTAATTTATAGACAATGGTAAGCATTTCTATTTGAGGATCTTCACAAATATATAAAATTATTATAACTGAAATAATTGTTAGAATAAATGTAAAAGTTATTGTAAATGGTGGGAAATAATTTGAAAAATGAAACCCTAAGAATAAAATTTGATAGCAGTTTATGAAGGAATTAAAAAAGTCGCATCACAGGTTGTAAAGAGTAGCCTAATTTATTACAGAAATATCTGTAGGCCTATGTAATTGAAAGTATCCATATTCAGTAAAAATTTGCTCGTTATTTATTTTTAATTATTGTATCTTACTTTGTAACCATGTAATTACCGGTATTTTTGTTTTTAAATTTTTATTTTGGAAACAAATAATATATCCATTATACAGCAGCTCTTTGCTATAATACGCCTCAGGAAGTTGGGAATGTTTTGGAACATACTTTGGAATGCATTTTTAGCAGGTATTTAATGCCAACCTTGTTGGAAAAACGAGATTTATGCTTCATTAGTGAGCAACCCCCTAATTCGATCAATGAGAAGATTGTGGCGGATAACTTAGGGCCGCATGCAAATACATTAGTCTCTGGTGAGCTGAGTTTTCCGTGAGAACATGCAAAGTTCGAATTAGCGAGTCGCTGACTGGTCATGCATGAAAGTAGTTTTTTTCGTAATATTGGCAAGAAATTACCCAGAATTCTCAGCGATAAAACAACTTCCGTTATTTTCGTCTGCTAGAGAAACGCATTTACGCTTGCATCCCGTAAATAAAACCGTATACGACGACGTCTGCATCGCGCGATATTATGCCAATTTTCCTGTTCTTCCAGTTGAATTATTTGGTAGACTCTATCAAATTCCTCTTCTCCGCGTATACCGAAAACATGATCGAAGTCTTCAAGGTCCGACATCTTTGATAAAGCAGCAAGGTTTCAAAGTACATTGGTTACATCGGTTTGCTCACGATTCGTTCTCTGCAAAGTCACCTCGCCAGGTAGCTTAGGAATTTCGACAATTATTATCGCATGAACAGATTTTTGAGTACGCAAAAACGTCTTTGGATGCAACTTTCTCAGCAGAGTACAAGCTGAGAACGACTTTTACGGTCTAATGCGTTCATAGATACCATCCTATAAAATATTTGTCTTCCATCTTGGATACTCCTTTAAGGAGTAAAACACTGGACGAAGGCGTTTTCAGAGATAGAATGCTACTTACCTTCCACCACAAATTCAAAGTGAATTGATTGAATTATGTGACTTTGAGATAAAGAAAATGATTGTGGATGTAAAAATTGCCAGCGCTTACAGTGTTTTAGCTGATGAATGCAGTGAGATTTCTGGAAAGGAGCAATTGTCCATTGTCGTGCGGTTTTGTTTATGAGAAACTGAATAAAATTCTAGTAGAGTATTTGGGGTTTGTTGAATGAAAAAAATGGACGTCCAAACAATTACTGCAGAAATTGAGTTTTTTTTTTTTTCAAAGAGATAGACATTGATCCGCACAAATAGAGCTATGACGGCTGCTCAACAATAGCAGGAAAAGACAACAGCGTCCAGATATGCGAGAGTTTTTTCCCAAACGTATTTACTTTCACTGCGCGAGCCACAAAACCAATATTGTGTAAATGATTTTAATAGTGTACTTGAGATTAGACACACGATAGCTACAATTAAGGATATTATAAACTATTTTTCGAGAGTCGTCGTTCAAAAGACAGCACGTCCCAAACATCCCCATGCTCTGCGAAACACGTTGGTCGCAAAAAAATATGAAAGTAATTGGATATTTAAGAAACACTTTTTTGGAAATGACGAACGGCCTGAAATTGATTGCCGTACAAGGAAACGCACCAAGCCGAAAACAAGCTGATTCATATTTTGTTTGTGCCTCGTAGCAAATTTCTAGTAATTTGGAACCTGTCATTAATTCGCTACAAGGTGTGGTTATAGATTTAATTAAATGCATGGCCCAAGTTGAAAGCATTAAAAGTATGGTAATAGATGAAGGCATTAAAAGCATGGTAATAGATCATCGCAAAAAAGTGATGAGATCTCCGAAGGTATCATGAAAGAGATTGGAGACTATTGCTTCTGAGCTAGGCGTGGAAATCACATTACAAAGAACATCCAATAAGCAGACACATCAATCTATCCACAAAGCAATCCTGAAGATGACTTTAAGGTGACCATCTTAAATCCCTACGTGGACTCTTTTCATACAGCTTTGTCAGACAGATGTGGAGAACAACAGGGTCCTGCCTTTGAACTTCAAATGCTGCACCCTAAGAACTTAAAAACATTTCTGAAAGATGTTCAAGCAACGGCGAGCAAAATTTCAGAATATTATAGAATCGAGGGTATCTCCACCGATATTGAACTATGGCACCGTATGTGAATGAAACGAAGTGACAAGGATTAAGAAGGCGATTTCTTTATCATCGTGGATGAGTACGATTTTTTCCCATCCATCAAAAAGCAATTGTATTCTTCGTCCGCGGAAAAAGTAGAGAAATTTGCACATCGTGTTTATGGGGATAGGGCGGAGCCTAAGAGCGCATGCGCTTTACTTTCCAAGTCAGTCAGTCTGAAGGTGAACGCTGGACTGTTACGATACCTCCGAGTTCTGGATAAGAATTCCGTTATGAGAATTAACAATGCTTAAAAAATCTTAAAACTTACCGGTGTTTAGAAATAATGGTAAAATAAATACACTATTATATTAAATTTCGATACAAAATGCTTTATTTTCATATAGGATTAACACAATAAAATAATAAAAACTTGAAATGTCAAAACTGTTAGGATTTTTTTCACGCAACATCTTGAAAACTTGAAACTTCAATTTTGAAAAACAATTGGTGCAGAAATTAACAAATAATAATATTCAAAGAACGAAAAATAAGAGATTATTTAGAACGAAAACTGTTAAACATTAAACATTACGTATTATGAGCATAAATAATTTTTATTTTTTAATGTGATTTAGAATAAGTCAGAATAATAATAATAATAATTTGCATTTTTTGGCAATTACAATATTATTTTTAAATGTGTTTTATATTTAGTATTATCTAATTTTTAAGGAAGCAGAACGTTTGGTTACTTACCTGAGCCATCCCAAAAACCATTCACGACACCCAGTCCAATTAAATGAATTTAAGAGTTTTATTATTTTTATTTCTATAGTGCCTAAAAATCCAATCAAAATCTGTTTTTATGTGACGGAGAAAATAAAATTAAGTCACAAAAATTCACACTTAAAAATGAACCGATTTCGATTAAATTTTCAGTTGTTAAAAATTACTTTTAATGTACATTTTTGTAATGCTTCACACAAAAAAAAAAGTATTTTTTTTTAATTTTCAATCTACTATAGAATTATAATTTCTGTGAAATTCAAAATCACATTAACTGAGTTTGATACTGTTTTATATAGATTTTGAGAAAATTGTCTCCACTTGTTTCGCTGTTAGATTTTTTTAAATGTTTGTATGACCAAGATTCTGACCCCCCCCCCCCCCCGCATAAAGAAAAAAAAGCACATTGAGAACAATCTTGCGTTCTCCAGAACGTTCAGGTTTTCCGATTGTACATATTTCCCGCTAGAAAGCAGTTCAGTAATGTCACGTGATCTGTTCTCACTCCAGTACTTCATACTGTAGCCTCATTGGCCGTGCATTTTACACGCTCCCTGCGCAGATGGCTTATTTCGAACATCTTTCTCTACATATCACGCGGACAAAGTTTAATATGCCTCTCTTTACCATGCACTACGGTGCGGCGTCGATTGAACGCACTTTTAGCACCCTAAGAACAGTGAAGACATGGTGCCGCTCTACAATGATAGAAAATCGCCTTGATGGCCTGTGTATACACAGCCTGCCCAAAAGACTTATTAAAAATTGTTTTAAAATATACAAACAAATCGTACTTAAAATTTTCTCAAACGAAAAGACGTGTCGAATTGTGTGTGTAGTTGTACATTATTAGTAGCTAAACTACTGCTAACAGTTTCCATACAATTAAGTTTATACTTGATTATTATGACTATTTAACTCATGCCCCAAATGGGAGTCAATGACCAATCACATTTCAATGATTTCTATTTTACAACCAATCAGAGTCGTGTTTCACCAAATATTTATCAGTGTTATAATTACCATATTAAAGAAAGCTCCTCCTTACAATATTGCGTTCCTTTGGCAATAAATAGTATGATCTGGTTGCAGTGATAAACAAAAGAAGCGGTAGAAGCGTACCTATCGTTTCTCATTTGTTTTCAAACATCGCCGTTTACATTAAATGTATAAATATTTTAAAATAACTATAGTTAAATAATGATTTGTGAGTGAACAGCTTAATTTTATTCGTTAAATAGTCCTAACAAATGCCACTCTTGATTTCCAAATTCTCTAGATAAATTCACTCCTCACTTCGTGAGTCGTGAATTTATCGATAATTTGGAAATCACTCGTGGCATTACTTATGAATATTATAATACTGACAAAAATGCAATTCGCCAAGCCTAAAAATTCTGCAATCATTTCAGTATTATTCTTCATACTTCCTCTTCAATAGCACTGTAGTTTTCTTCCGAAATATATAGAGGTTAGTTTAAAAAATAAAGGTAGTATTTTATATTTTTGATTTGTTCGTTTGTACTCGGAAGGTATACAGTCGAAACAAAAATTGCACCCCCCTTAATCCAATGCTGGCAACGCCCATGGGTATGGGTAATCCTTTCGGCAGCAAAGCTATCGCAGGCATGCACATTTTGTACTTCTTCTTCTTCTTCTTCTTCACTTCACGGGCAAAGCAAAAATTGCCAAAAAGATCGGTGTAAGTAGATTCCTGGGAAAGCATAGCAGCGCACAGCGGGTATTCTTTTACGGGTAATTCAAAATAAAGAATTTAGTCTTTCAGCTCATTTATACCAAGTACATCGGACTACGTAGATTTCCGGCCAACGCCGGGTAAACAGCACAGGGTATCTAAAAACAATCCTTCTTCTTCTTCACGGTTTAGGCTTATTTACTAGCCTGTTCCGGCTCCAAATTGCTGCTGTTTCCATATTTTCCTTGGTCTTCCCAAACTTCTTCCTCGTGGTGAATAGTTGTATGCTGCTTTTGGTATTCTATTCTCAGTCATCCTTGCCAAGTGTTTTTTCCAGTTTGTTCTGTATTTCTCTATTGTTGAGTTTAATTCCTCTATTTTTAGTTGTTGTCTTATTTATGTGTTATTTTTTTGTCTGTTCTTTGATATCCTGCTATTGGTCTGAGGAATCTAATTTCAGCAGCTTGTATCCTGACAGATTGTTGTGTTGTCACTGTCCATGTTTCGGATCCATAAGTAATAATAGGCACTGCCATTGTCTTGTATAATTTCATTATAGAGTCTTTCCTGGCTTTATTTTTTCAAAGTTCTTTTTAGTGTAACTGTTATATAATTAAAATTATTTATTTTGTTATTTATATCTGTTTCCGCTGTGTATGATATTTCGCAACCTAGGAAGTTATATGTTACTACTTGTTCTATTGATTTATTTTCTAATATTATCTTTGTCCGAACTGGATGAGCACCCTTGAAGGCCATTGTTTTTTATTTTTGTGAGGATATTTCCATGTTTTATTTTTTTGATATTTCATTTAGTTTATATAGCATTCTTTGTAGTTCCTCTTCTGTTTTTGCTATTAAAACCTGGTCATCTGCAAAGGCTACTGTTTTTATTACTATATTTCCTAAGTTAATTCCCCCAGTCGTCATTTGCTTCCATGATCTTATCATGTCGTCGAAATAAATGTTAAAAAGCGTGGTTTATAGTGGACAACCTTGTCTAACTCCTCCTGTTATATGTATTGGTTCCCTTTGATTTATTTTATTTGTGTTTTCTCATACATTTTCTTAATTACTGCTATCAAGTGTAGTGGAATTCCTTTTTCACTTAATACTCGTATGTTCCATAATGTTGGTCTAGACACTTTATCGAAGGCCTTCTTATAATCTGTAAAGAGGATGTGCGTCTCTAAGTTGAATTCTCTTCGCTTCTCTATTATTTGTTTTAAAAATAATTATGATATCAATTTATATATTGTTTCCTTTCACTTATTCAACTAGAGGTAAAAATACATGATTTATTAAGCGTAGCAGCGTACGCCGGGTATTAGCTAGTAACAAATAAAGAACTTTGGAGAAGAACAAATCAAAACCAAATTTGTAAAGAAATTAAATTTAGAAAATGGAAATGGGTTGGTTATATATTATGTGGAACCGATATATACCACCCCTAACCTGGTATACTGATTAATAAATACGATTAATCAATAAACAAAGAATGAGCTGCATATAGAATACAAAGTAACTTAAATAAATATCTTATTGGTGAAATTTCCCACAAGTAGTAGTGGGAAACCTTAATGCGAAGAAATTCTTAAGCTGGGTCTAGTTTGAAAAATCACGTTTAGAGAAAATTTCTCCTTCAAAATTTACAGCCGCGGAAGCCCAAACTAGTAAACTCGCTCGCTTACTTACTCACTGGCACTATCGAACCCGTAGGTTCATGGCCGCGCGGACATCTTCTTCTTCTTCCTTCCAAGTATTAGGCCAAGGCCTGTTACGATCCTATAGAAAATTTTCCCTCCAGCGTTTCATAGGACGGCCCAGTAATCTTCGTCCTCGTCTTCGCGGACATAAACTCTCCATACATCCCTATCCCGAGCTAATGTTTTCCAATCATTCCCTGTATAATCTACTTCCCTCAAATCATAGTTAATGTTATTCTCCCACCTCATTCTTGGTCTACCAACTGGGCGTTTTCCCTCTGGCTTTCCTTCAAGAAGCTTCCATGCAAGTCTTTCATTCCCCATACGTGCAACATGTCCTGCCCATTGCAGTCTACGAGACTTAACTGTTCTTATTATATCTGGCTTCCTATAAAGACCATGTAGTTCGTTGTTATGTAGTCTTCTCCATTCACCTGTTTGTTCATCTCTCTTTGGTCCAAAAATTTTCCTAAGTACTTTATTCTCAAATATTTGTAATCTCCTTTCCTCCCTTAAAGTAAGAGTCCAGGTTTCGCATCCATATAATATAACTGGTCGAATAATAGTTTTATATATTTTCAGTTTAACGTTTTTTTAAAGGAGTTGGGACATCAAGTCTCTGCAATGCATAATAGCTTGCATTTCCAGAATTGAGCCTATGTTTAATTTCTTTGTGCATCTCATTCCTATTTGTGATTATTGTTCCTAGGTATTTGAATTCAGCCACTTCCTCAAAATTTCCCTCATTTGTCATTAGCTGTCCACTTCCATTATATAATGCACTTCTACGTGTGACCATAGCTCGCTACCCGTGGGAAATAAAATTAAGAAGTAGGTGGGAGTTTAATACATTAACGCCACAAGGAGACATGTAATTGAAAATTCCAACCAATTAAAATCAGAGTTAGGATGTACAACCATATATGGAAATAAAGGTCCTGATTTCGATACGAAATTCATGAGACACTTACATCAAAGATTTCATAGGGACCGGTTCGATACTCGAGAAAGGGTCTCAAATCGTTGGACTTAGCAAATTCCTGCAAATCTAATAATTATTTAACTACAAGTGACAGTCCTCATGGAGTTAGGCGTCTATAGTCAACACCAATTCAACTGTGCATAATGTACCGTGTGCATTTTAAGCGGTAATTTAATCAATTAATTAAAATAAAGTTATTTACTACATTCACGATTGTCTGCTTTCCACGCAACTCTCCTTCTGGTCCCTATATTAGAGAGGAATCTCAGCGCTCATCCTAAATTAAATAGGAACCGAACGGCTACCGTGCTAGGGCAATCAATCAACTAATATCAATTAAAATAATGAATTAAAATATATATACAGTCAATATGCCCATTTCACCAATTAATGTTTAAAAAGGTCAACAAGTTTCCACAGCCAAGCTGTCATTCTCAAGACCAGATATTGACTGAAGACAAAATTGATAATAAATAATAAACAAATTCAGTTAAAAACAAACTACGTCACATGACGCAATCATGTTTACTTATGAATGATTGCGTCATGTGACGTAGTTTGTTTTTAACTGAATTTGTTTATTATTTATTATCAATTTTGTCTTCAGTCAATATCTGGTCTTGAGAATGACAGCTTGGCTGTGGAAACTTGTTGACCTTTTTAAACATTAATTAGTGAAATGGCCATATTGACTGTATATATATTTTAATATTTGATCACCAAGAAGATCACTTGTGTATTAAAATAATGAACCCAAGTGACTATTATCAGCCATTAAAAAATACCGTCCCATATGGAGAGAGAGAATGATAACATCACAAAAATGGCATTTGATTGGAACCCTCAAGGATTGAGATGAAGCTGAACAGGGAAGGGTGAGTTGGAGCGAAATTAAGGCATTGACAAACGACAGAGGTCGTTGGCGAGCTTTTTCCAAAGCTCTAATGCTTCCCAGTGGGGTGACCGGGACTACTACTATTAAAAACGCTTAGCTAGGCTCTCAAAGTAAAGATTCGTATACTTTTTCACATTGTTTACTTCCACCCAATGCACAAATAAACAAATCCTTCTTCTTCTTCTTCTTCACGGTTTAGGCTTATTTACTAGCCTGTTCCGGCTCCAAATTGCTGCTCTTTCCATCTTTTCCTTGGTCTTCCCAAGCTTCTTCCTCGTGGTGAATAGTTGTATGCTGCTTTTGGTATTCTATTCTCAGTCATCCTTGCCAAGTGTTCTTTCCAGTTTGTTCTGTATTTCTCTATTGTTGAGTTTAATTCATCTATTTTTAGTTGTTGTCTTATTTCTGTGTTATGCTTTTTGTCTGTTCTTTGATATCCTGCTATTGGTCTGAGGAATCTCATTTCAGCAGCTTGTATCCTGGCAGATTGTTGTGTTGTCACTGTCCATGTTTTGGATCCATAAGTAATAATAGGCACTGCCATTGTCTTGTATAATTTCATGATAGAGTCTTTCCTGGCTTTATTTTTCAAAGTTCTTTTTAGTGTTCCTGTTATATAATTAAATAAATCATACTCCTTAAAGTAACTCTCCACAGACTTCATTTGTAGTAATTCCTCAATGGCCACCATCATGGGCATAGCCAGCTTTGAATTAAGGGGGGTGCATTTTTTTTATTATATACCTTTCGGGTATAAATGAACAAATAAAAAATACTACCTTTATTTTTTTGACTAGCCTCAATATATTTCGGAACGAAACTACAGCGCTACTGAAGAGGAAATATGAAGAATAATAGTGAAGTAATTGCAGAATTTTTAGGCTTAGCGAATTTAATTTTTTGTCAAGATTACTCCTTAATTGTTATACTTAGTAGTATTGAAACTATTAGCTATATTTTAGCTAATAAATTACAACTACACACACAAATCGACTCGCCTTTTCGTTTGAGAACATTTTTAAGTGCGTTTTGCTTGAATTTTTCAAGATAATTTTCAATAAGTTTTTATACAGACTGAGCATACACAGGCCATTAAGTCGATTTTTTGTCATTGTAGAACGGCACCAAGTCTTCACTCTTCGTAGGGTGCTAAAAGTGCATTCACTCTTCGTAGGGTGCTAAAAGTGCGTTCACTCTTCGTAGGGTGCTGAAAGTGCGTTCACTCTTCGTAGGGTGCTGAAAGTGCGTTCACTCTTCGTAGGGTGCTAAAAGTGCGTTCACTCTTCGTAGGGTGCTGAAAGTGCGTTCACTCTTCGTAGGGTGCTGAAAGTGCGTTCACTCTTCGTAAGGTGCTAAAAGTGTGTTCACTCTTCGTAGGGTGCTGAAAGTGCGTTCACTCTTCGTAGGATGCTAAAAGTGCGTTCACTCTTCGTAGGGTGCTGAAAGTGCGTTCACTCTTCGTAGGGTGCTGAAAGTGCGTTCACTCTTCGTAGGGTGCTAAAAGTGCATTCACTCTTCGTAGGGTGCTAAAAGTGCGTTCACTCTTCGTAGGGTGCTGAAAGTGCGTTCACTCTTCGTAGGATGCTAAAAGTGCGTTCACTCTTCGTAGGGTGCTGAAAGTGCGTTCACTCTTCGTAGGGTGCTGAAAGTGCGTTCACTCTTCGTAGGGTGCTGAAAGTGCGTTCACTCTTCGTAGGGTGCTGAAAGTGTGTTCACTCTTCGTAGGGTGCTGAAAGTGCGTTCACTCTTCGTAGGGTGCTGAAAGTGTGTTCACTCTTCGTAGGTGCTGAAAGTGCGTTCACTCTTCGTAGGGTGCTGAAAGTGTGTTCACTCTTCGTAGGGTGCTGAACGTGCGTTCACTCTTCGTAGGGTGCTGAAAGTGCGTTCACTCTTCGTAGGGTGCTGAAAGTGCGTTCACTCTTCGTAGGGTGCTAAAAGTGCGTTCACTCTTCGTAGGGTGCTAAAAGTGCGTTCACTCTTCGTAGGGTGCTGAAAGTGCGTTCACTCTTCGTAGGATGCTAAAAGTGCGTTCACTCTTCGTAGGGTGCTGAAAGTGCGTTCACTCTTCGTAGGGTGCTGAAAGTGCGTTCACTCTTCGTAGGGTGCTGAAAGTGCGTTCACTCTTCGTAGGGTGCTGAAAGTGCGTTCACTCTTCGTAGGGTGCTGAAAGTGTGTTCACTCTTCGTAGGGTGCTGAAAGTGTGTTCACTCTTCGTAGGGTGCTGAAAGTGCGTTCACTCTTCGTAGGGTGCTGAAAGTGTGTTCACTCTTCGTAGGGTGCTGAAAGTGCGTTCACTCTTCGTAGGGTGCTGAAAGTGTGTTCACTCTTCGTAGGGTGCTGAAAGTGCGTTCACTCTTCGTAGGGTGCTGAAAGTGCGTTCACTCTTCGTAGGGTGCTGAAAGTGTGTTCACTCTTCGTAGGGTGCTGAAAGTGCGTTCACTCTTCGTAGGATGCTAAAAGTGCATTCAATCGACGGCGTACCGTAGTGCGTGGTAAAGACAGGCGTACATATTACAATTACTTTTTTGATGGATGGGAAAAAATCGCACTCGTCCACGATGTTAACGAAATCACCTTCCTTATCCACGTCACTTCGTTTCATCCACATACGGTGCCATAATTTAATTTCGGTGGACAACCCTCGGTTTTATATTACTCTGAAATGTTGCTCGCCGTTGTTTGGGCATATTTCAGAGATGTTTTTAGGTTCTTAGGATGCAGCATTTGAAGTTCAAAAGCAGAACCCTGTTTTCTCCAAAGCTGTGTGAAAGGAATCTAAGTAGGGATTTAAGATGGCCATCTTAAATTAATCTCCGGGATTACAATGTGGATTAGCTCGATGTGACTCCTTAATGGATATTCTTGGTAGTAAGATTTCTACCCCTAGATCATAAGCAATAGTTTCTATCTCTTTCATGGTGCCTTCGGAAATCTCATTCATTTTTTTGCGATGATCTATTATCATGCTTTTAATGCTTTCAACATGAGCCGTGTATTTAATTAAAAATATAGCCAGGGCAGCGAATTAACGACAGGTTCCAAATAACAAGAACATTTTGCTATCGGGCATAAACAAAAGAAGAAAGTACTTCTAACTTGCAGCAGCATGTAACTGATCAGCTTGTTTTTGGCTTAGTGTGTTTCTTACTACGGCAATCAATTTCAGGCCGTTCATTAATTCCAAAAACTGTTTCTAAAATATCCCAATACTTTTACATTTTTGCGACCAACATGTTTCGCAGAGCATGGGGATGCTTGGGACGTGCTGTCTTCTCAACGGCGACTCTCGAAAAAAGTTTATATCTTAATTGTAGCTATCGTGTTTCTCACCTCGGGATCACTATTCAAATAATTTACCACAATAATGATTTTGTGAAACCACGAGATTACTAAAGAGTAAAAAGAGGGAATATTTGAGAGAGAATATTAATGTTCTTGAAATGAATGCAAAAAACAGGAACATTAGAGAGAATTATATCAGGGAATTAGTATAGAGAAGAAAGGGTTTCAGGCTAGAACAAACATAATTCGGAATGAAAATGGGGATATAACTGCAGATTCCAGGAGTATATTAAATAGATGGAAAAGTTACTTTAATCAACTATTAAATGTACATACAGAACAGGATACTGAAGAAGATAATTTACAGACAGCAGAAATTCTAATCATAGAACCAAGTGCATTAGAGGTTGAAATGGCGATAGAAATATTGAAGCTGTATAAAGCATAAGGTTCATATGAGATCCCAGTAGAATTGGTAAAATCAGGTGGAGAAAAATTGATGGACAAGATACGCCATTGCTTAATATGATTTGGGATAAAGAAGCTCTTCCAGATGAATGGAAAGAATCAATTATCGTACCAATTTATAAGAAAGGAGATAAAACTGATTGCAACAACTATAGGGGCATCTCATTACTTTCAACTTCGTACAAAATTCTAACAAATATATTAGTAAGCAGACTTACTCCTTATATTGATGACATTCTAGGATATCATCAGTGTGGATTTAGAAGAAACAGGTCTACAAGTGGCTACAACAGATCAGATTTTTAGCTTAAGACAAATTTTAGAAAAGAAATGGGAATATAATGGCACTGTACATCAACTATACGTAAACTTCAAAATGGCATATGATTCAATTAAGAGGGAGAAGTTATGAAGTATCCTGCTAGAGTTCGGAATTCCAAAAACGTTTGTTATACTTATACAACTGTGTCTAAACGGCACAAAGAGTAGGGTGCGTGTAGGCCAACAGTTTTCGGATACCTTTGAAATCCACAATGGGTTAAGCAAGGAGATGCACTAATCTCCTCTACTATTTAATTTTGTACTAGAGCATGCCATCAAATCTTTAGAGGATGAAGAAGGCCTACAACTCAGTGGTATTAATAAGCTGTTAGTTTATGCCGATGATAGTACAATGGGCGATAGCGAGGAGATACTAAAGACCAACACGCACATACTACTGAGTAACACTAAGAAATTGGGACTGGAAGTAAACATAAATAAAACAAAATATATGGCCTCACATAGAAATACATTATATAATGCAAATGGACAGCTAACGATAAATGGGGGAAATTTTGAGGAAGTGGCTGAATTCAAATACCTAGGAACAATAATCACAAACAGGAATGAGATGCACAAGGAAATTAAACATAGGCTCAATTCTGGAAATGCGTGTTATTATGCATTACAGAGACTTTTGACTTCCCAACTTCTTTCAAAAAAGCATTAAACTGAAAATATACAAAACTATTATTCTACCAGTTATATTATATGGATGCGAAACATGGACTCTTACTTCAAGGGAGAAAAGGAGATTACGAGCATTTGAGAATAAATTTCTTAGCAAAATTTTTGGACCAAAGAGAGATTAATAGACAGGTGAATGGAGAAGACTGCATAACAGTGAATTACATGGTCTTTATAGGAAGCCAGATATAATGAGAACAGTTAAGTCTCGTAGACTGCGATGGGCAGGACATGTGGCACGAATGGGGAATGAAAGAGTGCATGGAAGCTTCTTGTAGGAAAACCAGAGGGAAAATGCCCAGTTGGTAGACCAAGAATGAGGTGGCAGAATAGCATTAACTATGATTTGAGGAAAGTAGATTATACAGGTGATGACTGGAAAACATTGGCTCAGGATGGGGATGTATGGAGAGCTTTTGTCCGCGCGGCCATGGACCTACGGATTCGATAGTGCCAGTGAGTTAGTTAGTTAATGATTTTGTGGCTCGTGCAGTGGAAGTAAATACCTTTGGGGGAAAACTCGCGCAGGCGTTTTTGGACCCCGTTGTCTTTTCCTGCCATTGTTGAGCAGCCGTCATAGCCCTGGCCGACACATTTGTGCGGGTCAATGTCTATCTCTTTGAAAAAAAAAACTCAATTTCTGCCGCAATTGATTGGGCATCCATTCTTTTCAGTTCAACAAATCCCAATAACTCTTCTCGAATTTTATTCAGTTTCTCATCAAAAAACCGCACACGAATGGACAATTGCTCCTTTTTAAAAATGTTACAGCTTTTATCAGCAGAATCACTGTAAGCGGTGGCATTTCGTACATCATCCGCAATCAGTTTCTTTACCTCTAGTCGCATACTTCAATTCATTTTTAATTTGTGGAGAAAGGTAGCATTCTTGGCATTTGAATGAGGTTTTAAACTTAATTATAGAACAAGTGTCAGATTTCTCTCACTTAGGAAGTGTATTTGCAGAGTATAAGAGTGACATTGATTCAAAATTACAAAAATATAATAAAATGAATGTGGTAATACGAAGACATTTTGGTAAACAGATGAGGACAGAGACAAAACTAAAATTACATAACATCACATCAAAAGCTGCTCTAAAATACGGAAGTGAAATTTGGATTTTAAATAAAAGAAACTCTCATAAACTCCAAGTAAGCCAAATGCGCTTCTTACGATCATTGTTAGGAGTTAATAGACTGGATCACCAAAGGAATACTATTATTAGAGGAAAACTTGGTTTAAATGAAGATATACAAAGATACCAACAAGAATGGAAAAATCTGAGGAGAATGGCAAGAAATAGACTTCCAAAATTGGCATTCCAATATACCCCAACTGGACATAGGGACCAAGGAAGACCAAAACATCGGTGGAAAGATCAAGACCATCTTCGCTAGGTTTTACCGTACAGGCCACATGGCCTAAAATGAATTTGTTCATGATGATGACGATGAAAAACTTATATCACCGACATCAATTCTCCACTGAATCAAATCCCTAAAGACGCCTTCGTCCGGTGCTTTACCCCTTAAATGCAAGTCATGCAAGCCACAGAACATAAGATATCCAAGGTGGAAGATCAAAATTTCAAGTTATCCGCCGCAATCTTCTTATAGCCACTTAGGAGTTTTTTTTACGAACAGGGGCCTCACTTAAAAAATAAGCGTGCTGACTGCGCAGCTTCTATGCCAGCGGCTGTCACAATGTTTTTTGGCCAATTCATGCATTCTGAAAACTTCTGAAAGGAGCTTACTATGAATGACCCTTAATATGTGAGGAGAATAGTACACACTATAAACAGAGTGCACCTTTGAGTCTTGCGCAAAACTTTAGCCAGGGTGAATACTGTTGGATCCAACAATGCTTTAATTTTCCGTTTTAAATGTTCAGCATCTTTGCTGAAATTGTAGCTTTCGGGTGGACTCCAGCAGTTTGTCAGAATTTTCACTTTAACTTCTATACTCATTACCTCTGTTCTCCCGATCCAGTTGCACATCTTCAGATGTGATGAATTCTAAACTATCCGGAGAAAAATAATATTGCAATGATACAATTTGTATAGATACTTACAAAAGAATTTTCTGATATCCATTTTTACGCATACACACACTAATACGCGTAGTTCAACGTTAAAGCATGAGTCTAGATCTTTCGAGTAAAGAATATGTCAATTGGACAATTATTTGAGTCTATCGAACGTGCTAGAAAATTTGAGACACAGTCATGGCGAACATTTGACCAATCACGGTAAGTGGGCATTGGCCAATATAAGGCTGTAAAAAAGGCATTTATTACAAAAGTGTGTGCGGCCAACGAAGAGTCAAGGTCAGGCGAAGCTTCTACAAGCATCTAGGCTTCGAAAACAAACTCAGGTACTCAGCTGAAATTCGAGAAGTGAATGCTCAGTTAGCCGTTCATAACAGAGGTCTAGAATTTTCTGGCGTACTGGCGATGCTTATGTTCACAGGGACAGGCACTAGATAAATTGATACATCACATCGTTGGGCTCGGCGGGCTTATTATCATTATTATTTACATTTATTTTTAACATTTTACACCTAATTTCAGATAGAAGAAAATCTCATTCTATCTAGACTTAATTGGTCGAAAATCAAGGGGGGTGCAAGCACACCCCCCTGCACCCACCTCGCTATGCCCATGATATACACACACACACACACACACACACATATTTAAATATGGAAAATAACATGATGAGGTCCTTAATTCAATGAATGAATAAGTCATATTCTTGTTGGAGAGTCATAAAATTGAAAAAGAGATTAAACTTCTAAATCATTTGGAAAAATCTTTAGAATTGACAGTTTTGGAGAATATATATTCAAAAGAACAAATTCAGATCCATAAATTTTGAAATTCCCGATGAACAGGACCTAATCTCAACGAAAATCCGGTAGTCATAATATCAGTTGAAAATGAGAGGGATGTCCTCACGAAAACTGCAGTTCCAGAGTAAAAAAAAAAAAAAAAAAAACATGAAATGTTAGGTAAGATAAGAATATCACTCATTCATTCATCGGATATATATATATATATATATATATATATATATATATATAATCTATAACATAATGTTAATGAAAATAAAATTAAATATGAAACTAATAATAAAATGTACACAAGCAAGACAAGTTAAATTGTTCAGTAGACAGTCCCTATCAAACATATGTGAAAAAAATGTATAAAGAAAAATAATGATATATAATAAACGAGCTCGTCGGTTATCAATATTTAAAAACACAAACTTAAAATATTTGTCAATCTTAATAGTATTTATTCTTCTTCTTCACGGTTTAGGCTTATTTTCTAGCCTGTTCCAGCTCCAAATTTCCATCTTTTCCTTGGTCTTTCCAAACTTCTTCTTCCTCATGGTGAATAGTTGTATGCTGCTTTTGGTATTCTATTCTCAGTCATCCTTGCCAAGTGTTCTTTCCAGTTTGTTCTCCATTTCTCTACTGTTGTGTTTAATTCCTCTAGTTTTAGTTGTTGTCTTATTTCTGTGTTATGTTTTTTGTCTGTTCTTTGATATCCCGCTATTGGTCTGAGGAATCTCATTTCAGCAGCTTGTATTCTGGCAGATTGTTGTGTTGTCACTGTCCATGTTTCAGATCCATAAGTAATAATAGGCACTGCCATTGTCTTGTATAATTTCATTATAGAGTCTTTCCTGGCTTTATTTTTTCAAAGTACTTTTTAGTTTTCCTATTATATAATTAAACTTATTTAGTTTATTATTTATATCTGTTTCCGCTGTGTATGAAAACGTAGTTTTAATTATTATTAATTGTACTATTAGTGATGTATATAAGTTAGTTATTAAATAATTTTTTGGTTTGATTTTGAATGATGTTATAGTTTGACAATCTCCGACATAGGGCAGAAGAGAATTCTAAGTTCTGGAAAGTGAAACTTGTAAAAGATAGTGAGTAATACACAACATGATGAGGAAGGATATAAAGGACAATATGCTGATGAAATTGAGTGTCTAAATTATGTGTGTCAGAGAGTCTAATTAAGTGGTGTGATAAATAATTAGATGATAATATATGTAATCATTTATAGAGAAGGGATAAGAAATAGATGGCTGAGATCTTGTAGATAAAGCCATGATAATTGTTCCAGGGATAGTGTAACATGATCAAATCTGCAAATACTATAAATAAAATATGCACAATAATTATAAAAAATTGATGTCTTTGAGTGAAAATAGAATTTAAATCTGTATAAAGTGTCTCATAATAATCAAAATAGTGCATTACAAGTGTTCCTAATAACATTTTCCTTAGAACGATTGACAAACCGTTCTTTTACCTACATAAAGAAAAACTCAATCATCATATTCTTTAAACTTTCAACTTTGAACCTTCTGTCATTATATTACCATTCCATCCACCCATTGTAATTTTGTCCGAGGGCAGATCTTTTACTGCAATCATATCATTTTCATGTTAGACTTTGCAACTTTACTAGGGAATTTTATAGGTGTGGTAGCTTCCCAGTGCTTTCCACACTGGTGAAGGATGATGATGATAAGGATGATTTTCGGGGACTGTTGGGCCATAAGCTTCCTGACTTTCCCTTACAGGTGAGGAAAAACCCCAAAAAGACCTCACCCAGGAACCTGTCCTGACTGGGAATCAAACCCAGGCCCGCTGCGTGACAATGCAGCAAGCTACCTCAAGACCACAGCGGTGGACATATCACCATTAATTAATTAATTTGTAATTTCTTAAAGTTTTCCTTCTCAATGTTTTGACTGAACTTTGCACCTAATTACCAACATATTTAATTACTATCTTTTAAACTAAACAAAGCCAAACTCCTTGCCACAATTGGCCAAGAAGACTCTAAAGCTAAACTCCTTGCTGCAATAGACTTTGGCCTATCAGATGGTAATGGTATCACATTCAACGTGACAAAGTCGTAAATGATCATCTGGCCAATATATAAGGGTAACATGTTGAGTCCCCTGCCATTATAGCTAGTTTTCTCAACCTGGAGTTGTTTCTTATCATAGCTGCCCAAATCCCTCACAATCCTAGGTGGACACCAGTCAATTATAACGGACTAAAATTCCATGAGAAAATTTCTTTCCCAATGTATGTTAGGTAACTCTGCACCAAGACAGGATGTCTTAGACGACTCAGCCATGATGCAAGGAACTTATCCTTTTTACTCTTCTGAATACATAGCCTCAGAAGATAAGATTTCTTCACATCTCCTTTAATATCAGTCAATCATTAATTCATGCTGTACACATCCCTTGACACAAAATTCAAGTAGTGGGACAAAGTTTGCCTTTTTTATGTTGTATTATGAGTTCAAATCTGATCCCCAAAGCTATTTATAATTATATACCAAGAGGATGAAGATCTCTGGGCCGTCCTATGAAACGCTGGAGGGAAAATTTTCTATAGGATCGTAACAGGCCTTGGCCTAATACTTGGAAGGAAGGAAGAAGAAGACTATAATATTTTCTTCATTTTAAGCGCACAAAAAGAAGATAATCAACAGACAACTTTACTTTCTGCTTAGGAAATTTATGGCTGAAACAAAATCACCTTTTGTTTTAAGCGAGCTATAATTTTTTATATCCCTTTCTTCTATCTATCCTCTAAAGTGGATGGAGGAATGGTTATGAGAGAATTTTTTACTATACCTGATATAGAAATTGTTATTGAGAAAAAATAACAATACCAACTATTTTAATTTTACACTGCAGTAACTTACATAAATAGGTGTGTTTATGTGTAGTTTTACAACTTCCTATAGAGAGATTAATGGTCACCATAGGATATTAATTAACTAATTTGCACCATTATCATCATCATCACCCATCATATCATCGGGGCAACGTAACCCCGCCTTCCAGGCGTCCAAACCTCAGAAGTGGGTTACAAGTACGCCATGCCAGGAGAGAAACCAGGAATGTCGAAAGACCACCTGGGGCGTTTGAAAAAAAAAACTAATTCATAAATATTGTGATGCTCTGTTGGACTGGATTTTGAATCCCTTATATCATATAAAGCAATATTTGAGAACCACCATCATCCATGCAAGTATTAGGCTATATGGCCTGTTATGGTCTCAAAGAGGAATTTTCCATCCAGTGCTTTTATAGACCTCCCAGCGATCTTTTTGTCTTAGGGGCAGTAACGAAGCATGGCTTTTGGAATTCTATGAGATTGCATTCGTTGAAGATGGGCTTTCCAGTTGTTCTGGTAGTTTTGTATATGGTGGAGAATGGGTTCTACATCCAACTCTTCCATAATTTAATTTCTTTTATGGTCCCACTTTGTACAGCCTGCTGTACGACGTGTAAATCACATCTCATTTCCTGTTATTCTGCTTTCATCACTGTTCATGCTTCACTACCATATCTTAATACTGGTCTTGCAAATACTTTATAAAGTTGTAATCTTGTGTTCATTTGTACTAAAGATGGTTTCATTATACTGTTAATTATCCCTGTTGTTTTTGTGAAATTTGTGATTTTCTGATATATCAGCTTCATCTAAAAATGTTAAATTATAACCCAAATAATTAAATTCATTTACTCATTCTAAAATTGCATTGTAATATTTAATATAAAATTATAGAATATTCACCTGAAAGGTCCGTCTCCTCAACTTAATTATCATTTAACTGTAGCGCTTTCGGGACTTGTCCCATCATCGGCAGGATTCAAAACTGGTGTTTCACTGAAGATCTGGTAGAGGGGGTTGCATGTATTTGGTTCGTTTTCGTTTATCAGGCTGTCGTTGTGAGCTGCTTTCATGATTTCCATCTCTTCGAGTACGTTTATCTTCGCTGGATTATTTTCTCTGTGCATTACTGTTAGGGTGTTTTCAATATTTAACATGCGATGTCCTTCATGGATGACGTGTTTTGCATAGCTTGATTTACCTTCTGCATGAATGAAGTCTCGAAAATGTTCTTTGAATCTGATGTTAAAACTCCTGTTTGTCCTTCCTATATAAAATTTGTTGCAGTCCTTACATGTCAGTTTATCAACAAATTTTATATAGGAAGGACAAACAGGAGTTTTAACATCAGATTCAAAGAACATTTTCGAGACTTCATTCATGCAGAAGGTAAATCAAGCTATGCAAAACACGTCATCCATGAAGGACATCGCATGTTAAATATTGAAAACACCCTAACAGTAATGCACAGAGAAAATAATCCAGCGAAGATAAACGTACTCGAAGAGATGGAAATCATGAAAGCAGCTCACAACGACAGCCTGATAAACGAAAACGAACCAAATACATGCAACCCCCTCTACCAGATCTTCAGTGAAACACCAGTTTTGAATCCTGCCGATGATGGGACAAGTCCCGAAAGCGCTACAGTTAAATGATAATTAAGTTGAGGAGACGGACCTTTCAGGTGAATATTCTATAATTTTATATTAATTTTGAATAAACCTCAACGGAACACATCATGAATCTTATAAAAGTTGATTGTAATATTTGAGAATACCTACCTATATTGCTATGCATTCCATTTCAGAACTGAGCACTTTACATGCTATAATAGGGTATTAATTTAGGTTAAGAAAAGAGATATTAACATTAATTTAGGTTAAGAAAAGAAATATTAAGATAGATGTTTTAAAATAAAGGAAATAAACATAGAATTTATCTTTATATAAGTTCAAATTAAATATTGAAAGATAGTAAAGAATAATTAAGTTAAACTAAATAATTTAAATATTAAAGGAAATGTGTTACAGATATATGAAACTATACAGGTAGGAAGATTCAGAATGTAGCATGACATACTTAAAACTATTTTGGAAAGTTAACTGTAAAGTTGTTGGTTTTAGAAATATTTCTAGCTCATGGCAAAGAGAGAAAGAAAGTGTTAGAAAGAGACAGAATATAGATAGCCTCTGACAGGGTCCTCTTATTAAATTAAGATAGATACACTTCTGGCATCTACTAAGGTAATTTACCATTATATCTATGATATAAAAACACATTTGAATCCAGAATTTGGTCTTCTTGTTGTTGCAGAGTCCACAATGCAGTGAGTACACACATATTCTTTCCAGATAGACATTTGTTAAAATGTTTCAACGTGCCAAAAGTAATTAATAGTGAGTGGAGAACATATTTTTAACGACTCACCTCATATAATTTCAAATTTCTTTGATACCGATGGTTTCAGACAATATCTTGTCCCTCTTCAGTCATGACTGAGGGACAAGATATTGTCTGAAACCGCCGGTATCAAAGAAATTTGAAATTACATGAGGTGAGTCATTAAAAATATGTTCTCCACTCACTATAAATGATATAATTTCATTGAAATTCATCGGAAAACATTTTGTTTAAACAACTCACCTCATAGGATTCATGCTTCCATGGTTTCAAACACAGTCGTGTTCATCTTCAGCCATAACTCCGACTGACGAAATTCTTCAGCCGTCAATTGTTCTATTGTTGCCATCTATGGTTTAATTTATGAACTTCGAAATCAAAGTAATTTCGTTAGGGTTCATAAATTCAACCATAGATGGCAGCACTGAATATGGCAACAATAAAACAGTTGACGGCTGAAGAATTTCGTCAGTCAGAGTTATGGCTGAAGATGAACACGACTGTGTTTGAAACCGCGGTATCATGGAAGCATGAATCCTATGAGGTGAGTTGATTAAACAAAATATTCTCCGATGAATTTTAATGATTATACCTCATAATGTTTACTTCCCAATATTAATTTAAATATGTCAAAAGTAACTTTACTTAAACAGAACAATGAGGACGATTCAATATAAAAATAGGAAATAACACTATGAGGTTTATTTTAATTAATTTTGAGTTGTTTTTTGACTCACCTCATATATATTAACTTTCATGCCGACCCAGGTTTCGTCACTGCATTTGCAACACCACGAACACAACAGTTGTGCATCAAGAATGTCACAAATGCAGTGACGAAACCTGGGTCTGCATGGAAGTCAAGAAATATGAGGTGGGTAAAAAAAAAATTCAAAATTAATGAGACGAGATTTTCAAGACTCACTATTTAACCCGTCAGAGTGGGTGAAGTTAAATGGCAGGCAATATAGCAATGCGGGAGGAGAATCACAAGTATTTAAACCCAGCCGTTGAGTGCCAGTATTCCAATAATGCATTTAAATGGAAATATCATGAGTAATTTAAATGTTTTTGCAATTCATTTATGGTGAACCCTGAACATATTTAATTAATTAATTAAATTTGTTACGGTTCTCATGTAACATCTGTGCACGTGCAGACTTATTTATGATTGTTGTGCCACAGTTGAAGTAGGTCCTCTTTATAAGTTTTTTACATAACTAGCACAGTGAATTGCACTAGGAATTCTTTGAAGAATTCAGAGAACCGTCTCTACCTAACAACACAATGAAATATTTACACAAAGAGAAGGGTCTTAAAAAAAACAGAATGAACTTCAAAAATTGGTGTGATAAATCTTCAAAGCGTAAACCAGCCGTTTGACACTCGGGCACCAATAAGTGTATTTTTTCCCCTTGTGTTTACTTTGTTCATGTTTATTACAAACACATTGCTTCTATGTGTTGACCTTCTTTCTTGTGGGGGGGGGGGTAGCCTTCTCCAAATGTGTCTAACACTTTGGAAGCATTATTTTAAGTCGTGTGCCTTCAAAAAATTGTCTTTCTACACATGAGACCTGTTGTGCTAAAAGACCTTCATCAACCCTAAATTTCAATGTCTTTCTTCTGGTTTCCAAGGTGAAACCAGTTGATATATGACTATAATAGCTTCACCGGAGGTGTGGACTTGAAAGATCAACATGCTACATGCCGGAAGATCGAGGGTTCGAGTCCCGGTGGATCAGGATTTTTAAACTGAACCAAACCTTCAGGCAGCACTGTGACACCGGGGTTGACTCAGCCTCTAACTGAAATGAGTACCAGATGCTTGTTATGGGCCGTCAGACAGAGATAAGTACTCGGCTTACATCAAGTACTGATAGTCTAGAAAAAGTGGGAGCCTTAACCTCCTAATATCCCAAGGAGTTCCTAAGGTCTGTAGTGGACCACTTTATCTTTTAGATACTGAGTGAATAGTAGACTAACCATGTTTCCATAATGTAAGGATATCGTCAATTGAAATATATATATATATATATATATGAAATTTACTGTTGTGGTCCTGTACTATAGCGTAAATCAGAAATAACTTTGTTGGGCCTTTATAAGTACTGAATTTTGCGACATTATTTTTAAAAATGAAGAGATTTCAAAATAGATTCAATTTGATAGACAAGGTAATCTACAAAAAAAAAATGTGAATTTATTTTTCTAAGAAATCCTTTATCGTTATAAATATAAGAAAAATGTCAGAGGCCGCAAGAATAAATGCAAATATAAAATTATTTTGTATACTTGTAACTCAGGGCCGTCATCGATTAATATATGCACTAATATAAACTTTGAAGTCTCTACATAAAATTTACATAAACGGTAAAAAGTTAATGTAAACACAAAGATCATAATAACAGTTTAAAGCAGTGCGTGTAGCTAGCGTACCCGTCATGTCATTCCGCATCTGGTGAAGAATTCAACCTGCATACATGTCATGTCACTCCATGCTGACGGGTTAATTACTGAAGACTGTTGTATCAAAAATTTTTAAAGTTTTTTCTAAGGGAATACCAATTGTTTCCAATGACTTGATAGCTTTAGGAATCTAAAGAATTTATGATTTCTCTAATTTGAGAAAAATTATCAGAATACAGAGCAACCTGGAGCCAAGTCATCCAACATTTTAGAATTGGTTCTTGTTCTGAATACTGTATTTTAATTCTTGAATGAACTTTTATAAATGTTTTCTTAACAAAAGACACTAACATGTCAACTAATGGGAAACATGATTATATGGTTTCTATTATATGATGAAATACATGTGCAACACATGTTAAGTGAATCATATAAGAGAAACAATTTTCAATGTTTTACCTGATTTAATCTTAACAAGAGGAGCAGGTTATCATATTTGCTGCCATCAGGACGTAAAAAAAAAAAAAGTAAAGTGATCCCACAACAGTCCTGGAGGCCCTTGGGGTAGTTGGAGGTTAAGGCTCCCACTTTTTCTAGACAATCGACACTTTATGTCAGCCCTGCGTGACGGCCGCCTTTACCCCCAGAACAAGCGTCTGGTACTCATTTCTGTTAGAGGCTGAGTCGACCCCAGGGCCATAGTGCCGCCAGAGGGTTTGGGTCAGTTTAAAAATCCTGACCCCAACGGGACTTGAACCCTCGACCCTCCGGCTTGTAGCTCAGTGCCTTAACCACTACGCTACGGCGTGCCCCTGCCATCAGGACACAACAGTTAAAAAAAAAAACTGGTTTTCCATACCAGTGCTTTACCATTAAGCTATCATTAAGCATGTCATTTATGGAGACTCCATACAACATGGCCTTTAAATGTCGCCGAAACCAAAAATCTAAGGTCAGGAGAATGAGTAGGGCAAGATTCTGATACTTCCTGACAGTTCACCTCTAATGGAAAACTAAAGATTTTCCCTAAGATGAAAATGGATTGGTGCCCTTCATGCACGTATAATCAGTTAATCAAATTTGCAGCTATTCAGGTAATGGTACTTTCTCCAGCAAGACAAGTTAGTTCTGAAAGAAGTGATGATACCTAGCACCATTCAAGTTGTGGAGAATGTAAGGATCTATCAGTCTGTCCATATGAATGTTCACTCATATAATAATAATTAAATTAATGTTTTTATTACCTCACCTCATATCCTTTTTCTTCTATACTGCAGTTTCGGAGCTTATCTCCATCGTCAGTAGCCTCTGGTCGACCGGTGTTATGTCGTTTCTTGGCGGTTTCCTTCTTACTTCTGTCGGTGGACAGATGAACCTCTGGATTAGGTCAAAATTTGCGGGAGTTTCAAAATTCATGAGTTTTTCTTTTTTGTTTTTTTGGATGTGGATTTTTTCCCAGACTGTGAGTAAATAAATAAGTTCACTCATATGTTGATATTAAATGTCTGTTAATGTTTTCTCTATTCAAATCATGCAGACTGAATTTGCCCATATATGGGCGTATAAAAATGTACAATACTGTCTCTTGTGAACAAACCTTGTTAGTAAACAAAACTTTCATTTTATAAATGAGTTAGATAAAAAAATTTTACATCTCACCCCATAAAGTTCCATGTTTTCACAATGACAGTTTCAAATGCCATTTGCCTTCATCTTCAGCCAAACTCCAACTGCTGAAATTTTGTCGTTACCACCATCTTCCAAACTGTGCTGATTTTATGAACTTGGAGATTAAATTTTACTCGCTGGAAACTTCAAAATTCATTTAATATTTGAGGTAACACTATGATTGACACTATAGCAGTTGGGAGGCATTGGAAATATCGCACAAGTGTGAAGAAACTAGTCTGCAGGAAATACAAATAAAACCCTAACTCATAATAATTCAAAATTCATGATTCTATATTTGTTCTTCCGAATGTACATCTTTTCCCAAATTGTTAATACCAAATGCTTTTCTAAATTTTTAAAATCCAAAATTTAGAACTGTGGGTGATGGAGAAATTCTGAATACATATTTGATAACACAATAAAAAACTGCATTAGGTACAACTATTGATATTTGTGAGACAAAAATTGGAATAGTTTCCAACAAGTGTTGCAAAATTTGTTTCTAAGTTCGAAGCAGACACCATGCACATGTGCCAGCAGATGAAAGTGAATACAATTTTTAATCACGCAATGCTGCCAACATACACAACGATGTATTGACTTAGACTTTCACGGCCGGAGTTGTGATGATGATCTTGAAGAAGATTTCCAGGCTGTAGGCCGTGGTCTTGAGGCTTGAAGTTCCCCAACATTTCGCCAGAGACTGCATCTGGCATCCTCAATGGTTGTCTTCTTCAAGATCATACACAACGATGTTTGTATAATTTAATATGAAGTATTTTTAGACATAAAATAACCTAAAAGCTAACCTAATGCAATTTAAGTACTCTTCCTTACTTACTCACTGGCAATATCGAACCCGTAGGTTCATGGCTGCAAGGACATAAGTTCTCCATACATCCCTATCCTGAGCTAATGCTTTCCGATCATTCCCTGTATAATCTACTTCCCTCAAATCATAGTTAATGTTATTCTCCCACCTCATTCTTGGTCTACCAACTGGGCGTTTTCCCTCTGGCTTTCCTACAAGAAGCTTCCATGCAAGTCTTTCATTCCCCATATGTGCAACATGTCCTGCCCATCGCAGTCTACGAGACTTAACTGTTCTTATTATATCTGGCTTCCTATAAAGACCATGTAGTTCATTGTTATGTAGTCTTCTCCATTCACCTGTCTGTTCATCTCTCTTTGGTCCAAAATTTTTCCTCAGTACTTTATTCTCAAATACTTGTAATCTCCTTTCCTCCCTTAAAGTAAGACTCCATGTTTTGCACCCATATAATATAACTGGTAGATTAATAGTTTTATATACTTTCAGTTTAACGTTTTTTGAAAGGAGTTGGGACATCAAGAGTCTCTGCAATGCATAATAGCACGCATTTCAAGAATTGAGCCTATGTTTAATTTCTTTGTGCATCTCATTCCTATTTGTGATTATTGTTCCTAGGTATTGGAATTCAGCCACTTCCTCAAAATTTCCCTCATTTGTCATTAGCTGTCCATTTCCATTATATAATGTATTTCTATGTGTGACCATATATTTAGTTTTATTGATATTTACTTCCAAAAACTTGTAAGATTATGAAACAGAATGACACATAATGCAATGCCCAAAAAAAGTAGTGTAAATAGTAAGTTCTGAAATTCTGAAGTATATGTTGGCTGCATTCGAACAAAGAAATAAAATGGTTGGAAAAACAATATTGCTGCTACATCAAACCACATACTTCCAATAATAGAATAGATTTATTTAGCCTGGTGGAGTTAAGGCCATGTGGCCTTCTCTTCCACTCAAAAACATAATAAAAAATAATTAGAAAACTTTAAAATAGGTTTTAAGTGGTAGTTAATGTCAAAAAAAAAATCCATGAAAGTAAAATGAGATTAGAATGTAGTGTAAGGTATTTTAAAATGTGCAATAGTTGTTGAAAACTTGAGCCCAAAAATCATGTTGACCAATGTTATCAATTGTGAACTTATTTAACTATACAAAATATTAAATAATATAAGAACTTCAATTTGTCCTATCTTTAATTATGATGACAGTAATACTTACAGTAATTTCATCATTATGAAAGTTAATCTATTAATTTTGATTACACATTCCTTGAGTGACAGTGGTCAAGGTTGGGATTATACTGGGATTGCTCACAGCTTTGCAACCAATACTAGATCATTAGAGTACAAGTTAACACTTGTTCATTCTGAATTGGTCACCGGGAAAGTAATTTATTATTCTGATATACAGAAATTGTTTTTTTTTTGTATCTATACTTGTATAAGCCATACAAGATATGACAATACAAAGGTTTGTTCTAGTTACAAATTGACTTGCATTTAATCTTTATAAAATTTGTTCTCCAAATTTTGTTATGTAACATGTTTTAAATACATTTAAGATTACAACAAAATACATCATTGTTATTATAATTAATACATATAAACAAATAAACATCAAACTAGAATAAAATTATTTTATGACCAACAATGACTATTATAGAATACCACAAAATACTTGAATTAATTTTACAAAATTTTCAGGGTGTATCTCTTAGATATTTTCTTCTTCTTTCAGATTTCTGTATATGTCCATAAATATACTTTTAAAAATAACACCAATCAAAGTGACCAAATCCTCTCTGTAATTTGGTATAGTGCTGGGGAATTTCACTGGTAAAGATAAAAATATAATAACAGAATCTTCATAATAATACCTCCACAATACAAACTTGATTGTCTGGCATTCATGAGCTGGTCTAATTTAGTAAATCTTTAATAATTAACTTTGGATCTAGTATAGAAAATAAAACACACTGATTGTTCTATGCAGTGTCAATAGAGTTTTGCCAAACACAACAATAAGAAAAATTTATGGATTATGCAGAAAAACACAAGGAACATTACAAATAAAACCGATTCCGATTGAGGGTCTTTCCACTTTTCAGCGGTTGCCCTTTTACCAGCTGGCTGCTGGCCCTTCACATCCACATGTGTCAATCACAGAGGTAGATGATCAACAGCCAGTGTAGGGGTGACATGTGGTTAGCATGTCGAGTCCCCCAGCCGTTATAGCTGGTTCCTCAACCTGGAGCCGCTACTTATTGTAGCTACCCAATTGCCTCCCGATGCTGGGGTGGGCACCGGTCCCATACTGGCCGAAATACCATGAGAAAATTTCTTCCCCCATGGAGACTCGAACCAGCGCAAGTCCCGTAGCTCTGCGCCAAGGCTTCCTACCTTAACCGCTCGGCTACGGCGCGGGACACAAATAAAACACTATTCTGTATTTTGCTAGGAAACGTAATATGCAAACTCATTGAATTAAATAATAACCCAGGGTGGTATAGGTAACATTAAAAGTCAGCTGCTATGGACTAGTGGTTATGCTCCTTGCCTCTGGTTCGAGGGTCACAGGTTCAAACATAGCTGCGGTTGATGGATTTTTTTTAAGATAGAAAAATCCAAGGAGTAAGTCCTCTGGGAGGGACTTTAAAGCCATGGGTCCCGAGTCTGAAGTTTTTCAGGCTCATAAAAGATTCTTAAGTCTGAATAAAAAGGCTTCTAAGCAAAATTTACTGATCTGAAACAACCTTAGTTGCCTGCTAGATGTCTCATTGAGTTGGTGTGTTGACCGCATGCCACTCAAGACATCTATGGACAAATAAGGTAACTAAATGAATTTGGTATATGGCTCAATACTAGGGTACACTATTATAGAGAGAAAATTAAAGAAATTACACATTTCAGTGGAAAGACAGATGTGTATGATTTTACAATCACATAAAAAACTTAAAGAAGAAAACTAAAATATGGCAAAAGTATTTCCTTGCTTCTGTATCACATGTAAAATATTGAATTTGTTTAGTACATGACATGTTTCTAATATTGGAAATCAATATATTATCAGGGAGAGATTGATGCATCAATCTATATAACTTGAAAATGATCCAAGGGGAAATATCTACCACCACCATATTTGTATCTGTATCCAAAGAAAGTAGAGAATTTTGTATCTAATTTTTGTAAAATACAGAATAATAATGCACTTTGCTATGTCTACAAAGATAATAAAACCTGGTTCCAACATTTGCAAATAAAAATTACATTCAATTTTACTGTGATTGTTATGCATTATTGTATGCAGACAAAAGAATATTAGTTGTATGCATTTCAAGCAAAGGGTCTTTCATTTTTTTAGTTTTTAATCTGTTTCTGCATAATTTGCATTTTTCCCCCTACCTTATTACTGAAGGGGTTTAATATTCTCATTTTGACACTGCAAGTAATCGTGGAGTGTGAGTATTTTTACTAAGCTCTAATCATTAACTCGTATGAACTTTTCATAAATAAAAGACCATAAACAATTGTTCTAAAAAAAAAAGGGAAAATATAAATCTTACTGCAATTAAAACAAAACTACCAAAATATTTAATGTTTGTAGTTGATTTGGAAATTACCCAAATACACAACCTATATGGCCTAATTAGAAATGAATCAAAATTCCTACAGTACCCTGAGCTCCCTATCAATAAACCAGTATAATCTACCTTCAAAAACAAAAAATAACATATGGAACAATGAACTCACCCATGATTTAACTCTATTAATATTATATAATAATTTTTAAGATCAGTTCAAATAATTCTACAGTACCTAGGGCTGGAATTTATATGTAAACATGTATTTATTTTTAATTGGCTTAACATCATGAGATGACAGGGATAGAAGGTTGTTGGCCTACCTAGTTGGCTGTTGACCTCACATACACATACTGTGTTTAACATATAAGTGAACAATCATCTAGCCAATATAGGGGTGACATGTGGTCAGCATATTTGGGTTCTCAGCTGTTATAGCTGGTTTTCTGAACCTGGAACTGCTAGTCATTGTAGATGCCCAAATTCCTCACAATGCTGAATGGGGACTGGACCCTTAATGGCCAAAATTCCATGAAACAAAATTTTCCCCCATAGAGATCAAACCAGTGCAAGTCCCATAGCATAGCTCTGCACCAAGGCATCATGCCTTAAAGTGGATGGGTATGGCACAGAAATTTTAAATAGTTCCAATTCAAAATTATATTATATGTTTATAAACAAGAAGGGGATTCCATGCCATGTCTCCACCTACATCAATTGAAATAAAAAATGGAAAAACACACAAATTATAGTTGCAAAATGTGAATAATTACCTGAAGAAAATATGCATGTTGATTTTTGCAAAAAAATGTGAAAAATACTTTGAAATTGAATGAGAAGTTGGGGTAATTGTAATCTAAAATCACCATATTTACAATGGAAAACATGCATTAGTCATTATTCAAAGAGAATAGCCAACTTATCCTTATGTGGTGCCAGATTATCCAATAAACTTGTAAACTAAACTGGTGTACACTAACTTGCCAATTTTCTCACCTAACAAAATAATAATGAGTATAGAATATAATTTGGTAAAAGGACTTAGTAATGAGTTTAAAAAATGTATAAAAAATGCAATCTGTTGCAGAAAATAGTATTATGATGTTGGCTAATATGACTCCAGCAGTCACTTGTTCTCTGTTAGAACATTCACAAGTGGAAACCTAACATAGAATAACCATCAAGAATATTTGGAGTGATAAAAACTTAATTTTATACAAAGGCTCTATTTTCTGAAACAAAGCATATTTTTTTATCAATTTCAAGAGATCACATTTTTAACTGTAATTCAATATTTAATTTCAAATTTATTACTGGTACATATTTTATGATTTCAATATGCTTTAGCTATTCTAGTGCAAATAGCTGTCTATGAATCTTGCAATGAAAAATGAGCAACTAACTATATGGTTATGTGCGGTGATGTTTTCCCCATGCATAACAACACTTAAAATAGCATATACTACACAACATAGACATATATAATGTCATTGAGAGTCATGTTGGTACTTCTTTTAAGTTCAAGACTAATATGGGTTTTTTTTAAGTGTATTCCCCATAAATTGGTTATATTTATTGTACTCCTAATTAATAGCTATTTTCCAACATTATGTACTGTTCATATGGCATTTTTAGGTTATTTTTATCTCAATTTCTCATTAAAGTTTCAGGTATTTCTCATATTTTCTTTGGGGGGGGGGAAATCCTTAGGGTATTTCACAAACTAATATAATAAATTGTGCTTTTTAATATTACTTCTTCAAATTATGTGAACTGTTATTTGCATTAGAATTCCCAATTATTCTTTTCATATAATAATTATCAATATTAAAAAAGAAAATAAAACTGCTTCTAAATGGACAAATATCAAAGAATAAAGTGAATCAATAGTTAAAATTAAGAAATTATTATATTTATTTTTGACATTAAGATGTTTAAATTCTTGAACTGCAGTTTTTATGTATTAGCAGTATGATTCATTTATGCATTTATACGCAATGAAAAAAGTATATTCTTTGTATCACTTTGCAATATTTAATGGTTTTTTGGTCTATTGGTCCATACAGTACACTGAAAATGTTTAGTCTATATCCACTTTTTACATATAAATCCTGGCCTGGTAATAAGTAGTGTAGATGATTCAAGCCCATAAAGGGCCAGGGTCACTGATTGCATTCTTGTTTTATACCAATAATCAACAATGTCATTTACCGTCTCATTCATTCACTTAATAATTACAGTCTGTTATCATTATAATAAATAATTTTGTTTTTATTTTTAAACACCAATACAAAAGTTGTTCATTTAATTTAATGAAGTTGTTTTAATATAATGATTAAAACAATTCAGCCATTTTGTTGATATTAACATTCATTTGGGAGTCTTATACATAATTTACACAATATGAAAGCATATAATATATTTTATCGCTAATTTTCAGTGAGAACTATTTTTTTATAAAGCTGCTTCTGTATTTTATACATTGTTATAGGATACATGTACATGTGTGTTTTAAACATCAATTAAACTATTAAATTAGAAATCAATAAAAGTAAAAAGGAAATATGATAAAAGCAACACTGAAAACTTATAATTACAACACTTATTTCTAATAGAAAGAAAGAAAAATAAGGATAGAATTTGTTTGTTTACACATTACAAAGTAACACAATTAAAAGAAAGAAATTGCCACAAAAGCACTAAAAATGAATAAGAATTTACCCTTGAAGGTGTATTCACATCCACTTTAATTATTAATGGTTATATGAAATGAAATATATATTATCCCAGAACAAGCAACTAAATTTAATCAATCCATACTGTAACTTACTCTTTACTGGCTACAATCTGTCCCACATAAGTGAATAAAATAGGTAAAACGTCAAAATACCTGCTTCATAGTAAGTACTACAAACACATTACATAGAAATAAAAAAAGTAAATCTTCTGATGATCTTCAGTGAATAGTTATCATAATTAATAATAATTCGGCAAAATATAACATCATTTGAATCAAGTTCACTTCTTTGGTTGGGCTCACAGGACCGATTTTGATACTTGGATATTACATTTGCTTTTCTAACTGGAAAAATTGTGCTCTGATACATCTCACTATAAGTTAATAACATTAAAAATAAATAAATAATTTTCAGAACAGATCATAAGAGCCAAGACTGAAAGAAATGGCGATAACAAGGGCTTGGAAGTTGAGGAAAAATCCTTTTTTTATTTTATGTCTGAAGACAAGGCCCAACATAATAGAAATACATTTTTGGTCATTGTAGGCCAGAAAATGGTGGGTTTTATTTGTCCTTTCTTTCCTTTTTTGACATTTTTTGGCTTATTGGTTCTCTTTTTAGGTCTTGACAGCTTTTCTTTGCAACTTTATCTTCTTTTCACTATATTTATGCCTTTTATATAGTCTAATTATGCTTCTAGTTATACTAATATGAATTTCAATTTATTTCTTTCTCCATGATATCCAAAGCAGGTTTGCTGAATTCATTGTAGGTGGGAAAAAAATTGTTCATTCTAAATTTTCCAAGAACATTTTTAAAGAACAAAGAATTCCCTTTTCAAACTATGTTGAATTAAAAAAATATATATGAAGTATGAAAGAAGGAGCATTTCAGTCATCAATTTTTTTTTTCGCAGTGTATGTTACATATCACTAGAATTTTGTACTTTTTACGTCCCTTTTTCAGGATATATTTAGGTCTTTTTGAAGATCTTTTATAGGTCCTCAAGTTCCGAGCCCTAGTAACAACACTGACTAGCACGTGATAGCACAGAGTCACTTGGTAGTGTGGCACAGTTCCTAAACATTAATTGAGTTTTGATACTTCTCAAATCAAGTTGCTAATAGCTGTCCTCACAAGGCTGAGTTGACACATTCTACTATCTTATTACTCTAAGGAAAATATCAGTGATAGGCTGGTATCAAAACCAGACCCCAGACATGCTATCCAAACAAGATCATCATATATGAAATTATATAATCATAACACTCTTTTATTTTTAAAATAATAAAACATTCCTGATTCAAACTGAAAATGTGTTATTTTATAATAATGAAGCATTACAAAATTATCAGCACTGGTAATAGAAAAGTAAAAGTATATGAACTTTCTTGGAAATCAGAAATAAATGCTGATAATGAACTGGGTCCTACATTGATGAGTTGCAAATAATTAATTTTATTTTAAAAATGGGCAGACAATAGCCAACAAATAATGTAGGACATTTCAATTAGGATCGTTTTCTATTAGTTTAAAAATAGAGTTGACATTCTATAATTTGTGGTATTAGGATATTTTTCTCTTAGTTTAAATAGAGAAATTGACAATCAGAAATTTGTATTTCAAGGGAGAATTGGCCTATAATTCAGACATTTTGACATCATAAAACATTGATTTGTAATTCTATCCCTCTCCGTAAAAAATAAATTTTCTCACTAGGACAATTTTAAAGGGTTATATTCCAATTCTCAGCTAGATTCCGAATATTTTACTTAAGCCATTCATCAATAAGAATGAAGACAATGATCTCTAAAACACACCTAAGTTGGAATATTTATTTTGTAAGGTGAGGCATACACAATTGAATCAATTTGTTATAATTATTATATGATAATGTCATTTTCTATTTACAGACATGTTACCATTTAAGATATATAATAATGTATCATCAAATATCATGTCTGTAAGCATTTAAAAATGTGAATTTGGAGAAGCTTTGAGAATACCAATTAGACAAAGAAAATACAAAATGAAGCTGTACCAGAACAAATGAGCAAAAAAAATAAAGAAAAGGTAAAATTAGTTGGGCCATAGGTTAAGAAATAATTTTCTGCTAAAGAATATTTGTTGATAAAACAAAAATAAGATAATGTTCATATGAAAAGAGAGAAGGCTGAGAAAGATAGGCTGTCCATTAGCAGAAAATTATGAATGAATGAAACCTAGTGAAGAATATTCTGCTAATGGAGAGACCTCACATTTTCTTGATTTAGGATTTTAATACATACATTCAGATGTGGATACACCTTAAAAAAAAGAAAAACTACCAAATGAAACCAAAAGTTATACATAGAGTGTAAAGACAAATTCAAAGATATAAATAATAAATACTCTGTGAGAATATCAATAAACATGGTACATGATGATGATTACATTTACATCAGCCAAAAATAATTATTTCTGTTATATTGACATTGTGCATTAGACATAATCTCAAGATTAAATTCAAATGTTTATCTCTTACATGATTTGCTATGAAAAAATTTAAGATTATGATATGAGAAAAAATAATTCATGAAAATGATCAGGAATGTAAATAAACGTATGCATAATTTCGGATAAATGTATATGAAATTAATTTTATTTCCATGACATAAAAATAGGTAAAAAGTATGAGAAAATGCACATTGCAGCCAACTTATTCTTCATAATAAACTGCTTCAAAAAAAAAATACAAAAAATGGAAAATTAAAATCCTGAGCTTAAGGAATAAATAATCTTTTTTTAGTTAAACTTATATTTTTAAAAAAGAGATAAAAGGCAAAGGCTATGCAAACTAATTCATCAACACATCATATAGTAGAACCCTGTTTATCTTAAACAAAATGAAGCACAAGGAAAAAAATTATGTTAATTTGTGACAAAAGCTACCATTACATTAGTATAACATTTTTACAGACTTGCAATCAAGTGAGAATTATTCATAATCACATTTAACATTTCTAAGAAAATTATTCTTTAACACTGGTAATCAGTCAGGATTCCACTATACATATAAAATATACAAGATAAGGATGCAACTTAATAATCAAGAGCATATCAGATTCACTAAACACACACAATCATATAAAGGAGAAAAATGCTACAGCATATGATCTTCCTTAATTCAAATTAACATGCTCCCACTCCATACATTACTTTTTTTTTACCATCCAGCTCCCATGCCCTATTTAGGCACACCTGCTTACAGAATTGACAGTGATATTTACATTTTATTTATCTGACGTCTAATCAAGTATATTTCTTTACAAATTTTAAAATTATTTTTTATTTAACTTTTATAGGAATTAATCACTATGAGGTTTAATTTATGGTGAAATTAAATGTTTCTTACCTCTCCTCATATAAATCTTCTAAGTAGATCGCGATTTCGAGACCATAATGGTCTTATCTTCAGTACTTATTTGGCGACTGATGTTATGTCGATCGGAAGAAACTCTTCTTCTTCCCTCTGTTGGTGGACCTCTTACAGAGGTTCATCGATCCACCAACAGAGGGAAGAAGAAGAGTTTCTTCCGATCGACATAACATCAGTCGATGAACCTCTGGAAGAGGTCCACCAACAGAGGGAAGAAGAAGAGTTTCTTCCGATCGACATAACATCAGTCGCCAAAGAAGTACTGAAGATAAGACCATTATGGTCTCAAAATCGCGATCTACTTAGAAGATTTATATGAGGAGAGGTAAGAAACATTTAATTTCACCATTATTTTTTATGTTCCAACTTATTTTGAAGAAATTAAGAAAAAAAAACTCTTAACTTAAATCATTATTTCATAACATGCTATTGCCATTTTTTTATTTATTGTCCGACTTCATTTAACTAAGCATCTCCATAGAATTTTTAAAATCACTTATTTAAATATCTATCCTTGATTTTGGGTTAAAGTCTTTGATAACATCCTCCATCTATTGGTCTTCACAAGAATTTTTCTTCACTGTTCCTGGCAATACTTTTTGTTTCTCAACATTATTCCATATTAGGTTTTGCTATTTTGTAGTAGGTTTTTCTATGCGTTCAGTCCCTTTTAATTCAAGTTTTTTTAACAATCATTTGATATAAGTTTGTGCTTTTTTTTATTGGATTACACTAGTTGCATGTTTATCTCTCTATGGCTATATAATGGATTTTAGGTGCAAGTGAGAATTCCAATATGCTATGTACAAATAACAGGTGACTCGTTAAGAGTGATTCACTATGAATATTGTCAATTCAAGTGATTTCTAAAATTATATTTTATTTACTAAAATATACTTAAAAATTATAATTATACTAACAAAATAGTATGACAAATTTCCATGGCAGATTCTCTCCCCCTCTCTATATATGTACATATATACAGAGTGGTCATAAAGCCTCAATCCATTTCTGTGTTAGCATAATTATTATTATTTTTTTTTTAGGATAATCAAGAAGCATGCTGACGATAGAAGAACGTGTGTATGTTGTTAGTGCGTGACTGCGCATATTATCTTATACTGAGGTGCAACAGGCATTCACTCAGAAATTTCACAAACCAGGACTAACACGAGCAAACATCCGGTTACTTTACAATAAATTTCAAAGAACTGGGAATGTTGCAGATGAACCATGCTCCAGGAGACCTTCTGTACCAGAAGAGACTGTGCAATGAATCAGAGAAGCAATCAAAAGAAGCCCAAGAGCATCAAGTTGTCGTTTAAGCAATGAGTTAGATGTGCCAAAATCAATGATTTTGAAAGTTTTATACTTTATGTTAAAAAAAAAACATACCACATTCAGGTGCTCCACAAATTAGATGCAGAAGATTAAGCAGCTCGTCAGACTACGTGTCATGATTTGATAGCGGCTGCACACAATGAGGACTTTATGGATCATATCCTGTTCAGTGATGAGGTCATGTTCCACATCTGTGGCAAAGTTAATAAACATAATACCCGAATATGGGGTACTGAACCACCTCATAATCTCATAGAATTGGAAAGAAAAACACCAAAAGTGAATGCATGGCTTGGAATAACGAAGACCACCTGTATGGACACTTCATGTTCGCAGAACAGACAATTAATGGCAACAATTACCTTGACATGCTTGAGTTATTCCTCGAACCACAGCTACACCAGAATGGCATTACTGACTCTGTTGTGTTCCAACAGGATGGAGCACCCCCTCATTTTGCGCTAGATGTACGGGCTTATCTCGATCGAACATTCATCAACAGATGGATTGGCAGAGGTTCAGCAAGACTGTGGCCATCGTGTTCCCCTGATGACACCCCTGGACTTCTTTGCTTTGGGGATTCATAAAGGGGAATGTGTACAAGGCAAAGGTACGGGATCTCCAGGATCTTAGGACTCGAATCCGCAATGCAGTGATGGCTATTTCACCAGCTATGTTTCAAAACATCTTTCGGGCTACTCTTGAATGATGGGAACAATGCTTCGAAATGGACGGAGGCCATGTTAATATGATGAACATGTATACATACCTTGACAATAAAGATATATAAAAATCATCAAACCGAGTTCATTATTTCTTGGAAATGGATTGAGACTTTATGACCACCCTGTATAATAATAATAATAATAATTATATATATATATACACGAGTGCTTATGCAATATAACTCTTCCTTTAGTTACAAATTTCTTTGCATACAAACTTATATCAAATGACTAATATTCTCTCATTACTAGAGATCCGTGAAAGTGATCTTATTTTTAGGGAAAATTAGTTTTAAAATTTCAAGATTTCGATGTTATTGGGAATTTGGCGGTGTTATTCTAAAAAAAATGTAAATTTGAGTCTTTTTAATCCTAGTTGACTATATTAAACCCAATAAGAATGATAATATATCCAATAGTTTAAGGTCAACTTTTAGCTTGTACAATTGATATCAGTTTTAATACACTAAAATGCATAAAACTGTAATCCTAGTCACTAATTTGTAAGCAAAATTTACCTTTTAAGAAAAAGCAACCATGATGAGAAAAGTCCTCTTCAGATTTGAACATACCATTACTTAATAATGATTGATATAAAATTGATAATTATGTCTGCAAAAATTTAGGGGGAAAAAACTTATCTTACACATTAATATAATTCGTATTTCTTGGAATTCATATTGGCCATAGAACTTAAAATCTATGGAGAGACCATATTTGAGCATGAGAAGGACAAAAATATTACCTTTTGTTGTGAACTGTGTTGCAAACATTTTTGCAACAGTGCATGGATGAAGCAGATATGGCAGTTAAAAAGAATATGGAATCCAAAAACAGTGTTTAAAAATGCATTATGAAAATTTCGCGAATAGAACAAAAAAGTCTCTGGAATTCGTTAAAAATTTTAAATTTCAGTATTATTTAGCGTTATCATAGGATTTAGCATTATTTCACGATTCATAAATGCTTTTTTTGAGGTTATGGGAAGTGGTACAAGAAAATGGCAAAATTAGAGCATTTTGCATTATTGCGACTCGCAAATTTCACGGATCTCTACTCATCACCCATTTTTTTCTTCTTGTAGATTATGTTGTCTTTTTAATGGACAAACTTTTTTATAAGAGTCCACATTTGCTTTAATCCTACCACAATTCTATCAACATTTTCCTCAATCTACTTCAATCAACTAATTCTTGGTCTTCATTTAGGTATATTTCTCTTAATTTTGGGAAACACAAAATTTCTTCTTGTTACTATAACCATAACTACCTTTATTTTTCAACAAAAATAGTAAGAGTAGTAATTTTAAACATGTTGAATTGGTGTATCCAGATTACAAATATATTGCACAAATTCAGACACTTGAACTATTATTTGAGTATGGCCTGCTATTAGGGGACTTTGTAAAAGACTGGCAGCATTTTGAAGAGTTGCTATAATCAGGAAAAAAGTACCGTACACATAATTGCAGACTCAGATGTTATCATCATATTTACAAGCCTATTACCAAATATGAATATTAATAAATAACAAAGTAAATTTTAGTATTTCAAATTGTATCATGTTTTTGTTGTGTTTGGATTGTACTCAATCACAAGATGATTTGGTATATTGTAAATATATGTATATATGTACACTATGTGTAATTAAATAAAATAAATGGTAAAAAATGTTTTTTTTATTTAGTTTAAATGTCTAAAAAGTTATATAACAAATTACGGAGTAGTATTGTGTCGTCAGTTTTTTAATCTGGTAAGACATGTCTCAGTACAACCTTTTATGCATTTATGTGTATTTACTTTTATAATAAATTATTTCTTGATAGAATTTTTTGGCAATAGGTAAATATAATACTCTTTTAATTACAATCCATAAATAGTCTATTAAACATACCATTTCAATCTTATATACATATAGTAAGAGAGCTGAATTAATGTGCAAGCGGTGAACTCTATATATCGATAGCTTTATTTTGGATGCATGACTATTTGAAATCAAAAGCTGCATTGAGACATCTTGCTCAATGATGATTCTGCATCTTGTAAATATTATTACTATTGATATGCGACACATCTTTGATCCATTGCTCAACTTACCGCCTTTGAATTTTGCGGCTGGCAGCAGGACTCATAAGCCAATAGGAATTGGATTCGGGTCATATGAAGTCAGCAAATGATCTCTTCAGATGTGCTTTCTGGATAAATCAGTTTTGAGAACATAAATTCTAAAACAATCTATCTCTCGGACTTTCTATACAAGAGAATTCAAGTCTGATGCCCAGAAAGTTCCTACCCTTACATATATAAGAAGATGCAAGGGTCGGACTAGTCAGTTGTGTCAAGAGTATGGACAAGTAAATGTGATATTAAATTAATGTTGGGAATTAAACATTATGAGGTATAATCATTAAAATTCATCGGAGAACATATTGTTTAAACAACTCACCTCATAGGATTCATGCTTCCATGATATCGCGATTTCAAACATAGTCATGTTCATCATCAGCAATAACTCCGAATGACAAAATTCTTCGGCCGTCAACTATTCTATTGTCGCCATCTTCAGTGCTGCCATCATAAATTCAACCATAGATGGCAGCACTGAAGATGGCGACAATAGAATAGTTGACTGCCGAAGAATTTCGTCAGTCGGAGTTATGGCTGATGATGAATATGACTATGTTTGAAATCGCGATATCATGGAAGCATGAATCCTATGAGGTGAGTTGTTTAAACAATATGTTCTCCGATGAATTTTAATGAGTAAATGTGAACTAAGTGCGAAGACAAGATGATGTTCTAAGTGAAACCATCAGTGAGTTTAAAGAATGAATGAGCAAGTATTTTTTTTATTTACGCACACTGGATGGAGACAACAATTGAGAAGTTCACAGAGAACAAGCAGAATCTCTTTAGGATGATTTTATTATTAATTTAAAATTTCACACTGAATGAGAAATTATATTTGAAGAGAAAAATATATGATCAGAGACTGGGGTTTGAATCCAGGACCTTTGGCTTTCTATGCCAATGCTCTACCAACTGAGCTATCTGAGTTTAGATTGGAGTGCTCAGGTAGCTCAGTTGGAGTTTCAACAAACTTTACAAGGATTATAAAGCCAACTGGAGCCTTAATAAATTTTATAATCTTATCATCTATACTATGGCAACATTTTAACATTCTCTCTCTCCCGTTCAGCCTAAAAATCTACAATTATTGATAATTGCAAATTAGATATAATCCAACTTAAATTCTACCCCCCCCCCCATAGAAAGCATAAAGGTCCTGGGTTCAAATTCAGTCTGAGTGTATATTTTTCTTCAAATATAATTTTTCCTTAGGATGTCTACCAAGGTAGTAGATGAAACATCGAATTTCAACTAAACTGGACTACGGTTGTTTATTTTTTATCATTTCACTCACCTCATACTTCATAATTTATAGCAGACCCAGGGTTTCTTCACGTAATTCGTGACATTGTCAATGCTGCGTCATGTTCACAACTGACGTCCAACGGCCGTTGGACGTCAGTTGTGAACATGACGCAGCATTGACAATGTCACGAATTACGTGAAGAAACCCTGGGTCTGCTATAAATTATGAAGTATGAGGTGAGTGAAATGATAAAAAATAAACAATATTAAAGAACCTCAAAGTGTTATTTCCTATCTACATAACTTAAAAGTGGACTACGGTTATTTAGCCTGCAAGACCAACTAAACAAGAATCAGTATCATATGTGTCCACAAAATGTGTACTGCAGAGGGATTTGGAATTTAATTCAATCATCTGATGCACAACATAGTGATTGAAAATAAATTGTGTACCATCATACTGATAGTGGGCAATGAAAACCTCGTAACTCCATTTTGGTAAATTTTACAGGAGAAACAAATAACTGTTTTAAATAATTATGAAAATTGATACAGCAATAGTTACCACAATTTTTTTTTTATATATTAAATTTGGGAATTTTTAACATTATGAGGTTCAATTAATAATAATTAAATGAATTGTGATTTTTTCTTACCTCATACATCTATGTTTCTTTAAACACAGCACTGCAGTATCGGCGACACTTTGTCATCATCGTCAGCTGTTTTCACGACTGTCAATTTTTTCTCCTTTTTGCCGGTAATTATCTAAGACTGCCATCTGGTGTTCTTTTGAAGGAATTCCTCTTCAAACTGCCATCTGGTGTTATTTTGAATGAATCATTTCCTAAACTGCTATCTGTTGTATTTTTGAAGAACTTTGTAATCAAGCTTGGTTCTTCCGGAATCTCAAAGTTCATAGTTCTAGTATGGTTTTTTTGAATAATTGGGAATTTTTTGGGAAAAAATATATATTCAAAAAAACCATACTAGAACTATGAACTTTGAGATTCCGGAAGAACCAAGCTTGATTACAAAGTTCTTCAAAAATACAACAGATAGCAGTTTAGGAAATGATTCATTCAAAATAACACCAGATGGCAGTTTGAAGAGGAATTCCTTCAAAAGAACACCAGATGGCAGTCTAGATAATTACCAGCAAAAAGGAGAAAAAATTGACAGTCGTGAAAACAGCTGACGATGACGACAAAGTGTCCCCGATACTGCAGTGCTGTGTTTAAAGAAACATAGATGTATGAGGTAAGAAAAAATCACGATTCATTTAATTATTATTCCACAATTTTACTTACAGAATACAAGTCAAGTTATTAATAAATTTGAAGCCTGTGTTCCCAACGAGTTATGCATCACATATTTCTGTGCTGGCTATGTGGTTTTCAATGACTGATGGAGTTATGAGGATTTCATTGCCCACCATCGATATACATCTCCTAGCACCAAGACTGAAAATTTTACAATTGAAACTTCAGACCTCACTTAGAATTGCTAGATATGAGGATGGCAAGCTACCAATTGTAAAAGTAGATTAATAATATATCAATCCCTAGTCACACAGCTTGAATCTTACATACATGACGTAACTCTGTTTGTACTTCATATGGAACTGATATGATGCTGTCAATTGAAAAAACATGGGACATATTATTGGTATCTGCCATAATAATGGCTGAAGATGGGAGGGATTCCTCTTGAAAATAGCAGTTTCCGGGCTTGAAGAACAGGAAGTATGAGGTGAGATACGACTCATTTTATTAATCTTTATTAATTAAAAACCTCATAATGTTATTTTCTATAATTAATTTAAGAATAATATTGGTAATATGTTTTCACACTTTATTTTGATTAAAAGAGTGAAGCAACTTGTCAGCATTAAATACAATTAAATACAATTGTTATGATATATTCCAAGGGCCTCCTGAAGCCTGTAGTGGGATCACTTTACTTTAATAAATGAGTTGGAGAAAATAAATGAGTTTTAACATCTCACTCACAAAGTTGCGTGTCTTCACGATACCGGTTTCAAAAGTATAGTATTACTTCCATCTTCAGTCAAATTCCAACTGTTGAAATTTCGTCGTTAACATCATCTTCTGAACTGCCATCTGGTGTAGATTTTATGAACTTGGAGATTAAATTATTCTCGTAGGGGATATCGAAATTCATCACTCTACATTTATTCTTCTGAATGTATATCTTTTCCCAAATCGTTAATTCCAAAGGTTTCTCCAAACGTTTCAAAAGTTTAGTGTCTTTTCCGATGTTATGATTTTCTAGTAAACTATGAGCTGCAATTGCCGATTTTTCAATTTCACCATTTCTAATATTTCTAAGGTGTTCTTTTGTACGAATTTCTAAATTCCTTTTAGTTTTTCCTATATATACTTACTTTATTGCAGTCATTGCAACTGATTTTGTAAATTCCAGATTTTTTATTATCTGGGACATTAACTTTTTTATTGGTTACTAGTAGATTATACAGGCTAAATTTGTTAATCGGTGCTAATGTAATATCAAATTTGTTAAATATTTTTTTTTAATTTTCAGTATGTTTCAGGATGGTAAGTAATTCTCTTGAAATGTTTATTTTCTTTTGAATCAATTTGGGAAAAGATATACATTCAGAAGAATAAATGTACAGCGATGAATTTCGATATCCCCCACGAGAATAATTTAATCTCAAAGTTCATAAAATCTACACCAGATGGCAGTTCAGAAGATGATGTTAATGATGAAATTTCAATAGTTGGAATTTAACTGAAGATGGAAGTAATACTATACTTTTGAAACCGGTATCGTGAAGACATGCAATTTTGTGAGGTGAGATGTTAAAACATTTTCTCCAACTCATTTATTAATATAAATACCTCACAGTGTTTCCTCCCAATGTAAATTTAATTAAATGCACTTTACTTTACTCACAATCGAAGGAAACAGTTATTTTTAAAGCTACTACACACTAAATGAGCCCTCTTACTATAGCATCTACATACATTTTACAGATAACAGAATTAATCAGCATAGTTCCCCTTAAGATTCCAATTATTTTCTCTATTCATGCAATAAAACATTTTTACATGTGATGGCTATGGTATAACTTTTGAAATAAAACTGAACTACTATAGTGGCCGATACTTTCAGGAGCCTGTGATTAGTTGATATTTATATATTAAATTTGGGAATTTTTAACATTGTGAGGTTCAATTAATAATAATTAAATGAATCATGATTTTTTCTTACCTCATACATCTATGTTTCTTTAAACACAGCACTGCAGTATCGGCGACACTTTGTCGTCATCGTCAGCTGTTTTCACGACTGTCAATTTTTTCTCCTTTTTGCCGGTAATTATCTAGACTGCCATCTGGTGTTCTTTTGAAGGAATTCCTCTTCAAACTGTGCAGTTTGAAGAGGAATTCCTTCAAAAGAACACCAGATGGCAGTCTAGATAATTACCGGCAAAAAGGAGAAAAAATTGACAGTCGTGAAAACAGCTGACGATGACGACAAAGTGTCGCCGATACTGCAGTGCTGTGTTTAAAGAAACATAGATGTATGAGGTAAGAAAAAATCACGATTCATTTAATTATTATTAGTTGATATTTGCTCATTAGCTGACAGCATCAGCCTCTTTTTATTTATATATGCATGTAAATTTGTTCATCTTCAGAAAAATCATATATAATTGGTTGTTCCAGAGATAGATCTTTTTCTTAAAGGAGGCTCAAAATGGCCCATTGTATGTCATATAACAATTTAGTAATCAGTCCATAAAGTCATCAGAAATGACATATTTGCTAACATAGAAGACAGATATCAGTTTGGATTTTATAATATATAATGTTGACATCTTGGCAAAAGAATTGTCATTGTAAGAATTCTGATGCTAGCCATAAAAGCCCAAGAAACCAAATCAACTCTAAAGGTGAAAATAGTTTTGGAATATTTTTTCTTCAATTGAGAAATGGTTGAATATAGCTAAAATACTCCATCTATTGCACACGTCTATCTGATAATTAAGATGCTCCTCTCTTGCAAATTCTCTTTTTTTTTACAAGTGAAACCTTTCTTTCTTTTGTGTGTAATTCAAGTTTTCATATAGAACACAAGTTTTAAAAATTAACAGATTATAAACTAACTAAATCTCTTTCAGGTGTCTTGTATTATGTAACGAGTTCCTTTCAAACCTTCCACTTTCTCAATGACAATAAATTATCAGATTTGATGAATTGTAAGTTTCATCAGAGTAAACAAATGAAGGAGTGATATAGTTCCTGACATATCCAGAATAACTGTGAAAACTAACTGGGGTTGTGTCAGGCACAAGAAACCAATTATATAATATACACTTTCAAACAAAATCATCTGCAGAAGTTGTATGTAAACAGAAAATAGAAGAGCTTATCAAATTAAAAAATATCAGCCATTAATTACTTATTTTTAGTATTTACTACTGTAATTATTTATCATTAAGGTAGAATATGTTTATCACTCACCTCATATTGTTCTTCTTATTTGATTATAAACTAGTTTTGGAACATAGTTTCTGTTCCATCCTCAGTATCATCACGATCGTTGTTCTGTCGTCTTGAAGAGTTGTCCTTCTCTCCTTCCATTGGCTGACTGAAAAACCTCGAAACCAGGTCATTCTCACCGGGAATTTCAAAGTTCATTAATTTCCCGGTGAGAATGACCTGGTTTCGAGGTTTTTCAGTCAGCCAATGGAAGGAGAGAAGGACAACTCTTCAAGACGACAGAACAACGGTCGTGATGATACTGAGGATGGAACAGAAACTATGTTCCGAAACTAGTTTATAATCAAATAAAAAGAACAATATGAGGTGAGTGATAAACATATTCTACCTTAATGAATATACCTCATAGTGAGAATTCCTAAAATAAGTATTTATCATTATTTGCCACAGACTGAAAATATAATTTTGTAGAAGAGTCTAAAGCAGTGGATCCAAGATATAAATAAACAAAGAAGCAGGATGACTACATAATGAAGTATATCAGTAGATTATTTAACATCAGAGATTCTATTTTCCTATATGCGGGTGCTAGGTGTTTATCTGCAGTAAGCAGATCTGATGGTCTCTCGGTACTGAAACATTTAGTACAGAAATTTGTTCAAAGTTAAATATGGGAAATAACATTGAGGTTCTTATTCATAAATTAATGAGTCATTTTTACATTTTACCTCATAGTTTGTTTTCTTAAACACAGGAACTGCAGTTTTCAAAAGGTCAATCCCTTTCGTTTTCAACCTCCATTATGACTACCGGATTTTCATTGGTATATCCATCTATAATGTTGCCTTCTCGAAGTTCATCAAATCAACACCAGATGGCAACATTATAGATGGAGATTCCAACGAAAATCTGGTAGTCATAATGACGGTTGAAAATGAAAGGGATTGATCTTTTGAAAAATGCAGTTTCCGTGTTTAAGAAAACAAACTATGAGGTAACATGTAAAAATGACACAATTTATGAATATAGAAATTTGTATTTACTCAGCTCATAACCTCTTACTGGGATCTTTTTCTTTTAATTTTTGAAGTACCTGAAATCTGAGTGGCTTTATTTAAGTAATTTTGTTGCTTGTCGAGCAGACCTGTAACTTAACGCTTCAATGCTGGGAGACTAGAAGATCTGCTTCTAGTGCTTGCACACTGGAAAATAGAATCTCAATATTGGATAATCTAAGAATTAAATTAATGTTTTTATTACCTCACCTCATATCCTTTTTCTTCTATACTGCAGTTTCGGAGCTTATCTCCATCGTCAGTAGCCTCTGGTCGACCGGTGTTATGTCGTTTCTTGGCCGCCAAGAAACGACATAACACCGGTCGACCAGAGGCTACTGACGATGGAGATAAGCTCCGAAACTGCAGTATAGAAGAAAAAGGATATGAGGTGAGGTAATAAAAACATTAATTTAATTCTTAAATTAAACCTCATAGTGTTCTTTCCCTGTGAAAGTTAAATAAATTGGATAATCTATTCATACTGTATAAATCATGTTTGAAGAGAAAAATTATACGCTCAGATTGGGATTTGAACCCTGTTCTGAGCATATAATTTTTCTCTTCAAATATGATTTATTCATCTTTCAGATGTATGAAATGAATAATATTCATACTGTACTTTAGGCATGCAGCTAGGAAAACAAGGAGAGAAAAATGTTCTTACCCGAGATGAATATGTACAGCTACAAGCAACAGAACAAGTAGAGGATGGGGCCTACAATTAAAATTAGTAAAGCATCTTCTTTGAATGGGGGGGAGGAAGAAAAAATAAAACTTGTATATGAATCCAGAAACAAAGGTAGAAGAATGAGGAGTAGACTGAAATCAGGACAAGAAAAATATGTTAAATGAAGTGGCAAAAAAAAAATAAATAAAAAGAATTGCGAAAAATAGAGAGTTAAATATTTAATAGTGATTTAGTTCAAATTTTGTTACTGATATTTTTGTATATATGACGTGCAATTCTATGTCCATCTGATGAAACAATTCTTCTAGACATGATTCAAAATGACAGATGGAAGGTTACAAAAGAACACATTTAATGTATTAAATCAAATACAATTAAGTAAATAAGAAGACATAGCATAGATGTTCCTATACAAACTAAAGCCTCTAATGAAGTAGACATGACATATAATGAATAATGAAATGCCTGCTTGGTGCGTACAAGAAAATGGCACTTGCAGAGATCTGTACAAATAACAAGGGGAGGGAGGGGAGGCTATATTTTGTCCACTCTTTATAGCAAAATATCGTCATCACAGATTACAAGTTGCTGTAAATAGAAAATAGACGTAACAGTAGTCTTCTCTGCATGTCAAATATATTTTTCTGATGCACCTGTAACAACAATGTACCGTCACACAAGAGTTTCAAATTATATATCCTTGAAAAAGTTAAGTTTATACTTTTTTTCATTTTAAGTTGATATAAAATATGGAGAATTCTTATCAAGTAACATCCAGCATATCCATGAAAGTAATATGGCTGTCGGATAACTGACACGTACCATTCACAATTCATTATTTTTTTACAACAGAGTCTTTCAAACAATGTTTTTCTTCCCAAAAAAAATCAATATTTACATAAAATTAAAATTTCTAACTTTTACTTTGAAATCCAGTTTGTCCACAACCAAACTGCACATATCCCAGAAGCAATAATCGAAACAGATTACAATCCCGATATTTTATCATTTCTTAGTAACATTATTAAATATAAATTGCTTATCTTCTACAGTATAAATATGTCGGCAGCAGTGGACCAGTGGTTATATACCTTGCCTCTGGTCCCGAGATCAAAAATGGCCAGGATCGATGGATTTTTTAGGATGGAAAAATCCAAGGAGCAAGTTCTCCAGAAGGATCTTTAAGCTGTGGGTCCCGAGTCTGAAGATTTTCAGGCTCATAAAATATCCTTAAGTCTGAATAAAGAGATATGTAAGCAAAATTTACTGACTTTTTTCATCCTAGTAATACCTTAGTTGCCTTAGATGTCTCATTGGGTCGGCATGTTGACCACATACCATTCATGACATCTTTGGAAAAGAAGTGTAATTAAATTAACATAATTAGTTCCATAATTTTTGTCGACCACATACTATTCATGACATCATTGGAAAATAAGTGTAATTAAATTAACATAATTAGTTCCATAATTTTCAGCGTCACAATGCTCACTGGTACTAGAAAATTGGGATAAATAAGTACCTAGGTAATGTAGGGTAATCAGCTAATTTATACTAAGAACCAGTGAAATTTGTATTCTACATGTAGATTATCAATAATTCTGATAGATATTTTTATTATAAATAATAAAAAACGTTAATAGAAGCCCTACTGGCTTTATAAAGTAGTGTTAAATTTCCAATTAAAGTCTTCTTAACTAAGAAGCCGCCATTTGCAAAGATAGAAGCAAAGGTTTCAAGCATTTGGTGCAAGGAAATTACAACATATATAAGAGAAAAATTTGTGTCTGGATCGCAACTCGCCTCCGTAGCTCAGTTGGTAGAGCACTTGGCCCAGAAAGCCAAGGGTCCCAGGTTCGAGTCTCGGTCTAGGCAAAAAATTTTTTCTCTTCAAATATAATTCTGATATTTTTATAAAAATGGATATTTTATTCTTACCAGTGTGAAGAAGCAAGTTATTTCTTTTTGGTTGGATTCCTCTGAGGAGTTGATGGTCGTCCAGAATTCATCCCTGTGTACTGATACTTTGCTTTCTTTTCTGATGGCTTCAAGATCTGCACAAAAAATATATACAGTACTAGCAAAATTGAAGAAGAAAAATAAAAGCAACTAAACAATCTTATGATACAACAGGTGTTAACATTTTGATTAATGTAAATACAAGAGTAAGTCAAAATTTTCATTAATTGTATGATATATCAAAAGTAGTAAGTGGAACTTATTTTGACTCACCTCAAACTTCCTAACTCCCTCACATACGAGTTTGTTAAGAAGTATGAGGTGAGTCAAAAACAACATAAATTAAAATAAACCTCATAGTGTTATTTCCTATCTACATAACTTAATTTGACACTAATTTAAATAATATCTACAAATTCATTTTCTCATTACTTTATTAAAAATATTAAAAAAATTGAATTAATGTATCTTATAGGATATATTGCCAATTTAAGGTTATATATTGTATGGTATAGACTTTGATAAACCAGATATGGTAGTTGCTAGAATCAATTTTTAATTTTGGGTTTCAGATAAATCCCCAATTATAATGGTTGGATTTTGGTGATTTTTGGAGAATACCTTCCTTCGTTTATTTTAATAGTATATACTAAGATGATCTTGAAGATGATTTTCGGGCTGTAGGCTGTGGTCGTGAGGCTTGTAGTTCCCCGACATTTCGCCAGAGACTGCGTATGGCATCCTCAAGGGTAGCAGAACACTCTTTACTTGATGGCCACAGAGTACAATACCAGAATAAAGACATATTATCTAACTGCACACACATTTTACCCGTCTACAACGAGAAGCCATCAGAATAATCAAACATAAAAACAGTTGCAATATAAAAGAAGAATCATTAAAAGTCAACAAAGTATGGAAACTGGTTCTAAAAAACGCAGAATGTAAACCTCTACAAGTACAGTCGACTAGACTATCAAACAGCAATCTCATTGGAGCAATGGAAGTTCCTAACGCTGACCAATCAGAAGGCAGATATAACTTATGAACACATCGCAGTGAATGTATAAATAGGATAGACAGTGGATAGAATTGCCAGTCTCAAGACAACCCTTGAGGATGCCAGACGTAGTATCTGGCAAAACGTCGGGGAACTACAAGCCTCACGACCACGGCCTACAGCCCGAAAATCATCTTCAAGATCATCATAGCAACTCCGGCCGTGAAAGTCTACGTAAATACAGTATATACTAAGTTTTGCTGTAAAAAATTGAAAATTGCGACCACTAGTGATTTTAAAATGTTTATTTCAAGTGAATTCCTACACCCAATGGTCTAATTTTGTGATTAACGAACTAACAGCGGGAGATAGGGCTAACAAGCCTTGAAATATATGTTCAACAAAAACAATCATACGAGATAAGAATATACAGACCAAATAACTTAATTATTAGACTTTACTTTTTTAAAACTAACTGCTATATGCCAAGTTTGGCTTCGATGAAACAAAAATTGTGGCCGATATAGAACATTAAAGGATATATATATATACATACATACATACAGGTTGTTGCAAAAAAACACCGACAACGAAGGTGAGGTAGTATATTGAGACATGTTGATCATTTTGTAATAAGGTGCGCAAGTCTGGAAATATGTTTTCACACTATGACTAGTTAATTATGTCTCAAGATTGGTGTTAGTTTGACGGATTTGAAGACTCATTACTTGACAACACCTCACGGGTACAGAACCTTTGCAACTGAATGTGGCTGCAACACGACGGAGCTCCAGCTCACTTCAATGCCAATATGACGAGACATTTGGATACCACGTATCCATGTCGAGGGGGTCAGTTCCATGGACTCCGAGATTATCTGATCTTAACCCTCTCAAATACTTTTTATGGGGCGACATGAAACAGTCTGTTTATCAGACTCCAGTAGATTCACATATGGATCTTATAGCCCGAATCCACGCTGCTGCAGAAATAATTAAAACAAGTCAGGCATATTTGAATGTGTGTGCCAATCACTACACTGCAGATGTACGCCCTGCAATGAGATGGGAAGTGGATACTTTGAAACTTGATGTGACTGTGACAGTATTGTCAAGAATTGAATCTTGAAATCCAACTAACGGAACTCTTGAGACATAATTAACTAGTCATAGTGTGAAAACGCATCAATGGAACTCTTGAGAAGTTAGCTACTGAAAGTGTGAAAATGCATCATTTCTGGACATGGGTACATTATTACAAAATGATCAACTTATCTCAATATACCACCTCTCCTCCACTGTCAGTGTTTTTTGCAACACACTGTATATATCAGCCACAGTGGACTAGTGTTTATGCTCCTTGCCTCTGGTCCCGAGGGTCGCGCGTTCAAACCCGGCCAGGGTCGATGAATTTTTTTTAGGATGGAAAAATCCAAGGAGCAAGTCCTCCGGGAGGGACTTTAAGCTGTGGGTCCTGAGTCTGAAGATTTTCAGGCTCGTAAAAGATCCTTAAGCCTGAATGAAAAGGCCTCTAAGCAAAATTTACCGAATTTTCCCGTCCTAGTACTACCTTGGTTTCCTAGATGTCAGTATGAGGTGGAACGCTGACCATGGACCACTCAAAATGACATCTATACGAAGACAAGTGTAACTAAATTAGTATGGTTCAAATCCTTCCCTGTGGGGGAGAGCACCTAAATCTCTGTCAAGGGAAACATGGGCTTACAAGATTACAAGAAGACTGTATATATATATATATATCCCATCCAGGCATTAATTTTTCTTATCATGCCATATTAAGCTTGCATTGCTCAATGTTAAACATTTAATTATAACATTGATAAAGCGTCACTGCTATAAAGTAAAAATATTCTCTTTAATTTGCTTACTTGTTATAGTCAGCTACTAGATGACAGTGAAGACCGAGTTCTCGCGACATCTAGTAATGCTGGAGAATATAATACATATATAAGAAAAATAAGTGTTTGAATTGGATTCGCCTGGTGTTGTAATGGATAACAAGCTGAGGTACAGACTCAGAGTTCTGGGTTCGAATCCCGTCCAGGCATTTATTTTTCTTATCATACCATATATATGTATATATATGTCATAATTAAATGTTTAACATTGAGCAATGCAAGCTTAATATGGTATGATAAGAAAAATAAATGCCTGGACAGGATTCGAACCCGGAACTCTGAGTCTGTACCTCAGCGTGTTATCTGTTACACCACCAGGCGAATCCAATTCAAACACTTATTTATGAGATAGAGACTCAGAGTTCCAGGTTCGAATCCCATCCAGGCATTTATTTTTCTTATCATACCATATATATATATATATATATACACAGACACACGCATGTATATAAATAAATTTATATCATGGTCATTTCTGGTGTCTACTAGATAGGATCAGTGAAGATCCTATCTAAAACTCTTTTCATGAGTACAATCTCAATAGCTTCATTCCTTCGAAATTCACTAATAATAATGAGAATATACCAAACTTTTTCCTTAAGAGGCAAGCATAAAGTAGAATATAACAACAATTAGAAAAATTTAAATCTGAATACTGTAGTATGTGAAAAAAATTTGTATTATTGTCATTGGAAAAAGTGACAGTATATGGGTAATTTTACAAAAGTTGCCAAATTATCCACTTGGTCTTTGATCACTTAAAATCTGTCCAATATTGGACAGAACAATATTCAGCTGAGGACAATGTGGCATTGTAGAAAAGATGGATGGCTAATTAATTCATCATCCCTATTCCAGAATCCATACAATATTCTGCATGCAGACTTAACTTGGAAGAACTGTAAAGATGGGAATACAAACCTGAAACGAGCACATCAGAGTTTCATCGACAGACATCATGCCACCAGCGTTATCAAACTCTCCGCAATAATTAGGTGCAGAGAATAGAGTCACTAACTGACGTTTTGCAAAGAATTCATAACCATCTTCCACAACCTGTAACACAAGTCAGTCTATTATCCTTCCACACATATCTGTATCACAATGATTTTCACTTCTAGTTTCAACCAATAACAAACGTTATTGTTCATAAATAATTTTAATTTCAATGGGAGAAAGTAGCCAGTAAACGTCACAGTACAGTGAAACCTCATTAAAATGCTTTTCAGGGAGAATGTAAAATCCTTATATTGAGCAGGACCACATAATAAATATGAAATGATAAAATATATAAATCTATTATATTTGAAGAGAAAATTTTTTTGCCTAGACCGAGACTCGAACCCGGGACCCTTGGCTTTCCAGGCCAAGTGCTCTACCAACTGAGCTACCGAGGCGAGTTGCGATCTAGATGCAAATTTTTCTCTTATATACGTTGTAATTCCCTTATGCCAAATGCTTGAAACCATAGCTTCTATCTTTGCAAATGGCGGCTTCTTAGTTAAGAAGACATTTATTGGGAATTTAACACTATTTTATAAAACCAGTAGGACTTCTATTGACGATTTTGGCCCGGAAGGTTCGAGTCTAGGTCTAGGCAAACATTTTTCTCTTCAAATATAATTTATCCTTCAGTGAGAAGTGTTAAATTAATAATAAAATCGTTAATAGAAGCCCTACTGGCATTACTAAGTAGTGTTAAATTCCCAATAAATGTCTTCTTAACTAAGAAGCTGCCATTTGCAAAGATAGAAGCTATGGTTTCAAGCATTTGGCGCGAGAGAATTACAAGCAACTTGCCTCGGCAGCTCAGTTGGTAGAGCACTTGGCCCGGAAAGCCAAGGGTCCCGGGTTCGAGTTTCGGTATAGGCAAAAATTTTTCTCTTCAAATATAATTTATCCTTCAGTGAGAAGTGTTAAATTAATAATAAAATCGTCAATATAAATCTATATTAGCTATTAAGATGTGGATTAGGCAATTGCCCGTTCCAACTTCATAATGCATCAGCACGACGTTAATCTCCATAGTCCAAACCTTTTTCCCTCATGCTGCTCAAAACGCCATCAATCCATGTCATCTTTTTTTCTTCTTCTACCAAGTGGCACCCATTCTAGTAATCTTCTTGGGAATCTGTCTTCTGCCATTATTTTTACATGACCGTGCCATTTTAATTTTTGGTTTTTATAAAATCCACAACTGAAGTTTGAACATTCATCTTTTGTTTAATTATGCTGTTTCTTATTTTATCTCTTTCAGAAATTCCAGCTGAACGCCTCCAAAAATCCATTTCTGCAGAATTTAATTTACTTATGATTTAAATTAAAAACACCATCTTGATAGAATGAGTTCAAATCGGATCCCCAAAGCTGTTTATAATTATATACCAAGAGGACGAAGATCACTGGGCCTATGAAATGCTGGAGGGAAAATTTTCTATAGGATCGTAACAGGCCTTGGCCTAATACTTGGAAGGAAGAAGAAGAAGAAGATGATTTAAATTAATTGTGATTATTTCTTACCTCATACTTCTATATTTTTTTAAATACAGCACTGCAATATCGGCAACTTCTTGTCACCATCGTCAGCTGTTTTCACGATTGTCAATTTTTAAAAAAACCATACTAGAACCATGAACTTCGAAATTCCAGATGAACCGAGCTTGATTACAAAGTTCTTCAAAAATACAACAGATGGTGGTTTAGAAAATGATTCATTAAAATGAACACCAGATGGCAGTTTAGGAAATAATTCTTTAAAAGAACATCAGATGGCAGTTTGGATAATTATCAACAAAAGTAAAAATTGACAATCGTGAAAACAGCTGACGATGGTGACAAGAAGTTGCCGATACTGCAGTGCTGTATTTAAAGAAATATAGAAGTATGAGGTAAGAAATAATCACGATTAATTTAATTCTTATGAATTGAACCTCATAATGTTAAAAATTCCCAAATTTAATATATAAATTTAATATATAAATTTAATTTACTTACTGTTCTAGATTTTTAATTCACATATTTCTGCGCCGTATGTCATTGTACTCCTTATTATTGTATTAAAAATGTTTTTGTTTTAGAACTTATTTTCTTATCCCATAAAACATCATTTAATTTTGATATTGCAGATTTGCCTTTTTTAAATTTTCTCTATTCATTTTTTTTTTGCTCATTATATTCATACTTCGATACACAACTGAAAACTGATCACCAGTAGGGGGCAAACACTAATTGTTTTCTCAAATTACAATAAAGAAAAAGAATGCATGTGCATATGCGGAGACAGAAAAAAAAAAGAGAGGGAGAGAGAAACAGAGAGCCAAACAAGGCATAAGAACGGCTGAAATTGTTGAATTTTATTTTTCTCTTTTTTTTATATTTAAGACACAATACTGATATTAATTTTAACTGTTAGGTTGGGCAAGTATCTCCCTGAATACAGATTTTGACTGAAAATAGAAAAATAAAATTAACAATGTTCAGGAAGTGGAATCTTAAATTTGGACTAAATACTGCTAAAAGAGTTATTTTACAAGGTGTACATGTGATGTGCAGGTACTGGAAAACAAATATTATCCAGTGGGCACATCTTATCAAAACTTCACTGCACTTCATTCTTATTCTACTAGACATTTCTGCCTTTATGGATCATTTAACATAGCTTCCTCTATCACAACAATTTTCTTCACTCATTCTTTTACCACACAACACCTCTTGGAGTTAAATCTCTCTTATCTGATCCAAACACCTACATTCTTAAGATTTAAGGTAACACAAAGTTTATTTCTTAAACTTTAGTTGTTGAATAACTATAAAAAAATTTCTTAGACCTTGCATGCCAAATTCTTCGTATTTTTAATGACTGATAACTCCAAAAATATTTACTCCACACTTTTAATATATAGCATTTTTACTTTTCTTTTCAAGAACAATATCTCATAAAAATGTCATTAAAAATCTAAGAGGGTCAGAAATGTGTTAATTTGACATGGAATGACTCAGGTAAAATCCAAGAAAAAGTCACACACAGAATAGAGATGGATGCAAAATGTTACAATACAGTCAGGAAAATTTTTATAGAATTTGGGACAATACAAAATTTATCAAAAACATGTTGCATAAATGCTATTACATGCCCATGGTTATATGTGATGCTAAAACCTGGACCATAATGAAACAAGATCAAAGTAGAATTCAAACACACAAAATATTTGAAGTGAGTTAAAAATTGAGAATAGGGAAAATTTAATTAAAATGGTTTAGAAACCAAAATCATGGAGGAGACTATGTACTAAGATGCTCTACACAGAAGTGAATAGAGTTGATGATAATGATCTGTACAGATGCATGGTTTTACACATTTTTCATTGTTCTTTGATACTAATTACTGAGATATTAAATATTTATTTTTAAAATGACAAAAAAACTTTACATAATATGAAAAATCGGTAAGCCTACTTTACTTCAGAACATAAAAATTAGACTTAAAGGGTGTTAAATCCAGTGCTGAAAACAAATAAATTACATGAATTCATAGGCTTAAGCAGTTGTCTTTCAGAGTTGTCATCCTAGCATTAGTCTATTCTATAATCATAATATGTATTTTAGACAAACCAAGTACACCATGTTAATCTACAGACCTTTGTGCTACTTTTCAACATAATCTCCATTTCTTTGCACACATTTTGTCCACCGTTCTACAAGCTTGAAAATTCTCTTATGATAGAAGTCCGTTCCAGCTGCTCAAAGACACTGATGCACTGCTTTCCGAATATCCTCCAGCGTCTCGTAGCATTGGCCTCTCATCTGCTCCTTCACAGAACCAAAAAGATGGTAGTCGGAGGGTGCCAAATCGGGACTATAGGGAGGATGTGGAAGAGTTTCCCACCCAAATGTCCTGATCTTCTCCACAGTGGCACGAGCAGTGTGAGGACGCACGTTATCGTGTTGCAGAATGATCTTCCTTCCAGAGCATTTGTCATGCAATGCACAACGGAGCTTCAAAAGTGCTGGATATAGTGGGCAGCATTTATGGTTTGTCCAGGTTCAAGAAATTCAACCAGAATGCAACCTTGCGCATCCCAGAAGACGCTGCCCATAACATTCCCAACAGATTGCACTGTCTTCGCCTTTTTCTTGATGGTGAATTCAAGTGGTGCCATTCCATACTCTGGCGTTTTGTTTCAGGCTCGTAGTGATGAAACCAGCTTTCGTCACTTGTCACAATACTCGTCAAAAAATCATCACCTTCATTTTGAAATCTCTGAAGAAGGTTATGGGTGATGGTTCTTCTCTGAAGTTTGTGATCTTCACTCAATAAACGTGGAACCGAACGGGCACTTACTTTTTGGTAACCTAAGCTGTGAATCATTTCTTGCACTGCACTGTGTCCTACTGCAAGTTTTGTAACGATTTCATTCACTGTGATACGCCTGTCGTCTCTAATGAGCGCATCAACTCTTTCCTTGTTGCAATCCGTGGAGGCAGAGCGTGGGCGACCGCTACGAGGCTCATCTTTGATACTCGTGTTCCCATCTTTAAAATGTTTCACCCATCTCCTAATACTGCTGGCACCCATGCAGGCATCTCCGTAAGCACATTGAAGTCTTTGGTGAATATCAACAGCAGATTGTTCCTCTTTAACAAGGAATTCAATGACAGCGTGCTGTCGAAACGAAACATTGATGTCTGCCATTTTGGAAACACTGCATGTGGTCACATGATAGAAGCTATGACGCCACAAAACGGCAATGTTGTGGTATAAAGTCTGTAGGTTACGATCGTGCAGTTATTTTTGTTACATTGTTGAAATTTGAATTTTAGTGGGTTGCTCACGACTTTCAGTATGACCCTCATATAAATTATATAATTTTAATATTACAGTTACACATAATCACAAACTGTGTGAAACTATACCTGATGTGCCCTACAGATGAGATCCAGATCATGTCTGGCGAGGAACTTGCTCACTACGTCAGCACCAAACGTAAATGACACTCCACGGTCATTTTCACCCCAGCCCTGCACATCCTTGTCAGGGTCTGACCATAGCAGATCACAAAGCAGTCCTGTCACAAGATACATTAAAATTATCATCCCAGTAGTAAAGAGTCAACTTTTGAATGGGTTATCAATGATCCTAACATATCATTCCTCTCTTCTGAATAGTCAGATTTACATATATATATATTATGATACAGTGTATCTGAAAAAAAAAATAAAAAAAAACTTTATATTTGAAGAGAAAAATTATATGCCCAGACTGAGACTCGAACCCTGGACCTTTGGCTTTCTAGGCCAATGCTCTACCTACTGAGCTACGAATTACAATCTAGGTGTAAATTTTTCTCTGCAATATCTGATTTTTCAATTTCACATTTTTTAATATTTCCAAAGTGTTCCTTTGTGCGAGTGTCCAATTTTTTTTTTGTTTTTCCTACATAGGAATTTGCAGCACATAGTTTGTTGGAGAGTCATAAAATTGAAAAAGAGGCTAAACTTCTAAAACATCTGGAAAAACCTTTAGAATTGACAGTTTGGGAGAAGATATATATTCAGAACAAATTTAAATCCATGAATTTAGAAATTGCTGATGAACAGGACCTCACTCGAAGTTCATCAAATCAACACCAGATGGCAGCGTTATAGATGGAGATTCCAACGAAAATCCGGTAGTCATAATGGCAGTTGAAAATGAAAGGGGTTGACCTTTTGAAAACTGCAGTTCCCATGTTTAAGAAAACAAACTATGAGGTAAGATGTAAAAATGACTCATTAATTTATTATAGGAAGGTTTTATTTTTGTGTATTTTGTACTTTGCTGCTTATTTTATACTATTCTGCCTATTTGCCGGTAATTAAAATTGCTGTCCCAATGTAGCTATTATCTTGTGGCAGATTTAACTCCAAAAATGTCAAAAATGTGTTGGAGAGCTAGGAGCTCACAAGAAGGTGAGTAGGGAATGAGAGAGTGAGGGTTGTTACTGCCATGAATCCCTGTTGCACGTTATGACTCTAGTATGACGTCACGCATAGCTATCAATCGTCAACTCCTGAGCTCTGTACTGTATAAGCAGTATGCAACCTAAACTCCATGGTGCAACAGGCCTAGAAGACCCTTGGCCTACCATCCAGCTGCTGGCCTCACTTTCACATGTGTTAATCACAGCGATTGACGATCATTCGGCCAGTATAGGGGTAATATGTGATCAGCATATCAAGTCCCTCAGCCATTATAGCTGGTTTTCTCAACCTAGAGTCGCTACTTATTGTAGCTATCCAAATTCCTCATGATGCTAGGTGGAACTAGTCCCATATTGACCAAAATTCCATGAGAAAATTTCTTTCCCCATGGAGACCCAAACCAGCGCAAGTCCCATAGCTCTTGGTCAAGGTATCTTGACTTAACCATTAGGGAGAGTATGCTACCTAATTGTCATACATTTTCACCGAGTTGCCAATTTAAAACATCAAGGAATTTCTGGCAGTATCTTTTGTTACAACTAACAAGGAATAGACACATTTCACAATATGATTATTGCTAATATGAAAGTATTGAGAGAAAAAGTTGTTTAGTAAACGTCTTACAGTTACGTTCACAATTTGACATCATGCTAAAAACAAATTTGCATAAAGAGTTTGGAGGTACTATTTTTTTTTAAACAGATGGAACAATTTTACTCTGTAAAGTGTGTGAAAAGTCTTGTAAACCTTGAGAACAAATATTTTATAACCCAATATATTAAAATAACTAAACTTAATAAAATAAGTAGCAGCTTATGGTTGAGAAAATTAGCTATAATGGCTGTGGGACACGACATGTTGACAACACATCACCTCTGTACTGGTTATATGATCGTCCACCTTTGTAATTAACACATGTGGATATGAGACCAGCAGCCGGTGGTATGTTTAAGGGGTTTCTAAGGTCTGTTTCACTATGAAGTATTGAATCAAAGCATTCTTCTCACTTCTGTTTGAATAAAGTAAAGTAAAGTAATCCCACTACAGGCCTCAGGAGGCCCTTGGGGCAGTAGGAGGTTAAGGCTCCCACTATTTCTGGACAATCGGCACTTGATGTCAGCCGGGTTGTCAGCCCTGCGTGACGGCCGCCTTTACCCCCAGAACAAGCGTCTGGTACTCATTTCCGTTAGAGGCTGAGTCGACCCCAGGGCCATAGTGCCGCCAGAAGGTTTGGGTCAGTTTAAAAATCCTGACCCCACCGGGACTTGAACCCTCGACCTTCCGGCTTGTAGCTCAGTGCCTTAACCACTACGCTACGGTGTGCCCCCGACTTCTGTTTGAATATCTTGGGAAAACTATCCAAAATATTATATAGGGCTCACCATCACCAGTTTTACCACCAGTAGAGAAATTGTGGAATAAGTTAGACAGAAAGACCAGAGCAATAGACAAACCAGTTGCAACATAGTGATGTAATCTGGGGGCATTTATTAAAGGGCAGTTCAGTTAAACAGGCAGTGTTATTTAAGAGACAGGTGATTTCAAACCTTTCATTCCAGAACAAAGGGTAATCAAAGATAATATGTTCAACACTTTGTTGCTAATACCATAATTACAACTTACATTCTCTCTGATGTTGAAACTCTTTTGAGATATTGGCCAAATTTTCCATGACCAATGAGGAATTGTGTTAGTATGAAATTTGGAACAATGTGTTTGCATTTCATTCTGTCATAAATACTCGGAAAGAACAGCTGGTGAGTTAATGCACCTCTAGTACTATTGAGCCAAACGTCCCATCTTGCTACGAGGGCGGATCGGAAAGTAACGCACAATAATTTTTTTCTGCCTTGGTATTGCAGCTAGAATGTTGAAATTTCACAGAGATATAGTTTGAAGTTTTCACTACAGATGGTATTTTTTTCTCAGGTGCACCTCTTGCGAGAGAAGCTTGAACTATGCAACAAAGATGGCACGCATGCTACAGTCGTCCACCTGTGAGGAACAGAGAAGTGTTGTTCGATTTTTGTGGGCCAAAGGGCATAACCCAGTGAAATTCACAGGGACATGCGTGGCGTGTATGGGGATGATTGTATGGACCGTAGCAATGTCTCCAGGTGGTGCACATTCTTCCAAGAGGGACGCGTGAACCTTAGTGATTCGCCACGCTCCGGCTGGCCGACAACAGCAGCAATCCCGCAGAATGTCAGAGGCATTGAGGCGGCAATTCTGAACGACCGGCGTGTGCAACTGCGAGCCTTATCGCAGAAGTTCAACATTTCCTATGGTGCAGTGTACGATATTGTTAATGAAAATTTGAAATTCCGTAAAGTTAGTGCTCCCTGGGTGCCTAAGAACCTGACAGACGACCACAAGGGAAGGAATCGTCACAGGTGATGAGTCGTAGGCATACCACTACACGCCCAAAACAAAGCAGGCATCAATGGAGTGGAAACATGCTGGTTCCCCAGTAAAGAAAAAATTCAAAGTGACTCAATCTGCCAGGAAAGTGCTTGTAACAGTGTTCTGGTATATGCATGGTGTTTTATTGGTGGACTTTGCTGAACACGGGACCACTGTGAATGCTGCGGCCTACATTAAAATTTTGGTGAAGTTGCGTCGTGCCATTCGTGACAAACGTCACAACATTAACGTTAAACTTCTTCATGACAATGCTCGCCCCCATGTTGCTGCTGTCGTTCGTCAAAAAATCGCCGAATTTGGTTGGGAGGTGCTCCAGCATCCACCATACAGTCCGGATCTTGCACCATCGGACTTTCATCTGTTTGGTCCCATGAAGAAATTCCTGGCCGGCAAACGCTTTGAGACAGATGTGGAAGTGAAATCAGCAGTGCACAGATGGCTACACTCCAACCAAACGGACTTCTACGAACAGGGCATATTGAAACTGGTAACACGATGGGAAAAATGTGTTGAGAAAGTTGGTGACTATGTCGAAAAGTAGGTAAAAGATGTAAGTTCATTTGTGACTTTTTTTCCTTTTTTTTACTATTAAACTTTTAAAAAAAAAATTATTGGGCGTTACTTTCCGATCCGCCCTCGTATTATGTGTTAATATTATTGTTTGACAAAGGTCGTGTAATAGAAAGGGACATGCTGTATCATAGTTAGTTAAGGTAATACACTATAAGCCAAAATGTCTGGGGCTCGAGTCCTGGTGAGGTCAGGATTTTTAAACAGCCTAAACAATTTTCTCAATAATTCATTCAATAAATTGCATAAGACATTGTTTATCATTTGCTCTAAGGAAAGAAAAACAATGTGTTTATAATTTTTGTATGATATTTGCTCATTTGATAAGTTACACTGACCCTGGAAAAATTGTCATGGCTTCGTCTATGAGATTATAGAACCTTCCATTCCCTATCTCTTCTTTATAAAATACTACATACATCATCACCTATTTATTCACTACTAGGCTCTCTGATACACAAAAATTAGGCACCCTATCCCATCAGCATAATGTCCTTTCCCTCATCACACTACTTATTACTCACAATCTGTTATAGTTTCTATTGCTAGAACATGGAATTCTCTTTCGCCCCATGTCAGAGACTGTCAAACTTGAACATCTTTCAGAAAGAGACAGAATATCTTTTATTAACAGAAATATCCTATTAATAGTATTCTATTAACAATTTCTTAATTTTCTTTATTTAATGAAAATAGTATTATCAATATTTCAACAATTAAATATAAGCGATAGATTAATTCATTATATTTCATTATTTTCCTTCTATTTTTTATATATAATAGATAGGAGCTGTTCTACCTTTGTGTATATTTTACTATATTTTTAATATTAATTACCATTTCCTGTATTGTGTTATTAGATCCTATTTTTATTATCGTTCAGTTTGGTTAAATAATAACATATAAATTAATGAGTCATTTTAACATCTTACCTCATATTTCATGTTTTATCAAACACGGTAACTATAGTTTTCAAATGATCTTGTCATTCATTTTCAACCGCCATTATGACTACCGGATATTCGTTGGAATCTCCCTCTATAACGTTGCCATCTGGTGCTGATTTGACGAACTTCGAAATATCGTTGCCATCTGGTATTGATTTGATGAACTTTGAGATGAGGTCACGTTCATCCGGAATGTCGAAATTCATAGATTTAAATTTGTTCTTCTGTATAAATATTTTCTCCCAAACTGTCAAATCCAAAGGTTTTTCCAAATGTTTTTAAAAGTTTAGCTTCTTTTTCAATTCTATGACCTTCCAACAAACTATGTGCTGCAATAGCTGATTTTTTCAATTTCACCATTTTTAATATTTCTAAAGTGTTCCTTTGTGCGAGTGTCCAAATTTCTTTTTGTTTTTCCTATGTATACTTTATTGCAATCTCCACAATCAATTTGATAAATTCCAGATTTTTTACTATCTGGGGTGTTCATTTTCTTATTGGTTATTAATAAGTTACCAAGGCTAAATTTATTTATCGGTGCCAATGTAATATTGAATTTCTTGAAATTTTTTTGAAATTTGTTATGTATTCCAGGATGATAAGTGATTTTCTTAAATTGTTTTCCTTTCTTTGAATCAGATTGCAGGGTAGTGTATTCTTTTAATCTTTTTTGTTGTCTGAATTTCTTCAATTTAGTTATCATTATTTCCTTTCCAAAACCATTTAAATTAGCTATGTCCAAAATGTGATTGTATTCTTTCTTAAAATCCTCTTCATTTAGTGGAACATTCAATAATAACATAGTTAAATTATTTTTAGTCTGTTCATCTTACCTCAATATTAATGTTGATTTGTTCTTGAACATGTTTTAATTAATATTTAATTTTGAGGTTATTTTAATTATATTATTTTTGGTCTGGACATCTTACCTCAATATTAATGTTATTAATATTGAGGTAAGATGTCCAGACCAAAAATAATATAATGTTTTGATTATATCATAATCATCATCAGCATCTTGTATTTTGATATATTTTAAATTAATATTTTCCATAGCTGGATATAGTTTTATTTAAAAAAATTACATTTGAACCGGAAGTCAAACCCCAGATCTCTGACTCTGTACGTCAGTGTGATAACCGTTATGCCATTCGAACTTCCGATAGGAACGTCAAATATCTTTCCACTTATACAATTCTCCTTTGATCTGAAGGCCGATAGCCATTGCTATCAATAATGCCATGTGACAACTTCTATTCAAAGCATTTTTATTAAGAATTTAAGGATTACTTGTAAGCGGTATTAATTTGATGTTATATTTTAATTAACATTTTCCAGAACTGGATATAGTTTTATTTTAGAATGAAAAATTATTTTAAAATACAATAGGAAGTAACATTAAGAGGTAATCGCTGACGATGGGGCTGAGAAGCTCTGAAATATGTTTGACAAAAACAACTCTAAGAGGTAAGAATAAACAGACAAAATGTTTTAATTATGAAAAATTATGTTCGAACTCCAGATCTCTTTGTTTCTAAAATAAATTGCTTAGTAATATTATTGTGATTTCTGTATTTGAATGTAACATGTTTATCCTGATGAGTGAAAGAGAAGGCCACATGGCCTTATCTCCACCAAGCTAAATAAAAACATTCTTGCAGCACCATGCCCTTGGGGTCGACTAAGCCTCTAACAGAAATGAGTAACAGATGCTTGCTCTGGAAGTAAAGGCTGACAGTCCGATTTACATTTCATGCTGATTGTCTAAAAAATTGGGAATCTTAACCTCCTACAACCCCAAGGGCCTCCTAAATCCTGTAATGGGATTATTTTAGCTTTACCATATAGCAGAAAAAATGGCAAATGCTTAATTTTAACATACTTTAGCAAACAATTAAGGGCATACATATTTATAGACATGTACACAATATCAAAACTTGTAAACAACTGAAACCTTGAACAAGTATTAGTGTCAATTGTAAAGTGTTCTCTCCTGCTATGGCAATAAAATGAGGGAATTATACTCTCATCTGCAACACAATTAACTTGTTAACGAGAATAATTAAGCAGCAGAAAAAACAAACATAAATAAAGTAAGTAGAAATAACAAGCTTAAAACCAACAGCATTAGGTTTTTACTTCTTAGAATTGTATTATAAATGAAATAGCACTACAGAAAATGAATTTTAATTTAGATTTTTATGTGTAAATACAACTTACAATGTTTTCATTTTACACACAATTTGGTATGAATTCTAGGTGTCAATGTTTACTGATTCTGTCAATGAAAAAAAAAAATCATATATTTGAAGAGAAAAATTATATGCTCAGACTAGGGTTTGAACCCAGGACAATTTTTATGAGAAAAAAATTAACTGTAACTAAAACAACATCTGTTAAGTGTTTTTTGGGAAGGGATTTTGCTTTGCAATATACCTGCAAAATAATCATGTAACAAATAATTATTATTCTCCTGGTGCATCATTACCATCATCACTTATCATACATAATCGGGGCAGCATAACTCTGCCTTTCAGGCGCCCCAACCTCAGAAGTGGGTTACAATAATGTCATTCCAGGAGATAATACCAGAATGTCGAAATGACAACATGGTGGCATTAAAAAAAATTACTATAACTGTAAAAACATGGTAATGTTTACTTATTTTAGGAATTCTCACTATGAGGTATATTCTACCTTAATTGTAATGTTTTCCTGTTATACAGAGTGTATTCACTAATTGAAATATTAAATTCTCAGCAACTAGATAAGACAAAAATGCATTTTTTTTTTGCGATTTATCATACAGATTGCAATTAAAGCTTAGAAATGCTTTATCCCACCTCACACACTCTGTGTTCTTCAAAGCGCAGGACCAGTTTCAGGAAATTTTTTTCTATCTTCTTATCCAGACCTATAAAGGATCAACTCCATCCTCATCAGACAGCAGGCATATACAGGATTCCATGCAGTTGTGGAAAAGTGTATATAGGCACCACTAAACGCACCATCGCAACCAGACTTAAGGAGCATGAAAGATACAGTCGTCTTAAACAAATGGATAAGTCGGCAGTAGCAGAACACTCTTTACTTGATGGCCACAGGGTACAATACCAGAATACAGACATATTATCTAACTGCACACACTATTTTACCCGTCTACGAGAAGCCATCGAAATATTCAAACATAAAAACAGTTTCAACAGAAAAGAAGAATCATTAAAAGTCAACAAAGTATGGATACCGGTTCTAAAAAACGCAAAATGTAAACCTCTACAAGCACAGTCGACTAGACTATCAAACAGCAATCTCAGTGGAACAATGGAAGTCCCTAACGCTGACCAATCAGAAGACAGATATAACGTACAGTCGACTAGACCATCAAACAGCAATCTCATTGGAGCAATGGAAGTCCCTAACGCTGACCAATCAGAAGGCAGATACAACTTACGAACACATCGCGGTGAACGTATAAATAAGACAGACAGCGGACAGAATTGCCAGTCTCAAGACAACCCTTGAGGATGCCAGACGCAGTCTCTGGCGAAACGTCGGGGAACTACAAGCCTCACGACCACGGCCTACAGCCCGAAAATCTTCTTCAAGATCTTCACAGCAACTCCGGCCATGAAAGTCTACATGAATACAAATTTCAAATTTCTTTGATACTGATAGTTTTAGATGACATCTCATCCCTCTTGAGTCATGACTTCCACGTTCTCCACTCACTATTAATTAGTATCATATGTTTGAAGGCAACTTTCACACCTTCTTTTGGTACAGAATTTACACAATAAATGGAGGTAATTATCACAATGTAGTTGAGAACTATATACATTACATTACTCAAGTGTCTGTATCAGTAAAATGCATTTTAGAGTTGAAAAAAGGGGTTTATGGCCATTTTGTACGTAAAGGAACCCTACAAACACACCATGAAGGCTCATGGAGGCACAAATACAAGGATCCTAAATTCAAAGCCAACAGTATAGAAAGGAGATACAGTGGCTAAAGCCTATAATACATATGACTTTACACTCAAAAAAGTTACTGGTACTCATTTTATAGGTGGCCAAGTGGGCAAGAGCCACTTTGGACATAAAAATAAGCAAAGAATATTTTATTCCTCCGCTGTCCAGGAATGAACTCAGCCATTGAGCCAATGGTCAGATGCCATTTTGTAGGTACTGTATATAAATGAATAAATCATATGTGTATATTACACATACATTTTACCAAAAGCCAAATAATAGAAAAATGCAGAGAATATAATCTACCAATATTAATGATTTTCGTATATTATAAAAAAAAACTTTTGACAATGTCTGCAGAAAAAAAATATAGATTATAATGAAGAAAAAAAAGTATTCCACAACATTTAATATCAGCAAATAAAAAACCTAAATGTCAAAATGAAATTATAATAGCAATTATATCAACTAAAGGAAAGAATATAGCAGCAACAATAAATAAAGAAGTAAAAGACAAGGATATTCATTTTTAGTCATTTTTTTAATATGTATATTGATAAAATTGTTATTAAATGGAATATGGACTTAAAAAAACATCTTTGAATTAAAAAAAAATTCTATTAGTTACGCTTCTCTTTCCTGGTGGCCAGGTTTTAATATCTAGTTCTAAAATTATACACAGAGAGCTCTATTCCAATTAAATAATATAACTAAAAACTTTAATTTGAAAATTTCAATTAACAAAATTAAAGTTTTACCCTCTTACTAATAATCCATATATAACTTTTATACAAGGTTTATACACATCTCAGTTGAAAATTCTTACTAATAAACACTATTAGCTGTTCAGTGTAGAAGAGATGTACAACTTTACATGGGAATCATTATACATGCCTCCACCCTTGTTTAAGGATTCTATAACTAGACAAAATGTCGGACATCAAGATCAACTGATTGTTTTCTCATGATATTGATGAAAGTTTCCTTAAATTTAACCCAAAATGCAACACTTTAACGACTGTTTGATGGATGCACAGGGCATAAATAATATTAATAAAGCTCTGGGTAGGAAAATAAAGGCATCATAAAATGCCTTTCGTTATACTCATTCTCGATTAGGCTTAACAATATTTTAAAACTGAACATTGATTCACAAAAGAATATGTTCTACAATAATTGCTGTAGACAAGATTTAACCTGAATGTGGATTAAATGTTTCATAATATTATTTTAAGAAAATTTTCTTGCATCTTTAATACATAACACACACACCGATATAAAAATGTATTTAAGTATAGAGGTACTATTATTGCAGCAAGCTACATGTTAACTTGGTAGTCTTGTGATTAGAGCTTCTGACTACGACGCGTGAGATCATAGGTTCGATACCCGGTTAAACTACAGTATTTTTTTTCCCCGCTTGAAATGTTATTTTGTTGTCGGTAACATTTCCTACTATTTTGAACGTTTTCTAACGCATCTTAAAACACTGCACATAAATCATAAGTAATGGGAAAAGCTTTTATTAGTTTCCAAGAATTGGTCGAAATTCTTGACGTTAGATGGCAGCACATTATCTGTGAAACCAATTCTACGATATATTTGACGCTAGCGTAAAGGAAAATGTATATAAATTAAAACACACTTATTTTTTCCGTACCTCCTCAACTAGGGAATCTCTATTAATTCTTATCCATATTCATTACTTACACAATTAATCACTAGTTGATGTTGTTTTATTTCTGTTACAAACTGCGAGAAATATTGTTTTGACGTCATTATGATGACGAATATGTGACGTATTGTGTATAACTGCTGTTTTGTTATATAGCTCCGGCACAACGTTTATTAGTAAGGAAATTATACATGATCTACATAAGGCTTATATATTGTATAATTAAACAACTGATGAAAGCCTGTATTAGAGATTTTTATTAGTAAGACCGTTAGCATTTAGAGGAGCAGGTAAAATTGTTTTGGAAGGAAAAATAATTGAACAGATTACCTTGGCTGCAATATTTTCTAAATGAGGAATGATGATATTCAAAACAAAAATCAATAAAATATATATGTGGCATTATAACAGATCCCCCAAAAAAAAAAACACCAGAAAGGAAACAAATTAAATTTTATAAAGTAATGGCAGTACTAACATTGCTTTATGATTCGGATGTTTTGGATATTGACAAGAAAAGGAGAATTGAAGCAGCAGAAATAAAATTTCTGTGAACTGCAGGAAATAACTTATTGGATAAAAAAAAAGTTCAAATATAAAGAGGGAATATACATTTTTGTCCTGTGCCGTAGTCAAGTGGTTAAGGCAGGAAGCCTTGGCGCAGAGCTACGGGACTTGTGCTGGTTCGAGTCTCCATGGGGGAAGAAATTTCTCATGGAATTTCGGCCAGTATGGGACCGGTGCCCACCCAGTATCGTGAGGCATTTGGGTAGCTACAAAAAGTAGCAGTTTCAGGTTGAGAAAACCAGCTATAACGGTTGGGGGACTCGACATGCTGACCACATGTCACCCCTACACTGGCTAGATGATCATCTACATCTGTGATTGACACATGTGGATGTGAGGCCGGCAGCCGGTTGGTAGGCTAAGGGCCTTCTAGGCCTGTCACACCATGGAATTATATATAGGCCTACATCTTTAAATTAATATATAGAATAAAAGAAAAATGATTGGAAACAACATATACAAAGAATGAAAGATGATCTTATACCATAACTGATGATGAACTACAACCCCAGGGTAAGAAGAAACGTTGGAAGACAAGATGGGCTCAACAGTGTTAAAGAATAAGACCAGAACAAACCCAGTCTGAGCAGATATTTTTTTCTTCAAATATAACCCTTATGAAGCTCATGATGATGATGATGGTAATAACACTGTGTCCCATTCAAACCTCCCACATTTTAATTAATCATAACTCTCAAAGTAAGCAGAATTATGAAATGAGGTTGGTATTAAAAGAAAGAGAAATTCAGAGAATTTTTGTTTTCATTGTTGCAGTTAATTCGTCTGTCGCATGTTGGACAATAATGACTTAAAACGAAATGGAGACTCCTCAGCAACGAGCACAACTTTTTTCTGGTATGCAGAGACGAAGTCAATAATTACAGTGCAAAGAAATTACTGGAGAGAATATGGAGGAAATGCACCTAATGGGAAGACCATTAAGGCATGGTTTGAGAAGTTTCTGGCGACTGGAAGCATTAAAAAAGATTCAGGAGGTGCTTGTACACGTGTTTCAGAAGAAAAGATTGAAGAAATTAGAGCACGATGGTTCACATATAGAGGTATTTTAGTGTGTGGCAATGAAAATTCTTCGAGTTTCTGTTTTGTTTAACACCGGCCTCATTTGATAATTATGCATACTTTGTTAGTTATGAATAATTAAAATGTGGGGGGTTTGAATGGGACACCTGTATTTAAAAGAAATCTTAATAAGCTGAAGAAGATATTACAAAAGAATTAACAGGGCTAAGTATGGAGCTTACTAAAAGAACATAAAAAAACAACAATTATATTATAAATTCAAATTCAATATTTTAATCTAAATTAGTTTATTTTATGATTTAAATGTCATTTTATTAGCATGACCATTAATAGCAATGGTAAACTTACCAGTGTCGGGCACATCAGTTGGGCGCATTATACGTCGGATTTGTTCCATTCCTTGAAGATCTGGGCTTAATCCACCATGGCAACAGAAGATCTTCTCATCAATAATTGCTGCGATGGGCAGACAATTGAAACAGTCTGTAAATGTCTTCCACAGTTTGATGTTGTAACGCCTCTTACCTGTTAAACATAAAACAAATACAGTAAAATATCTCCCGATGATTACTTCTTTAAACCGACCACTTTTACTACAATCAGAATTTTTTCCCATAAGATTAATATATTTTGACCCTTTATAAGACAATCATCTCATTTCTCAACCAATGACCATGCTTTTGACCAGTTTATAAATGCTGTATTCCCTTTAAGGTGACTGAATACTTGCTAATATATATCAAGCCCAATGAAGGTTATATTCTTGTTCTTGGCTGGTGAAGGGAGAGAAGAATTATTCAAATCCTATTATCTCTTTACACTTTTTGCACATTATAATCTAAGAAAACAACAATCACACATAAACAATTAAATAGTAAACATTGATATATTTAAATTAATATTGGGAAGTAAACATAATGAGGTTATATCAATAATAGTGAGCGGAAAACATATTTTTAACGACTTACCTCATATAATTTCAAATTTCTTTGATACCGGCGGTTTCAGACAATATCTTGTCCCTCTTCAGTCATGGAAGCCAGTATCAAAGAAATTTGAAATTATATGAGGTGAGTCGTTAAAAATATGTTCTCCACTCACTATTAGAGTTAATATTGAGTTTAAATTTTCTAATATTCTTATCTCATATGTTTGTTTTGTTGGACGACCGCTTCAAAGCTTATCGCTCTATCTTCAGCTTGTCACAAATAATTTAAATTTAAATAGTTGTCTATTTAAATAAGTAACAGTCATTTGTTTTCTAAATTAAAAATCATCATCAAATTATATCAAAGATTAGGTCTTCTGACCTGTTCTGCCTCAGGTGAGCTGGTCATACCATCACTTCTTTGGCTTTCCAAGATCTCATTTCTGGTTAGGTCTATAAGCAAACAATCCTTGAGGCAGCCTATCACTGAGCATCCATGATATGTGCCCATACCAGTTATCTCACAAGGGAACTGCCAACCATCGCATGCCAAAACCTACCTCAAAATTTCTTCCAGAGGAGCATTGTGATGTACCAAAGCCACGTCCAAAAAATTATCTGCCATTTTTAACAGGAAGGCATTAAAATTCAGTGTCAAATCTCTCATTTAAACTAAGGGGAAGTAATACAACTCTTGATTTGGTAGATTGGATAAACCTCACTACCTGCCATCCTTTCCGAGGCCCGCATAACTTCATTCCACTCTTACTCATGCAGAGAGTTCATCTGCTCCGTACAGTGGGCTGCCCTTCCTGGATTCTAGCTTCAATTTCTGTACCTGGCAGTTAAAAATGGCAGATAATTTTTGGATACGGCCGTGGTACATCACAATGCTTCTCTAAGAGAAATTTCAAGGTAGGTTTCGGTATGCAATAGTTGACAGTTTCCTTGTCAATAACTTTTATAGTTTGAGTGGTACATGTGATGTTTAATACTTCTCAGATGTCAACTTTCTATTTATGATCAAAAAGAGTTTATTAAATTAATATTAAGAAGTAAAAGCTGTTACTATGATTGAAATAAGTAAATTAATGTACACAACTAAATTATTGTAAGCAATGGTAAAAAGAAAAATTTTTGCCTGAACCAGGAATCGAACCCCGAACCTTCAATTGATTACAAAAAGAGTTTGGTCTGTTAGAGGTCTTAGCAGTATCATCTAGCCCCTCCATTCATCAGAGGAGTTATTTGAGTTAATTATAATTGACTATGTTGAATGATATGCAACAATTACATGACAGCTAATGAGTTCGTGAGCCAATGAAAAGCTCCAAGATCACATAGGTCTTATTATCATGTACTGTATTCTTTGGGAGCATCCTGTATCACAGATAGTTAAGACAATAACTAAAAGCTTCAAGTTTGTGCTTTAGAGTCGCAATGGGATCAGGTTTTTTAAATCGGCCTAAACTTGGTAATATTATGACCATGGGGTTGACTCAGCCTCCTCATGCCGATTGTTCAGAAAGAAAGAGCCATAACCTCCTACTACCCCAAGGGTTTCCTAAGATCTATAGTGAGATCACTTTACCCTTTTACTCTAATCTTTAGTTGAAAAGAGTATAGGTCATATCTTAAAATCAAGGTAATTGAAAGTAATTGGTTATTTATGTTTCAAGAATCGGAACTGATGTTTTAGGGGTGAGTTGATGTTTCAAAATGGATTCATAAAACAATCTCAAAATGCTTTACATAAAATTCGGCATACAGCAAACTCCCGATTATCTGTGCGCATATTATCCAGGCATGACTCTTTCTATTGTATTTTTAAAAATGAAGATAAATACTGTACTGTATTTTGTATTGTTATGAAAAAAGTCTTTGTTTTTAAACATGCTACTGTGAACTGCGCTTAGAAACTCACACAATAGAGTAACATTCACTCACAACCCCCTCCCCTGACACATTTAACGGAGAATACAGTACAATGAATAACACGGCTATTGTCAACAAAGTGCATGATGGAGGGGAAGGAGAAAGTAAGGCTGAAAATGTAACAATGCTTGAAAACAAAATTAGCCATGCAGAAGCATCAAAAATATATAGACGTATTATTAAAACATATGGGACAAAATTAATTTGATTACATTGATGTCTTAAGTGTTAGGAAAATAAGAACTGTAATCAGAAAGAGTGTAAACGATAAATTGAAGCAGATGAAAATATCGGACTTCTTGGTGTAAAACATGTGGTATCAATAGAGATTTGTGGTTCCTAGACACAAATTTTGCTTAACACTAGAAGGACTGAGTAAAGCAGTCTACCTATTAGGATGAGCAGGTCATTTTAACCCATTGCTTTATTTTTTTTATATTATGTGTTGCACTTTTGTTTAACAAGACTAAGGGTCATATGCAAATACATTCAAATTACTTCCAATCACTGGTGAGCTAACTCACCGTGAGCAATTGCTGAGATCGAATTAACGGCCGACTTACCGGTCATGCATGAAAGTTGACGTTTTCGTAATATTGGCAACGAATTACCCAGAATTCTCAGCGATAAAACCACTTCCATTATTTTCGTCTGCTATAGAGGAACGCATTTACGCTTGCTTCCCACAAATAATACCATATACAACGACGTCTGCGTCGCACAATATTATGCCGATTCTCCTGTTCTTCCAGTTGAATTCTTTGGTAGACTCTATCAAATTCCTCTTCTCCACATATACCAAAAACATGATCGAAGTCTTCAAGGTTCAACATCTTGGATAAAGCTGCAAAGGTTTCAAACTACATCGGTTCCCTTCGGGATTTTCACGAAGTTTCTATCTTGAGCTACGATCTTAAGGTACCTCGTCAGGTAGCTTACAATTATTACTGCATGAATATATTTCTGAGTAAGCAAAATGTATTTGGATAAAACTTTCTCAGCAGAGAACACCTTTTACTGTCTAATGCGGTCAAACATTCGACCCTAAGATGTCAGCTATTTGTAAAGAATTATATACTAAGTAATCACTAATTTCAATACATTTAGAATAGTTAAAGAAACGTAACAAACTAAGAATTTGTTTAAACTTGAAAACTTAAAATATTTTTATAGAAACAGAAAAAATATTTCTTTCAAGTTGACTGCATTCAGTACAGTGAATAATTCAGAGTGTATACATCAATTTGGGACACTCTGTAGTTATGTAAGTGCCAACTAAAGATGTTGACTTAGTTTTCAGTTTATCTGCAAGCTTTGATGTCGTAAAAAAGTTTTATATTGTTACATTCAGGCCTTTTCCTGTGAATGGAGTCAGCAAACGAAGAACTACATTCTCATTCAGCGGCTGGTCGAGCATCATCTTTGTCAGTGTAGGGGAATCCATTGCAGAAATATTTGGTATTCACATCCAACAGTAATTCAAAATTATATTGCAAATTTATCAGGTTTACTGGCAATGCACAGTAAAAATGGGCACCTACATTGGATGGGAACAGCTGTTCATCAACAGAAACATTTGGGCCTGGTTGGAAAAGAACAATGCAATTTTGTATGAAAGGATTCCATTTTTCAGAAGCAAGGGCAAATTTATCTGTAATCAAGCGCTGCCTGCGTGTCACTCTGATGTCAAATCTGAGGTACTCATGATTTCTGAAAATCTGTCCCTCGCCATAGTTTCTGTAAAAAAAAGTGGACCCCTAGTCTTATTCCTGAGACACTTTCTTGGCAATGATCTTGTACCATATACTCCACGTGAATTCAATATAGCAAAGAAGGCATCTAGTTCTTCCAGGAGGTAGACCATGTTGGATCTCCTGTTTTCAAGTGAGCTTTCTCTTCTGTACATAGTTTAATATGCCTCAGAATATTTCCACTTATCATTAGATGCCAGGCGCTAAGAACATAATCCTGAGAGATATTCCTCTTCTCATACATAAGGAGTTGGACCACTGCTCTTCCAAAGAATATTCTGATTGTTGCATCAACCAGGTGCATGTGTATCTGGACCATGTGGGATGATTCTCCAAAGTGTTCCATCACCATCAAGCACCTCATAACTTATAGGAAACTTTTCAACTTTAAGTTAGCCCCTGTTATTGTTTTGACTAGAACTATGCCTTATATGATTTACGAGACTCCCTCGACCTCGAGTGGAAACTACATTATCAGGAATGTTGACATTTGAAATCACTGATTCTGATTCTCTGCTTGATTCAGTATTGCCATCCCTAATCTTTTTTTCATTCAGTATGTAATCTTCATCATCATCATCGTCTGAATCATCATTACCACTACAACCGGATTCATCACTAATAGTATCATGCAATGCTTGTAGTAACTCATTCAGTCCTCAGATACTGTCTTTTAGCCATAATAAAACAATTAATTATTCTGTGGACTTTATAATAAAGTAAGCTGTATAAGTTCAATCCGACAATGAGACTGTCAACTCTCAACTGAAATGTAAAAATATTTCTTTGACACTTGAAAACACAAGAAATATCAGAAAATTTATGTATTTTGCATTTTTTAGGCAAAATTTAATTATTTAGTTCATGTTCCAACGTGTCACACAGTGTTATAACATTTATATACTATTGAAAAATAATTAGGGGAAGTAATGAATAATTAGAACTGAAATAAAAAAGAAATAATAATGTTATAATGACTTGGGTCAAATTGACCCAGCTGTCTTTAAAGGTAGAAAGACAAAAATCTTGTATTCTATTATCAGTACATTGTTAAAAATATATATCCAATTAGATGACTGGGAATTATAAAAAGTCATAAATTAGATTTTATAACTAAACATTATTACGGCCAACAGCAAGAAAAATAGAAATGTTGTTGGTCAAAATGACCCATCAGTCCTTCTAGTGTTAAATTAATTGTAAGTACAACAGTTTTCAAATCACAGTACTGTAATAAATACTGTATTGCATCATATTTGAAGAGAAAAATTATACGCTCAAACTGGGACTTGAACCCATTATTGTATGTTTATTGTTAGAATAACTTAGTTGGATTATCCATGTTTTTCGATTTTACATGCATATCTCGGTACTAATTAACATGGATAATTGGGAGATTGCTGTAGTCATCATCATCATCATCAATTGCAGTCGTGGATTAGGCCATTGGCCCGTTCTGCTTCAGGATAGAAATTGATCCCTCCATCTCTTCTTAGGTCTTCCTGGGTCTCTTTATCCTGTGGGTCTGTAGTTCAATAGCTGCAGAGGTAGTCTATTATTTGTCATTCCAAGAAGGTATTCATTTCAATTATTTTGGTATATTTGAATGGTTTCAGTTATTGCTGGTGTGTTGAGAGCTTTGTGGATATCTTCATTATGCATGTGGTCATAAAGTGTATAACCCGCTAAAGTTCTTAATAACTTCATTTCTGCAGCTACTATTCTATTTAATTTACCTGTAGTAAGAGTCCAGGTTTCAGAACCATAAAGTAGAGTTGGAAGAGTCTTTGTTTTATAAAATTTTAGAATTTGTGTCTAGGCATACTTTTCGGAGAAGAGTGTTTTTTATTGTTCCTATAAGTTTTTGGAATTTGACCAATTTTATGTCTATATCTTTACATGTGTCATCTATAGGAAAGATTGCAGCCAAGATAAGTAAAGTTATTAACTTGTTCTATTATATTGTTGTTAATAACAATTTTAGTTTGTATCGGTATTTTCCCTTGAAATGCCATAGTTTTTGTCTTACTCACCGAAATTTGTAAATTATAATTTTGGGTTATATTTGACAATCTATGTACTGTAGGTGATCTTCAGAAGTAGCCAATATTAATTGATCATCTGCATACATTATTGTATTGAGGGGTCGGCCATCAATCATAAAGTGTGATTATAATTGGTTTTGCCATAATTTTATGATTTCATTCATATATAAATTAAATAGAAGAGGGGAAAGTGGACGGCCTTGTTTTACACCTTGGGTTATTAGTCTATCTGATTTGCTTGATTTGATTATTTATCTTTATTCAAATCCAGATCCTGTGTTATGATACATGCTTTGAATCACTTGAATTAAATGCTTGGGTATTCCTGCATTACATAAGAAATAAAATGATGTATATTGCAAGGATTTTAAGTGTTTTATGAATCCATTTTGAAACATCAACACACCCCTAAAACATCAATTTCAATTCTTGAAACATAAATAACTATTACTTTCAGTTACCTTGATTTTGAGATATGACCTATACTCTTTTCAGCTGAAGATCAGAGTAAAAAGGTAAAGTGATCTCACTATAGATCTTAGCAAACCCTTGGGGTAAAAGGAGGTTAAGGGTCCCTTCTTTCTGGACAATCAGCATGAAGAGGCTAGTCAACCGTATGGCTATAATACTGCCTGTTTAAATCCTGATCACAATGGGACTCGAACACACAATCTTAAGGTTTTAGTTATTGCCTTAACCAGTGCCTTTAGCCTTGGTTTTAGACGAGGCTATTAACCTGGCCCAGTGTGTACAGGAGGCATAAGCCGTAACTGTATACAGCTGGGTAATTCTTGACAGGTGCATTCTCGTCGCAGGGGTGAACACTAAGAATCTTAGTGACTAAATTCTGTCAAGGACCCAATCTCTCGGGGTATAACGAGGGCCCCTGCCCAGGGATACGAGTGAAGACCTCAATGGTTGGATCGGCAAAAAGAACAAGCTTCAATAAAAGCGAGACAAGCGGAAGAGGCAGCCCTCCACCTGGGGTTTGTACAGATGGAAGCATGTTCAAATGCTTTGAAGTGGTAGCCCCACCATTGGACTTACTCAACAGCAGGCCGGTTACCTGCTATGAGGAATTATAAAAAAAACTCAAACTCTCCAAAGCAATATTCGGACAGAACGGAACGGGCCAACAGGCCCATACCTTGAAGATGATGATGCCTTAACCAGTTACATATTTCTGTTAAAGGCAGGGTTAATCCCATGGCCATAGTACTGACAAGATTAGGCCAATTTAAAAAAAACCTGATCCCAATGCGACTTTAACCCACAACCTAGAAGTTTTTTTTAGATATTGCCTTAACTATCTATCCTACAGCATGCTCCCAAAGAATACAGTATATGATAATAAAACCCATGTGACTTTGGAGCTTTCATTGGCTCGCAAACTCATTACAAGTTATGACCATGGTACCGTCAAAAGTATAAGAAAGTTTAAAAATTCTAATCCCATCGTTACTCAAACCTGCAACCTTGCAGCTTGTAGCATATTGTAGATTGATTATGCTACAGCATGTCCCAAAGAAGAATAGTTGTAAATAAACCTATGTAACCTATTAACATCTACTCTATTATATTTGAAGAGAAAAATTTTCGCCTAGACCGGGACTCGAACCCGGGACCCTTGGCTTTCCGGGCCAAGTGCTCTACCAACTGAGCTACCGAGGCGAGTTACGATCTAGACGCAAATTTTTCTCTTATGTACGTAATTGTAATTCCCTCGCGCCAAATGCTTGAAACCATAGCTTCTATCTTTGCAAATGGCGGCTTCTTAGTTAAGAAGACATTTATTGGGAATTTAACACTACTTTATAGCCAGTAGGGCTTCTATTGACGATTTTATTATTAATTTAACACTTCTCATAGAAGGATACATTATATTTGAAGAGAAAAATTTTCGCCTAGACCGGACTCGAACCCGGGACCCTTGGCTTTCCGGGCCAAGTGCTCTACCAACTGAGCTACCGAGGCGAGTTACGATCTAGACGCAAATTTTCTCTTATGTACGTTGATAATTCCCTCGCGCCAAATGCTTGAAACCATAGCTTCTTATCTTTGCAAATGGCGGCTTCTTAGTTAAGAAGACATTTATTGGGAATTTAACACTACTTTATAGCCAGTAGGGCTTCTATTGACGATTTTATTATTAATTTAACACTTCTCATAGAAGGATAAATTATATTTGAAGAGAAAAATTTTCGCCTAGACCGGGACTCGAACCCGGGACCCTTGGCTTTCCGGGCCAAGTGCTCTACCAACTGAGCTACCGAGGCGAGTTACGATCTAGACGCAAATTTTTCTCTTATGTACGTAATTGTAATTCCCTCGCGCCAAATGCTTGAAACCATAGCTTCAATCTACTCTATTCTTTATTTGTAAACAGTACATAATCAGAATTTTCCTTTTCTTTGTATTATTTTATAAATATTGGTAATGTATATAGAGACTAAATTGGAAACATCATCTTGAAAGAATGAGTTCAAATTGGATCCCCAAAGCTATTTATAATTATATACCAAGAGGACGAAGATTAAGAGTATTTGAGAATAAAGTTCTTAGGAAAATTTTTGGACCAAAGAGAGATGAACAGACAGGTGAATGGAGAAGACTACATAACAATGAACTACATGGTCTTTATAGGAAGCCAGATATAATAAGAACAGTTAAGTCCCGTAGACTGCGATGGGCAGGACATGTTGTGCGTATGGGAAATGAAAGACGTGCATGGAAACTTCTTGTAGGAAAGCCAGAAGGAAAACGCCCAGTTGGTAGACCAAGAATGAGGTGGGAGAACAACATTAACTATGATTTGAGGGAAGTAGATTATACAGGGAATGATTGGAAAGCATTAGCTCAGGATAGGGATGTATGGAGAGCTTATGTCCGTGCGGCCATGAACCTACGGGTTCGATAGTGCCAGTGAGTAAGTAAGTAAGTAAGAGGACGAAGATCTCTGGGCCGTCCTATGAAACACTGGAGGGAAAATTTTCTATATGATCATAACAGGCCTTGGCATAATACTTGGAAGGAAGAAGAAGAAGAAGATATAGAGATGAGCATACTTACATTCATCATAGAAGCCATATATCCTGTTGATGCTAGCGCACTCATGGTTCCCTCGCAACAGAAAAAAATTCTCTGGATACTTGATTTTGTAGGCAAGCAGCAGACAGATTGTCTCCAATGATTGTTTGCCTCTATCTACATAATCTCCAAGAAACAAGTAATTTGCTTCTGGAGGGAAGCCTCCATATTCAAAGAGACGAAGCAGATCAGTGTACTGTCCATGGATATCACCTGCAAAATATGATATTCCACATGAATTACTAATTCTGAAACAAACTACAGTGCAAGAAGTAAATACTGGTACACTTGAAAACTTCATGGAAATAAAATAAATGTTATCAATATTTTATTGAAATTTACTCATCTCTTACAACATAAATAAAGTTCTACTCTAACATAAACAATTAAGTTACATAAAGAAACAAATATAAACAAAAAATATCTTGGGCTAAAGGTATAACACAAGTCACAAATTGGCAGCTTTATGGCTTAACATTTGTAGTTTGGTAGTTGGTTTCATAACCTTTGAATTTCGAAAGTCTTCGAGATGATGCGACAAAGATTCAAATTTTAAGTCATTAAAGTAATTTCTTGCACGATAATGTGTTTTGTCGTTCTTACAGCAATTGCGACCATGGTTGAAAGTTCAACTTCCTACATTTTCAGGGTCGCCAACCTAAATAACTATACTTTAATATTACAGATTACAAAACACGTGTGGGAAGTATAACCACTGCCCTCTATGTATACTACATACAATATACATACAAAAAATATCCAAAAGGTAGTTATACAAAACAAATAACTGCATTTTAAATTAACTGAACTTTATTTGAAACAATATAAAACAATAAATACATACTTGCCACCATTGTATCACTAATTGATCTCAAGGCCTCCAGTAGTTTCAACTAATAAACATTGCCCACACTGTTAACGTTAGTCAATTGTTTATAATGAATGCAAATATTTCCAACAAAGATATTATTTTACTATTATTTGTTATTTTGAAAACACCATCGTGCAAAAATAATGTACAATGCACATTTGAGAAGTGTTTTACAGAATCTCGGAAATTAAAAACCTCGCTATCACTCGGTTTATTAAACATTTTCCTCGCTTGTGTAAAAACAACTTCCTAACCTGGCATCGTACTATACTATTTCTACTCTCCTTGCAAAGAATTTTTTTAGGTTTTCCATACAGGAAATCTGACTTGAAAGTGATTTTATTCCCAGATGATCCATATTTTTACAATCAGAAGGTTTTTACATGTACTTTGCTTTTATGTATAACACCATAACTGAGTATTAATGCATTAGATTTGGGGTTAATATTATAAATACATGGATTATTATTTCTGTTAATGAATGAAGCTTAATTTTCAATGTGTAAATATTGATCAAAAAATCAATCATACATTAGATAAAATACCAGTTTCATACACTAACAGCATCCATGTACCCCCAAATTAGTACAAAATTGACAGAAAACTTTATATTGTTCTAGCAGAGAAATTATTAATTAGATCATTCCACAGTCCAGTTACTAGTAGATCAATCTTAAGATTTTACTTACTTTTGCTAATGGTATCTCAGCATTTGTGGTTTTCTTAACATCCTGATATGGCAAAAGTTAAAATACTAAAATTTGTGCCTGAAATATCAGGCATCCTTAAGAAATTAAAATTCATTAAAGTAGTAAAGCAGAACTTCTCGTTCCATCCTCAACAGCTGGGTAATTTTCTATGAGCATAAAGTAGAGAGGCTTGGGAGCATTCTTGTTTAGCAGGTTTTTGTTTCTTACTTCTTTCTTACTTACTTACTTACTCACTGGCACTATCGAACCCGTAGGTTCATGGCCGCACGGACATAAGCTCTCCATACATCCCTATCCTGAGCTAATGCTTTCCAATCTTTCCCTGTATAATCTACTTCCCTCAAATCATAGTTAATGTTGTTCTCCCACCTCATTCTTGGTCTACCAACTGGGCGTTTTCCTTCTGGCTTTCCTACAAGAAGTTTCCATGCACGTCTTTCATTCCCCATACGTGCAACATGTCCTGCCCATCGCAGTCTACGGGACTTAACTGTTCTTATTATATCTGGCTTCCTATAAAGACCATGTAGTTCATTGTTATGTAGTCTTCTCCATTCACCTGTCTGTTCATCTCTCTTTGGTCCAAAAATTTTCCTAAGAACTTTATTCTCAAATACTCGTAATCTCCTTTCCTCCCTTAAAGTAAGAGTCCATGTTTTGCACCCATATAATATAACTGGTAGAATAATAGTTTTATATATTTTCAGCTTAACGTTTTCTTACTTCTTTCAGTGTTTCTATTTCTTCCAGGATCTTTATTTTATGGTTATCTCTGTGTACTATTGAGAGTGTGTTATCACTTGTGTTAAATTGATGACCTTCATTTATGATGTGTTCAACATGACGTTTATTTAATACAATTTATTGAGAATACACTCTCAATGAGAGTGTAATAACCATAAATTAAACAGCCTGAAAGAAGTATGAAACAAATGCCTGTTAAATGAGAACATGCCCAATCATCTCAACTCTCTCTACAGATTGCTCATAGAAAATCTTAGTACCTACCAGCTGCCGAGGAAGGAACAAGATCAGAAAGGCCTTCATTATTTTAATGAATTTTAATTTGTTGAGGACAGTCCACTGCTGTGTCTTGAGGTAGCATGCTGCCTTGTCACACAGCAAACCTGGATTCAATCCCTGGTCGGGACAAGTTTCCTGGGTGAGGTTTTTTTGGGGTTTTTCCTCAGTTATAAGACAAATGTCAGGAAACTAAGGAACAAACAGTCCCCGAACATCAATGGCCTTCAAACTCATCATCATTCAGATTTGCCTTAGATTAAACTTAGGATTAAGGACTCTCCTGGCGCACAACCATCATCATTACCCATCATATCATCGGGGCAGCTGTATCGACTTCCAGAAACCCCAAACTCAGAAGTGGGTTACAATTATGACAAAACCAGGACAGAAATGTCCAAAATGACAACCTGGGGCATTGAATAAAAGAAAATTGTTGATGACAACTGATATTTCAGGTACAAATTTTAATATTTTAACTTTTTAATTACAACCTCAACGGTGATTCAGAATGAATTTTAAAAGTATTGATTTTAACATGTATGAAATTATAGTTACTTTTGGCCTTAATTTTTTACTTATCTCATATAATGATTTACATTGATTATATACGCAATCCCAATTTTTTTTTAAAATTTAAGATCTTGCATTTTATGTTTTAAAATAGACCAAAAATATATATACATTAGAATCTATTTTAAAATGCAATAGGAAGTAACATTGAGGTTTACTTAATAATTAAGTTATTTGGTCTGTACATACTTACCTCTTATGGTTGTTTTTATTGAACATATGTTTCAAGGCTTGTTAACCCCCATCTTCAGCTTTTACAGACTGATTTTTCTCAAGTTGTCGGCCCTAATTCTGTTTCCTCCTCCCTCTTCCTGTGGTCCAATGAACTTGCTAATTACGTCCCTTTCCCCAGGAATTTCAAAATTTGTAATTCTCTCCTTGTTCTTCTGTATGTAGATTTTTTCCCCCATATGATGAGTTCAATTCGGCCTCTGGTCCCAAGGGTCGCAGGTTCAAACCCGGCCCGGGGTCGATGGATTTTTTTAGGACAGAAAAATCCAAGGAACAAGTCCTCCGGGAGGGACTGTAAGCCGTGGGTCCCGAGTCTGAAGATTTTCAGGCTCGTAAAAAATCCTTAAGCCCGAATGAAAAGGCCTCTAAGCAAAATTTACCGAATTTTCCCGTCCTAGTACTACCTTGGTTTCCTAGATGTCAGTATGAGGGGGAACGCTGACCACAGACCACTCAAAATGACATTTACACGAAAACAAGTATAACTAAATTAGTATGGTTCAAATTCTTCCCGGAGAGCACCTAAATCTCTGTAAAGGGTAAAACATGGGCTTGCAATACAATGCAATGATGAGTTCATTTGTATTTTCTAACTGTTTTAATAATTTTGTGTTTATATCTATTTTGTGTTTTTCTGACCAAACGTGAGCAGCTACTGCAGATCCCCCTTTTTACATTTCTTATGTGTTCTTTAATGGTTAAATTTCTCTTTGTTTTCCCTATGTATATCTCATTACAATATGCGCATTTTATTTTATAAATTCCTGAATTTTTTTACTATCATAAACCTTTACATTTTTGTTGATTTGCTTTGCGTTAAAGGATGTCATATTAAAGATTTTTATATCCTTAAAAAAGTACATTGTCGGCCGCGGTGGACTAGTGGTTATGCTCCTTGCCTCTGGTCCCAAGGGTCGCAGGTTCAAACCTGGCCAGGGTCGATGGATTTTTTAGGACGGAAAAATCCTCCGGGAGGGACTTTAAGCCATGGGTCCCGAGTCTGAAGATTTTCAGGCTCGTAAAAAATCCTTAAGCCTGAATGAAAAGGCCTCTAAGTAAAATTTACTGAATTTTCCCGTCCTAATACTACCTTGGTTTCTTAGATGTCAGCATGAGGCGGAACGCTGACCATGTACCACTCAAAATGACATCTATAAGAAAACAAGTGTAACTAAATTAGTATGGTTCAAATTCTTCCCTGTAGGGGGAAAGCGCCTAAATCTCTGTAAAGGGAAAACATAGGCTTACAATACAATACAATACAAAAAAAAAGTACATTCTCCATCCTCATCCAGGTATAACTCATGAATCTCAGAGCAAAGGTTAAGCATGGGAGTCATTAAGTCATTGCATATTACATAGGTTTATGTATACAGAAAGGAGTTCAGGCGAGAATTAGTTTATGTACACTTTGTGCATTGAATGAGAGATGATGATAGTGAAATTCAATGTTAGGAGGCAGACTACTCAAGTACGAGTAATAAAACCTTAATAAAATATATAATATTATTACCTATATTATAGGAAGGGGTATAAATATTCCTATAACATAAGTAATCATCATCATCATCATCATCTGCATTCATGGATTAGGTCTGTTGACCCGTTCCGACTTCAGCCCATCTCTTCCAAGGTCTGCCCACATCTCGGGTGCCTTTAGGTTTGTATTTTGTTATATGTTTTGGATATCTATCTTCATTCATTCTGTCTATGTGTTGCTTCCATTTTTGTCTATATGTATCTATTTTATCAGTTATTGTAAATATTTCAAGTTCCTGTCTTATTTCTGTGTTCTTGATTCTGTCTTCCTTAGTGCACCCTTTAACAGATCTCAAAAATTTCATTTCTGCCGCCATTATCCTACTTAGATCTTGTTTTTTATGTATCCAGGCTTCTGATCCATAGAGCAGTACCGGTACTGCCAATGTCTCTCTTGTTGTTTTATTATTTAGTGATCATTTTATCGTACCACATATTCCCTGGAATTTTGCTATTTTATTAGTTATATCATTATCATAATTAAATGAAATGTCACATCCTAGATAAATGAGATGGTTCACCTATAATATAGGTAATATTATTATAAATTTTATTAAGGTTCCAGCTGGATTTATAGACCATACTTAACATATCCATCTAATAAATAAATTGCTATCAATAATATGACATGCTTCACAAAATATTAATGGAGAGAGGTTTGAACTTTTATTCTTGGGCATTTCTAATCGAGCAATTAGAAAAGTTGCATCAAAACAAAAACTATTACAACCTAACTAGAAACTACTCAATCTAACCTTGATTGCTGCAAGTAAAATCTGAAAATTAACTAAAAAGTTTAATCCTTTATACTAAACAGGAAATTACATTGAAGGAGATAAGACAAAAGAGGAGAAAAGAAATTAAAAAAAACTCCAAGTGCGACAGGCCTAGAAGGCCCTTGGCCTACCAGCTGGCTGCTGGTCTCATGTCCACATGTGTTAATCGCAGAGGTAGACGATCATAAGCCAGTGTAGGGGTGACGTGGTCAGCATGTCGGGTTCCCCAGCCGTTATAATTGGTCTTCTCAACATTGAGTTGTTACTTATTGTAGCTACCCAAATGCCTCACAATGCTGGGTGGGCACCGGTCCCATACTGGACGAAATTCCAAGAAAAAATTTCTTCCCCCATGGGGACTTGAACCAGCGCAAGCCCACTAGCTCTGCACCAAGGCATCTTGCCTTAACCACTCAACTATGGAGTGGGACGATTTTTACGCAACAGATGCAATGACCAATCGAGACTGGACCAAACAACAAGATATGCAGCGCAGTAACAGTGATGAGCAAATGAAACAAACATTTCTCATATGTTTTCAAACATCGCCGTTTACATTAAATATATAAATATTTTAAAGTAACTATATTTAAATACGCTGTAGCGTAGTGGTTAAGGCACTGAGCTACAAGCCGGAGGGTCGACGGTTCAAGTCCCGTTGGGGTCAGGATTTTTAAACTGACCCTAACCCTCTGGTGGCACTATGGCCCTGGGGTCGACTCAGCCTCTAATGGAAATGAGTACCAGACGCTTGTTCTGGGGGTAAAGGCGGCCGTCACGCAGGACTGACAACCCGGCTGACATAAAGTGCCGACTGTCTAGAAAAAGTGGGAGCTTTAACCTCCTACTACCCCAAGTGCCTCCGGGTCTGTTGTGGGATCACTTTACTTTTACTTTTTACTTTTATATTTAAATAATGAATTGTGAGTAAACAGCTTAATTTTATTTGTTAAATAGTCTTAACAGATGCCACTCTTGATTTCCAAATTCTCTAGATAAATTGCAAATCACTCGTGGCATTACTTACGATAACAAACATGTCTATAAATGTAAAAATACAAATAAATAAAAAAAAATATATATGCCTATATTACTGGTTGATAAATCATTGCAAGAAACTAGAAAATTAATATTTTCTGCTGAGCTCTGGATTTCGAAGGTTTAGGGTCGAATGTTTGAACGCATTAGACAGTAAAAGGCGTTCTCTGCTGAGAAAGTTTTATCCAAATACATTTTGCTTACTCAGAAATCTATTCATGCGATAATAATTGTAAGCTACCTGACGAGGTACCTTAAGATCATAGCTCAAGATAGAAACTTATCGTGAAAATCCCGAAAGGAACCGATGTAGTTTGAAACCTTTGCAGCTTTATCCAAGATGTCGGACCTTGAAGACTTCGATCACGTTTTTGGTATACACGGAGAAGAGGAATTTGATAGAGTCTACCAAAGAATTCAACTGGAAGAACAGGAGAATCGGCGTAATATTGCACGATGCAGACGTTGTTGTATACAGTATTATTTGTGGGACGCAAGCGTAAATGCGTTCCTCTATAGCAGACGAAAATAATGGAAGTGGTTTTATCACTGGGAATTCTGGGTAATTCGTTGCCAATATTACGAAAACTTCAACTTTCATGCATGACCGGTAAGTCGGCCGTTAATTCGATCTGAGCAATTGTTCACGGTGAGTTAGCTCACCAGTGATTGGAAGTAATTTGAGTAGAGACTAATTTCCTATCTACATAACTTAATAAGAGACTAATGTATTTGCATACGACCCTTAAACTTGAATCATATGCAAGTGAATTATTAATGAGCTAGACATACTAGCTTTAATCAAAATATTGATTATGAGATAAAAGGTAGAATGCAATTAAACTCCACATTTTATCACCTGATAAAGAATATTTGCTAAAATGAAGTCGAAGCCATAAAATTATTTTAGTTAAGTTTAAAAATGGATAAACTAAATACCTGATAGAATGTAATTTAAAATCCTTAAAATCTATATGCTTATCACCAAACCATAATCTTATTTGAAGTCTGAAAACATATGTGGAAAATATTATGATCTCTATTCTAAATAAATAATAGTTTTAAAAAACTAAAAGAACACGCTTTATTAGAAATCCGAACTAAAAAAGTGAAAAATAATTTTAATTTCCAACACGCTTGGGATAAATAATTTTACCATCAAAAGCATGGGGTGCTCCTTATCAATTAATATATTTGATAATAAACAGATATTGGTAAAAGTAAAGTCTCTAAGAAAAAAATGTAAAAATCATAAAAAGCACCCCACGCTTTTGATGATAAAATTATTTATCCCAAGCATGTTGAAAATTAAAATTATTTTTCACTTTTTTAGTTTGGATTTCTAATAAAGCATGTTGTTTTAGTTTTTTAAAACTAATATTTATTTTTTATTTTTTAGTTTTAATATTTATACCGAATAAGATTGAACTGTAAATCTAGTGTTTCACAATTCGATACTACTGAGTAGTATGCGCCTAAAAAGTATTACTCTTCTAAGAAAAAAAAAACCTCCCAGCCATATTGAAACCAGCGATCTATGGATTACTGAAATTATATACCACTAGAGTTCACCGCTCTACGAACAGCGCTCTTACAACGATTGACCTAAAAGTCGCCAAGTCTGCAACCTATGATAACCAGTTTTTCAGTTTTTGATTTTCTGATGATTCTTGCCAGGATTTTAGAAACAAAATATGAAATTATTGTACTGTCATGGGTCCTGTAACAAGTATACAAAGTTTCCAAGTCAACCCAATGTTTCTAAGTGGGTGAAAATCGTTGTTCAAAGATTCCGTTACATAATATACAAAGACACTTTTTTTTATTGGTTATTGAAGGCAATTCGGGCCATGATTTTTCGAAACAAAATATTACAATTATTGTATTGGATCCAAGTCACCGGATTCTTTTACAAGTGTACAACGTTTTCAAGTTGATCCAATGGTTTTAAGTGGGTGAAAATCGCACTGACAAGGAAATTCCGTTAATAGATATGATAGATAGATCGATACCCGGTCAAGCTAATATCAAGCATGTAAAAACACACCCAAAGTTAACTAGTGTAATGTTTTTCACAAAAATGTCTACTTCGTTTATCATTCTGCATATTTAAGTTTTAAACTTAAAAGCTAACAAAAATTATTCATTCTAAAAATTAAGTTTTGGTCTGTGTATTCTTACCTCATATATGGTAAGAAAAAAACAGATCAAACTTAATTATTAAATCATCATCATCATCTATGCAAGTATTAGGCCGTATGGCCTGTTACGGTCTCAAAGAGGAATTTTCCATCCAGTGCTTTTTTGGACGTCCCAGTGATCTTTTGCCTTGGGGCAGTAACGAAGCATGGCTTTTGGAATTCTATGAGACGGCATTCATTGAAGATGGGCTTTCCAGTTGTTCTGGCAGTTTTGTATATGGTGGAGAATGGGTTCTACATCCAACTCTTCCATAATTTCCTCATTTCTTTTATGGTCCCACTTCGTATAGCCTGCTGTATGGCACATAAATCACATCTCATTTGCTGTTATTCGGCTTTCATCTCTTCTTCGTATTGTCCATTAATTATAAGTAAAACCTCATAATGTTACTTCCTATCATACTTTCAAATTTACTCATCCTAATCTTATTTTTGTTTTTATCTGGTGTGGACTATTACCATGTTTCAATTCTTTAAGTTGAAAAACTTGTAGGGGTATGTTATACAACTTCAAACAACGAAACTAACTTTAGAGATTACAGGATTCTTAGCTAAATTTTGGAATTTCTTAGATTTTGACAGAGTATATCTTTCTAAAATTGCCATCGCTGCCATTAGAGGATCAATTTCAATTTTTTAAGAAACCATTTTTACAAAATATCTAATTTAAAGAATGTATACTTCAATTATTACAAAATTAACTCTATTTCAACTCTACTTTTTATACAATCTAAATAATAAATCAAATTCCATCTTCCAAAATTTAATATTCAAGCAATAGCTTTGAAATTTTTAAAATATATTTACAAAATGTATTTCATTAATTTCGAAAATTAACTGTCTGTATCACTTTGTCCTTGAGGCGATCCTCTAATGAGGAAAGTTGTATATAATAAAAAATCACACTTGGTTGTATATAAGATAGTCAGGCTATCTTTATTGTGTACAATTGTATACCGGTACAAGCATATAATTTTTATTGAAATGGCAATTCCATATTCAAGGTTTTATTGAACCAATTTCAAGCACTTCAGTCTTTAATTCCAACCATTTTTCACATTTTCAATGGGAGTCCATTTATAGCCTGTCATCGCTGAAGGGTTAAATAGATGGAAAAATTATTTTTATCAGCTATTAAATGTAAATACATAGTAGTATATTGATGATGATTTACAGACAGTAGAAATATTAGTTATAGAGCCATGCACATTAGAGACTGAAATAGTTTTAGGAAAATTAAAGGTGTTTAAAGCAATATATTCAGATGGAATTCCAGAAGAAATCATAAAATCAATGGAGAAAAGAAAATTATTGACAATAAATACCTGTTGCTTGGTATGATTTCAGAATAATTATTCCATCTTCAGTACTTTTATAACTGTTGATCTGTCATGGTGTAGATTATCACAATCAGGGGGGAAAAAAAAGAAATTTGATAACCAGTGTTGAAGAACCTGTTAGGAATGTTAAAAATGAAGAAGTAGTAAAATGTGCAATAACCAATCACACTTGGTCAGAAAAACATCAAATTCAAACAAAGGCTGAATTTATAAAAACAAATAAAATCTAAAGAACTCACAATTTGGAGGCGAGATGGTGGAGAATCTACATTAAAAAGAAAAAAGGAGACATTAATGAATTTTGAAATTGTTGGGAATGTAATCTGATTTGGAGGTTCATTGATCTACCAACAGATGAAGGAAGAACTGTGCATCACCGCAACAGAACAACAGCATCGAAAATACTGAAGATGGAATAATTATTCTGAAACTGGAAATTTTAATATTTCTTCTTCTTCTTCCTTCCAAGTATTAGGCCAAGGCCTGTAACGATCCTATAGAAAATGTTCCCTCCAGCGTTTTCCGGGAAATTCTCGTATAAGACTTGAAAGCATAATAATAGTTCCTTCGAATGGTTGCTGGCCAAAGGAAGGCAAGACCAGTGATGGGGCTGCCATCTTATAGCCTCTGGTCAGGCTTTTCTGGAGAAGAAAAGAAAATAAAGGAAAGAAGAAATGGAAGAAAGGAAAGACTCCCTAGCCCTCAGATGCCCTAATAGCGTCGGGGTCGAAAAAACAAGAGAGGTTAGATAGTAAAGTTAAAAGAGTGCAAAACACAAGTAAGTGGAAGAAATGTTTTGCTCAGCTTGGGCACCTTGTGGTCGCCATCCACATATCCCCTAGATGAGGGCCCCTGAGGGTTTTAATAATATTTAATTACCGATACCTCATAATGTTACTTGCTGTTAAGTTATATACAAAATTTTTCTCAATTTTTTATTTCCCTGTTTTATTGTTAGATATGTCTAATGCTTATTTTAAATCCAAAAAACCTGAAAGTCTACTTTTACATCAGATTCATTGTGTCTTTTTTTTTTGTTTTGTTATTTCCATCTTCATTTCTGTTTTTTGCTATTTCTCATACTTTCTTCAGAACAAAACCACATCTGTATATATTCCTCAGGTTATATATGAAACAATGAATGTTTTCTTTTTTTTTTATGTTTTTAATTTATCCAAATATCTGAGCTACAATCTCCAAATTAGGAATGTCAAGAATGAAGATGTGAAAGCTGTAATTGAAGACATAGAACAAGGATTGTTAAATGACAGTTGCCCAAGAAGGCATTGAAAAAATAATTACAATATGGTATGTCATAATTGTACAATGACAAAATAAATTTTATGATAAAACAACCAAAGTTTCCAAGGAACTAACATAGCAATAAGCGGTTTAAGTTTCCATTAAGCACAGTGAAAAATTTTTCTGGCAGACAACATGCACATTCATCAACAGAGTTTTTTTCTTTTTCCAAATTATTTACCACCATTTACAATAAATTTTACATTTTTCTAACAATTATTTCACTATATTTTTCTATGATATTTAACTATATACGTAACATACAGACATGGCAGCCATATTGATTTTAACGAATATTAGGAAAAACTGCACTTAAACCAGCATGAAATATTTTAAAAATCCTATAGAACAACAGTGTGCATGCACCAGAGTTATAGACCCAGTAATAACCCACTATCGAACCACATATCAATTAACATCCTCGATTACTATCCGTCGCAATGAAATTTAAATAACCAATATTTGCAATAAATCCTCAAATCTATGTTAAAAAAATATACTAATAATATTAAAATTACTAAACGTTTATTAAAAATGGGTGTACACTTACTTATCACTCCCTAACGCTGATCCAACTAGCGATAACCCAAAACAGTGATAGAAGAATCATAGACTAAGTAATATACTCTATTGAGAAAATAGCAGTTAGCATCACAATATTGTCTAACAGTGTCATAATATTGTGAATTGCATATTTAAATAAATACTTCAAAACTGTCTAATAATGTTATAAAAATAGTTTGAAAAAGTTTAAAATATTGGAAAAAGTCAGTTATTTGATGGACACGAATTCTTCTAAGTTCCACAGAATCGCAGTATGCATGCGCGAGTTGCAGGAGTTGATGTAATGGTAAATGTAGCCTCCAGTAGATGGTTCTGCAGTCGGCATTACCAACTTCGGGAATAAATTCCGAAATGCTAAAAAAAATGGACTTAAACTAACTTGCCATTTCCTAACCTAACAAAACAATTTACATGTATATTATTTAATAAACTATAAACTAATTTTACGTATACTAACACTAAATATGGTTTGAAATTATTTTCAAATGTTGGTAACTCCGATTTGAGAGCCACCTAGCGGATGTTACATGAAGCATTTCTGCGTGTCTAGAACCCGATGAACACATTTCGCATAATTTATAAATATTTAATAATCGTAAGAAATGTTTATAAAATGGTTCCAAAAAGTTTAAAATAGTACGAAATGTGTTTACAAGTGTTTAGTGCATCAGTGGCATAAGGATGTAAGTGTAGAATTGTGTCCGCCATGCCAAAATATTAAATAATGTTAATAAATACAGAAGAAAAGCTATAGTTTACAACGATACAACTGAAAAATCAAGCGCGGCCGGGTGGGAGAACAGTGCCTTTTTATTTACGTACTTTATCTGTACATAATTGTCATACATATTAATCAAATACTATATTTAACTTAAATTTGAAGAGAAAAATTTTCGCCTAGACCGGGACTCGAACCCGGGACCCTTGGCTTTCCGGGCCAAGTGCTCTAGCAACTGAGCTACCGAGGCGAGTTACAATCTAGACACAAATTTTTCTCTTATATACGTTGTAATTCCCTATATTTAACGTATTTCAATCTGGGAAACTTATTATCACTTCTTTATTTTCTCGTAAATATGAAAATAAAGTGGGACTATTTCCTGTCATGACCACGAAGGTTACAACAGTTCTTACTTCTAACCAGCGATAAACCACCGATTATCACGATGACCACAGATATACCACCGATACAGCATATCAGTGGCTTCAACAAATTATGTCCGAATTTGTCTTTTACATATTTAACCGCTTAAAATAATAAAAAGGACATTCCCTGGAATTCACCTACGTTAGAGTAATTGATTTAGTTTCCATTCAATGATTTAGGTTTGGTTAGCTTTTAGTTTCCTTGCATTTTAAATCTGATTTAATACGTAACATAAATGACCTTCATATCTGTTATTCTATGGAACATTCAACATGTCTGACGTTACAACGTAAAATCATATTTCCACTACTTCATTTCATGATAGGTTTCAATATTTTGACGATGGTTAAATCCAAGAGGTAAATGGTATCATCAACACTTCGTAATACTTTAAATTACATCAAAAATGGCATAAGTCGCATAAATAAAAAGCTGGTCTTATACAACCCCACCTCAAGCACTAGTAGAAATGCAGTTGAGCCGAATATTCTATAAAACACATGTTCCAGTGCAGCCAACATAGAGTACATATTTCAGAATTTTAGAACTTACTATTTATTATATATCACATTATTTCACAGGTTAGAGTGCCTAAATTCCATTAGGTTTACTTTTAGGTTGGCCTTTCACAGGTTAGAGTACTTAAATTGCATTAGGTTAGCTTTTAGGTTTGTTATTATTATATACCCACCGCTGTGGTCTCGAGGTAGCGTGCTGCCTTGTCACGCAGCAGGCCCGGATTCAATCCTCGGTCGGGGCAGTTTTTCTGGGTGAGGTTTTTATCGGGGTTTTTTCCTCACCTGTAAGACAAATGTCAGGAAAACTTTAAGGCCCAAACGGTCCCCGAAATCAATCATCATCATCCTTCACCGGGGTGGAAAGCTGCAAGAATGGCATGAAAATGCTATGATTGCAGTGAAGGATCTGCCCTTGGACAGAATTACTATGGATGGATTATTATATACAACTTTCCTCATTAGAAGATTGTCTCAAGTACAAAGTGATACAGACAATCAATTTTCGAAATTGATGAAATACGGTACATTTTGTAAATAGTGTATATGTTGGCAGCATCGCATGATTCCACAATGTAAACCACTTTGCATTGTTGGCACATGCGCATGTTGTCTGCCTTGGAGTTTAGAAAAATTTTTCACTGCATTTAATGGAAACTTTTACCCCAATAAGTCTGCTCGCCCATGTATACATAAAAGTTATATGGCTTATGTCAATGTCACAGATTCCAATTACGAGAAAAGGGACATGTAGAATGACAGATCTTGACTAGAATAATATTTAACGAATTACAATTAACAAACCTATATAACCAGGTGATCCACTGTTATAACATAAACTACAAATACAAACTCACCACAAATCTTTAATGGTGCTTCCAACTCCAAAAGTATCGGTTGCTGCAAAAATATTTCTCGAGACTTGAGGCATAGCCCTCGCACTTCCGCTTCAGTCATTTGTACTGATTTACCGGGTCGACATCCTCTTACTGAAAAAAAAAAGTTATTCGTGAATTATTCAAAGAAAATACAAGATATAAAAATTGATTCCTTTGAGAAACAGCTTGACGTCTATTACGATATATGGGTATGATACAGCCTATTTTACATATGTCGATGAAAAATATAGCAACAGAAGTATTAAATATTGTTTGTAAGTGCCAGATATCACATATTTTTAATTATATCACAAATATTTCCTTACCTTCAAGAAGTCTTTGGATAAGACTATCGACATTCAAATCAATGTCCGCCATTTTTATTCTGGCTCAGGGCTAAAAATGACAATATCGATTACACCTAATTACGATATATCAATATTTCGTTTATCGATCATTTACAAACTTTTAGACCATTTTGTATTTTCAATTATAATTATTAATTAGTAATAATTATATTTCCAGTTCTTTTAAGCTTCTTGTAGGAAAACCAGAGGGAAAACGATCAGTTGGTAGACAAAAAATGAGGTGGGAGAATAACATTAACCATGATTTGAGAGGAGCAGATTGGAAAAACATTAGCTCAGGATAGGGATATACGGAAAACTTATGTCCGCGCGGCCATGTATCTTACTTACTCACTGGCACTATCGAACCCGTAGGTTCATGGCCGCACGGACATAAGCTCTCACTACATCCGTATCCTGAGCTAATGCTTTCTGATCATTCCCTGTATAATCTACTTCCCTCAAATCATAGTTAATGTTATTCTCCCACCTCATTCTTGGTCTACCAACTGGGCGTTTTCCCTCTGGCTTTCCTACAAGAAGCTTCCATGCAAGTCTTTCATTCCCCATACGTGCAACATGTCCTACCCATCGCAGTCTACGAGACTTAACTGTTCTTATTATATCTGGCTTCCTATAAAGACCATGTAGTTCATTGTTATGTAGTCTTCTCCATTCACCTGTCTGTTCATCTCTCTTTGGTCCAAATATTTTCCTAAGTACTTTATTCTCAAATACTTGTAATTTCCTTTCCTCTCTTAAAGTAAGAGTCCATGTTTCGCACCCATATAATATAACTGGTAGAATAATAGTTTTATATATTTTCATTTAATACACAAGTGATCTTCTTGGTGATATAATATTAAAATATATATGTAGTCAATATGCCCATTTCACCAATTAATGTTTTAAAATGGTCAACAAGTTTCTACAGCCAAGCTGTCATTCTCAAGACCAGATATTGACTGAATACAGAATTGATAATAAGTAAAGAAACAAATTCAGTTAAAAACAAACTACGTCACATGACGCAATCATTCATAAGTGAACAATAAAACATACTAAAACTAATCCTCTTTTGTTTCAATTAGAGAAAAGAGGGCGCTGTACGGAATAGGGCCCTTGTCTTTATTCATTATTTTATCCTTATTTTTATAAATTTCCAAACTTTCAAGGACGTTAAGGAATTTGAAATCCATGACCGAACGAACCAGCCTAAGGTTACTTTTATTGATAGCATGACCGTACTCAGAAATATGTTGGGCAACTCCAGATTTTTCAATTCTGTTGAGTCTGAAATGGGCAATATGTTCATTAAATCTAGTTAAAATGGATCTTCTGGTTTGCCCAACATATTTCAAGTCACAGTCATTGCATCCAATTTCATAAATAACCGGATTTCTCTATACAATCGACTTTATCTTTAGGGTTTCCAAGTACACTATTTAATGTCAAAGTGGAAGTAAAAATCAATTTAGTATCTAGTCCTTTGAATATCTTGTTCAAACCTCTAGTTAAAGAGGGAACGTACGGCAAAATTGCAAAATTAGCTTTATTAATAGGAGAATGGAAGGCTGTAGAATCAGTAATAAGTTTTCTAAATTCAAATTTACGAATCAAATTATCAATAATATTTCCATTGAAACCATTACACTTAGCGATATCTTTAATGGTTTGTAATTCCTTATTATATCTATTTTTACTTAACGGAAAAGTGGTAAGACGGTGAACTAAAAAATTGAAACTGGCCATTTTATGTTTGATTACAATGGTACGAATCTGCCGTGATATATCTAAATGTACTGGTTTCTTTCCTATAAATATCAAATTCTAATCTATAATTATTTCTAATTATTATCATATCTAGAAAGGGCAGCCTTCCATTCTCCTCCTCTTCATAAGTAAAATTTATGCTGGGAGTCCGGTCATTTAATATTTCAACACAATTCCTGTACATTGCATTTTTTGGTATCAAAAATAGCAAAAATGTCGTCAACATATCTGAGCCAGAACCTGGGAAAATAATCTAATTCCTTTTCAAGCTCTGTCTCAAATCTGCTCATAAAAAGATCAGCTAGGAAAGGAGACAATGAATTACCCATTGCGGTTCCTTCCTTTTGTTCATAAAACTTATTATTAAATTGAAAAATGTTCTGATTCATGCAAAGTTCCGTTAACTTGATATATTGATTTACAATATGGGGCTCCAATTTATTATGTAGTAGTAAGTCTTCCAAGTAACTCAGCGTCTGAGGTATAGGTATACTAGGAAAGAGAGATTTCACATCAAAAGAAATTAAAATCTCTCCATCCTTCAGCTCGATATTCTTGGTTTTCTCAATGAATTCCAGCGAATTCTTAACAGCAAAGCCGGACTGTGGTAGGGGTAGATTACCAAACTCACAACTCAACCATTTAGAAATATTGTAAGTGGGTGCAGATATGGCTGAAACTATAGGTCTAACTAATTTTCCAGGTTTGTGTATTTTAGGTAAACAATACAATTTAGGTACCAATGGATTCGAAATATTCAATTTGCGTTTTAGTTCCTTAGTAATCAGATGATTGCATGAATTCACAACATTAGTTACGTCCCTGATCATTTTAGGTAATGGATTTTTATTAACCAACTGATAAGGACCACTAATAATCATATCATTAACCCGATTATAGTAGTCCTGTTTATCCAAGACAACGACCCTATTCCCTTTATCAGCTTTCATGTAAAAACAATCCCTTCTTCTCAAACTCTTAATGACTCTCTTGTTTTGTATGTCGATCATTAAATAGCATCGACATACAAAACAAGAGAGTCATTAAGAGTTTGAGAAGAAGGGATTGTTTTTACATGAAAGCTGATAAAGGGAATAGGGTCGTTGTCTTGGATAAACAGGACTACTATAATCGGGTTAATGATATGATTATTAGTGGTCCTTATCAGTTGGTTAATAAAAATCCATTACCTAAAATGATCAGGGACGTAACTAATGTTGTGAATTCATGCAATCATCTGATTACTAAGGAACTAAAACGTAAATTGAATATTTCGAATCCATTGGTACCTAAATTGTACTGTTTACCTAAAATACACAAACCTGGAAAATTAGTTAGACCTATAGTTTCAGCCATATCTGCACCCACTTACAATATTTCTAAATGGTTGAGTTGTGAGTTTGGTAATCTACCCCTACCACAGTCCGGCTTTGCTGTTAAGAATTCGCTGGAATTCATTGAGAAAACCAAGAATATCGAGCTGAAGGATGGAGAGATTTTAATTTCTTTTGATGTGAAATCTCTCTTTCCTAGTATACCTATACCTCAGACGCTGAGTTACTTGGAAGACTTACTACTACATAATAAATTGGAGCCCCATATTGTAAATCAATATATCAAGTTAACGGAACTTTGCATGAATCAGAACATTTTTCAATTTAATAATAAGTTTTATGAACAAAAGGAAGGAACCGCAATGGGTAATTCATTGTCTCCTTTCCTAGCTGATCTTTTTATGAGCAGATTTGAGACAGAGCTTGAAAAGGAATTAGATTATTTTCCCAGGTTCTGGCTCAGATATGTTGACGACATTTTTGCTATTTTTGATACCAAAAAATGCAATGTACAGGAATTTGTTGAAATATTAAATGACCGGACTCCCAGCATAAATTTTACTTATGAAGAGGAGGAGAATGGAAGGCTGCCCTTTCTAGATATGATAATAATTAGAAATAATTATAGATTAGAATTTGATATTTATAGGAAAGAAACCAGTACATTTAGATATATCACGGCAGATTCGTACCATTGTAATCAACATAAAATGGCCAGTTTCAATTTTTTAGTTCACCGTCTTACCACTTTTCCGTTAAGTAAAAATAGATATGATGTAGATCGTAACTCGCCTCGGTAGCTCAGTTGGTAGAGCACTTGGCCCGGAAAGCCAAGGGTCCCGGGTTCGAGTCCCGGTCTGGGCGAAAATTTTTCTCTTCAAATTTAAAAATAGATATAATAAGGAATTACAAACCATTAAAGATATCGCTAAGTGTAATGGTTTCAATGGAAATATTATTGATAATTTGATTCGTAAATTTGAATTTAGAAAACTTATTACTGATTCTACAGCCTTCCATTCTCCTATTAATAAAGCTAATTTTGCAATTTTGCCGTACGTTCCCTCTTTAACTAGAGGTTTGAACAAGATATTCAAAGGACTAGATACTAAATTGATTTTTACTTCCACTTTGACATTAAATAGTGTACTTGGAAACCCTAAAGATAAAGTCGATTGTATAGAGAAATCCGGTATTTATGAAATTGGATGCAATGACTGTGACTTGAAATATGTTGGGCAAACCAGAAGATCCATTTTAACTAGATTTAATGAACATATTGCCCATTTCAGACTCAACAGAATTGAAAAATCTGGAGTTGCCCAACATATTTCTGAGTACGGTCATGCTATCAATAAAAGTAACCTTAGGCTGGTTCGTTCGGTCATGGATTTCAAATTCCTTAACGTCCTTGAAAGTTTGGAAATTTATAAAAATAAGGATAAAATAATGAATAAAGACAAGGGCCCTATTCCGTACAGCACCCTCTTTTCTCTAATTGAAACAAAAGAGGATTAGTTTTAGTATGTTTTATTGTTCACTTATGAATGATTGCGTCATGTGACGTAGTTTGTTTTTAACTGAATTTGTTTCTTTACTTATTATCAATTCTGTATTCAGTCAATATCTGGTCTTGAGAATGACAGCTTGGCTGTAGAAACTTGTTGACCATTTTAAAACATTAATTGGTGAAATGGGCATATTGACTACATATATATTTTATATATTTTCAGTTTAACGTTTTTTGAAAGGAGTTGGGACATCAAGAGTCTCTGCAATGCATAATAGCATGCATTTCCAGAATTGAGCCTATGTTTAATTTCTTTGTGCATCTGATTCCTATTTGTGATCATTGTTCCTAGGTATTTGAATTCAGCCACTTCCTCAAAATTTCCCTCATTTGTCATTAGCTGTCCATTTCCATTATATAATGAATTTCTACGTGTGACCATATATTTAGTTTTATTGATATTTACTTCCAGTCCTAATTTCTTAGTGTTACTCAATAGTGTGTGCGTGTTGTCCTTTAGGATCTCCTCGTTATCGGCCAACAATACTACATCATCAGCATAAACTAACAGCTTATTAATACCATTGAGTTGTAAGCCTTCCTCATTCTCTAAAGACTTAATGGCATGCTCTAGTACAAAATTAAATAGTAGAGGAGATAGTGCATCTCCTTGCTTCAACCCATTCTGGATTTCAAAAGTGTCCGAAAACTCTTTGCCTACACGCACCCTACTCTTTGTGCCATTTAGACACATTCGTATAAGTCTAACTTTTTAGGAATTCCGAACTCCAGCAGGATACTATATAACTTCTCCCTCTTAATTGAATCATATGCTTTTTTGAAGTCTACATACAGTTGATGTACAGTACCATTATATTCCCATTTCTTTTCTAAAATCTGTCTTATACTAAAAATCTGATCTGTTGTAGACCTGTTTCTTCTAAATGCACATTGATGATCTCCTAGAATGTCATCAATATAGGGACTAAGTCTGCTTACTAATATATTTGTTAGAATTTTGTACGAAGTTGAAAGTAATGAGATGCCCCTGTACTTGTTGCAATCAGTTTTATCTCCTTTCTTATAAATTGGTACGATAATTGACTCCTTCCATTCATCTGGAAGAGCTTCTTTTTCCCAAATCATACTAAGCAACCAGCGTACCTTGTCCATCAATTTTTCTCCCCCTGATTTTATCAGTTCTGCTGGGATCTCATCTGAACCTGATGCTTTATACATCTTCAATTTTTCAATTGCCATTTCAACCTCTAATGCACTTGGCTCTGCGACTAGCATTTCTGCTGTCTGTAAATTATCCTCCTCAATGTCCTGTTCTCTATGTACATTTAATAGCTGATTAAAGTAACTTTTCCATCTATTTAATATACTCCTGGAATCTGCAATCATATCCCCATTTTCATTCCGAATTATGTTTGTTCTAGCCTGTAACCCTTTCTTCTCTATACTAATTCCCTGATATAATTCTCTAATGTTCCTATTTTTTTCATTAATTTCAAGATCATTACGGTCATGTATCCACGGGTTTTACTAAATGCAATAATTTTAACTACCTGTTACAAATTAACTAGTTTAGTTAAGCAATATTTGAAGAGAAAAATTTTCACCTAGACCGAGACTCAAACCCGGGACCCTTGGCTTTCCGGGCCAAGTGCTCTACCAACTGAGCTACCGAGGCGAGTTGCGATCTAGACGCAAATTATTCTCTTATATACGTTGTAATTCCCTCGTGCCAAATGCATGAAACCATAGCTTCTATCTTTGCAAATGGCGGCTTCTTAGTTAAGAAGACTATTGGGAATTTAACACTACTTTATAAAGCCAGTAGGTCTTCTATTGACGATTTTATTAAATTGTATATAAGAGAATAATTTGCATCTAGATTGCAACTCGCCTCGGTAGTTCAGTTGGTAGAGCACTTGGCCCGGAAAGCCAAGGGTCCCGGGTTCGAGTCTCGGTCTAGGCGAAAATTTTTCTCTTCAAATATAATTTATCCTTCAATGAGAAGTGTTAAATTAATAATAAAATCGTCATTAGTTAAGCAATCTTTGGTTAAGCATATATTAACAGAGATTGAATGAACTGGACCTTAATCTATCACCTGTAAACTAATCTATTAACAATAACATTCAATGACACAAGAAACGGAAATGTCAAAGTTCTCATTAAAGCTTACTACAGAATATTATGTGGTACTAATACTTAGTAATTTATTAAAAAATCCAATCGGATGTAAGGATTGTACTCAGTTACCTCCTTGTCCGAAAAGGAATGGCTTTAGACACCACAAAGAAATTTTGTTTACACATATACTTCATGATGATGTTTAGGGAATACTTGTGAATTGCTCTTATCACATACCTTATAAATATCTATGGTCTTCAGTTATCTTCTTGTCCCAAGAGGAATAGTTTCAGACACCACAAAGAAATGAAATTAAGCTGATAAAGAAGTGATTCAATTTAGGTAAAATTTGATCACTTATCTCATATTTTTCTTCTTATTTAACTATAAACTAGTTTCAGAACTAAGTTTCTGTTCCATTTTCAGTATTATCATGACCATTTTTATTATTAATTTAACACTTCTCATTGAAGGATAAATTATATTGGCCCGGAAAGCCAAGGGTCCCGGGTTCGAGTCCCGGTCTAGGCGAAAATTTTTCTCTTCAAATATAATTATCATGACCGTTGATTTGTTGTCTTGAAGAGCCGTCCTTCGCTCCTTCCATAGGCAGACTGAAAAACCTCGAAACCAGGTCATTCTCCCTGGGGAGAAGGACGGCTCTTCAAGACGACAGAACAACGGTTCTGATAATACTGAAGATGGAACAGAAACTTAGTTCCGAAACTAGTTTATAGTTAAATAAGAAAAATATGAGGTGAGTGATCAAATTTTACCTAAATGAATATACCTCATAGTGTGAATTCCTAAAATAAGTAAGTGATTCAATTCAACTTTTATAGGAATTAATCACTATGAGGTTTAATTTATGGTGAAATTAAATTTTTCTTACCTCTCCTCATATGAATTTTCTAAGTCGATCGTGATTTTGAGACTACAACTGTCTGATCATCAGTATCTTCTTGGCGACTGATGTTATGTCGATCGGAAGAAACTCTTCTTCTTCCCTCTGTTGGTGGACCGATGAACCTCTGGATTAGGTCAAAATTTGCGGGAATTTTGAAATTCATAAGTTTTCCTTTGTTTTTCTGAATGTGGATCTTTTCCCAAACCGTGAGTTCCTTTTGTTTGTTTATTTGTTTAATTAGACTGGCTTTTGATTCAATTAAATGTTTTTTGGACCAAGCATGAGCAGCTACTGCTGGCTTTTCCACTTCTCCATTTTTGATGTTTCTAAGATGTTCTTTCACCCTTGTTTTCAAATTTCTTTTTTGTTTTTCCAATATAAATTTTGTCACAATCCCTGCATTTGATCTGATAAATTCCTGATTTGTTTTCATTTTCAATTCTTCAATTTTTATTGGTTTTAATTATCCTATTAAGGCTGTATTTATTCTTTGGTGGTGCTAATCTTATAATAAACTTTTTGCATTTTTTTTTTAATTTATAGTGTTTCAATGGATGGTAAGTGAATTTCTTGAATTTTATTTTTTCTGTTTCTTTTATAAGTATGCTTTCATTTATTAATTTTTATCTTTTAAATTTATTTATTTTCTTGTGTACCATATTTTCTTCATAACCGTTATGAGGAGAGGTAAGAAAAAATTAATTTCACCATAAGTGATTCAATGTTTTAAATCTCTGTCACGGATAAAAAGAAAGGATGTCACATTATAGTTGGTCAGATTTTACCAAAGGAATATCAAGTTTAAAATATATTTACAGTATTTAATATGTTTTATACAATACAGATAAAATAACATTAAAATCTTCCCTGAATCAAGTATACTGTCACCAGTGAGATTATTTTCTTCATATGTACAAAATATTAATATACTACAAATATATTACCCACATTACACACATAATAAAGTCTAATTTAAAAATAAAATAAATAATTCATATAAGTTAGAGGCAATGCCTCCCTCGAAAAAACTACTGGACAGAATAAAATTACTGATTAATGTAACAAATATATTCAGATGTATTATAACAAACTACAACCAAGAAGGTTCAATGGATTAAAAAAAAAAATACACTTAAAAGTTTATAGGAAGTTTTAAATTATGTTTACTTGTTATTCCTAATCCCTAATATAATTTAATTTGTTTGAGGAACAAAAATTAAAATGATTTTTCTCAAAATTGATGAAGTCACCTAACGACTTATGGAGGTATATACCCTTTCTAGGGCAATTGCTTTTCCTTGAAATACTGACCTTGTTCTGTCATGTATTAACATTTTGTGTACATCCGAGATGCCTACATGGCACAACTGTAGCAAGAGTACTAGTGAACCACGCTGCGCTAGTCTTACAGGTGATCAGATGTTCGTACAACAGTTTGTTCTACGTGCATGTGTATGTGGGTTGTGTTTAAAAACACTGCGATTCGATAATAATTCTGAGATTATGGAAGGCAACAATGGAAGAAAGAAGCCTGTAAACAGAATTAGATGGAAAACAGAAGGAATAAAATTAAAGAGAGAGTCTAATGATGTTACAAGGAAAGTATTGTGATGCAACACATTTTTGCAAAGTACAGAAATGCTGTATTAATACAGTCATGTTATTTGGAATTTTTTAAAGACTGCCAGCATTGTATATTTAAGCAATTTTGGAGTTCAGGTGATAAACTCACTCAAGAAGAGTGTCTGGTCAACCTATTTCAGTCAAAAGTAAAGTAATTATGGTACCCTACATCATAAGTTATAAAGCTTTCAAGTGGTAAACTACATGTTTTTAGTGTATCAGTTTACTTGTTCAAATTTTTTATGTTAGGAATTATTATCTTTTGCTTCGTATGTTCATTTCCTACCATGACAGTACCATAAACTTATAATTTTGTAGAAATTTCTTTCCAAAGAAAGGAACCTCATTAGCATGTTCATTGGTCCATAGGCAGAGGGGGTAGGAGTCAAGAATCAGTGCCAACAACTTGAGAAAAATCAGTCTGTAATCACTGAAGATGGGGCTCGCAAGCCTTGAAACATATGTTCAACAAAAACAACCATAAGAGGTAAGAATACACAGGCCAAATATTTTAATTATCTGATCATCATATTCAATTATACACCTGTGGTAGGGTGACATCTTCAATTGTCTCTAATGATTTTTTTACTTTAATATTTAATCAATTATTCTATATCTGACCATTAAATGAAAGGTCTTATCACGAGTAGCAAAAGGTAATAGTTTTCTTCAACTGTTCAAGTACAGGCTGCCTTGAGATCTTTTTTGTACCCTGTAAAAAATGTTTACCAAAAATTCTCTGGTGATGGAGCCAATCACCTTATCTCCTATTCTTTTTTTTGGATAAAAATTAAATAAAACACTCAATTAAAAAAATTCTACTTCTGTTTTTACATTACTGTTACCCTTATTATCTTAAATGGTACAGAAATAGAGGAGGTAGCCGAAAACCAGTATTTAGGAAGCATAATACTGAAAAAAAAAGAAAAAAAAAAGAGGATGAGAGGAAGATATTAAGGCTAGAATTAGAACATCAATTAGAAGATTATATTGAAACATGTTCGAGAACAAATCAACATTAAATTGAGGTAAGATGTTTTCAGACTCAAAAAAACTTGATTAAAAGAACCTCAAAATATTACTTCCTAAAATATACCATCAAAAGCTGTATTTTCACAATTGCCACCCATATGAAGATCTAAACAACTCTCAACTAGAACTAAATTAAGCCCATTTGATAGCAATGTGAAAGGTATATTGCTATATGTGTTGAAGACATGTAAGAGCACAATCAGATTATATAGAAAATTGCAAGTATATATAAACAGATGTCTAAAATTTATTTTGAGAATCTAGAGGCCAAAAACCATATCAAACAAGGCAATGTGAAGGATAACATCACGGGATAAGAACTGGAAGGACATTACAAATGGAAATGGATTGGACACACACTCAGAAGAGAACTATACAGTATGCCAAGGAGAGCACTGGAATGGAATCCAAAGGGATTGTCTAAAGAAAGAGGAAGACCAAAAATTACATAGCATACACTGTAACAACAGAAACTGAACAAGGCAAAAGTTGGAATGAAGTCAGGAAAAAACAGTCCTACTACTACTTCTACTACTACTACCATTAATCATCATCTTAAAGACGATAAAGTAAACTGTTTCATAATCTTTTTTAGAAATGTTGACTAATTGATCCTCAATATAAAAAAAAATACTGTTGTGAATTTTTAATTGCTAACAATGTCATCATTCAAGATAAACAGTCATCAACCTTTCTAACAACAGTAAGACAAAGGGAAGGAGACCACATTAGGCATACTTTTATTTATTATTTTTTTAATGCAAAGAATCATCAGAAATATTAAGCAAAATCCAAGTGTCAATGATTTTTTAGTAGAATCAATCTGTGTCTAGCCTATGCAGATGATATTGTGATTCTGGAAAGAACATTTAGGGTCGAATGTTTGAACGCATTAGACAGTAAAAGGCATTCTCTGCTGAGAAAGTTTTATCCAAATACATTTTGCTTACTCAAAAATCTATTCATGCGATAATAATTGTTAGCTACCTGACGAGATACCTCAAGATCATAGCTCAAGATAGAAACTTATCGTGAAAATCCCGAAGTGAACCAATGTAGTTTGAAACCTTTGCAGCTTTATCCAAGATGTCGGACCTTGAAGACTTCGATCATGTTTTCGGTATACGCGGAAAAGAGGAATTTGATAGAGTCTATCAAAGAATTCAACTGGAAGAACAGGAGAATCAGCGTAATATTGCATGATGCAGACATTGTTTTATACGGTATTATTTGCGGGATGCAAGCGTAAATGCGTTCCTCTATAGCAGACGAAAATAACAGAAGTGGTTTTATCGCCGAGAATTCTGGGTAATTCGTTGCCAATATTACGAAAACGTCAACTTTCATGCATGACTGGTAAGTCGGCCATTAATTCGATCTCAGCAATTGCTCACAGTGAGTCTGCTCACCAGTGATTGGAAGTAATTTGAGTAGAGACTAATATATTTGCATGCGCCCTTAATTATTTATCAGAGACAATGAAAGATATGATAGTTGCTGCAGGGGTCTTAACATCAATCCTGATAAAATAAAATATTTAGTTAATAAGAAAGATGAATGATAAATTAAGATTATAGTGAGTGTCAGGTTTAAGGCATATGAAGGCAGGCTATGTTGATTCTGTTTCTTCAGGAAATAACTTGTTTAATGGATCTGGACCCTTTACATACCAATGGGGTGATGTCTAACATGTAAATATTCCAAAAAAATCTTTTAAACTGGTTATTTCGTGAAGAAACAGCTTCGTCATAGCCCTGCCTTCATATGCCTTTAACCGTGGAACTTACTATAGAAATACAGGGTGCAGCAGAAACAATGACTCATTTTAAATTGCCTGCCATTATTGGACACGGCTTCCTAGAGAGTTGATATTGGTACCAGTTGCACAGTGCAGTTCAAAGCATTGTCAGTCAGTATGGAGTGTTGGTCGAACGAACACTGTGTGTTTGCAATAGAAACACTTTTAAAATGTGGTAACAGTGTTGTACAGACACAACATTTGTTCTGGCAACATTTTGACATTGGACAGAATGATCAAGTTCTGTCTCGGTAGTCGATTACAAGATGGGTCCAGCAGTTCAGAGCAACAGCATCTTGCAACAAACAATAAGCTGCCTGGTAGGCATGTACGGTTCGCACCCCAGACAACATTGCAAGAGTAAGAGCTGCGTTAGAGCAAAGTCCAATGCAATCAGTTCTTAACATCTCAGACAGAAGTGTGTGACGGATGTTGCATATAGATATGAAGTTCCATCCCTACAAGCTCCAAGTGGTGCAACAATTATTGTCCAGAGGTCTGCAGGCATGTCATTCTGTATACAGGTTCTGGAGATAATAAACACTCAACCCGACTTTCTCAACAATTTCACGATGTCTGACGAGGCTCATTTGCACCTACATACAAAACTTTAGGTCCTGGGTGCCTACCAATCCCCGTTTGCACAATTTATCGGCTTGTGATTCTTGAAAAACAACATTCATGCCAAAATTGAGGCCATAACAGGTGATGCTCTTCGTAAGGTTATTGAGAATGTGCGAGTTCGTGCAGAAAATTGTATTGCCACAACAGTAGACACCTGAAGGACATAATTTGCAAAAAGTAACATGTGTAATTAATGGTAGGATCTGTTCTTTTAAACAATATACACTAATAATGTGTAATTGTATTTTTTCATGCTTAAATAACATGTTTAGAATGGGTCATTGTTTCTGCCGCACTCTGTAGAAGGAATAAGACTTGAAAGATTGGTATTGGGCTCCATGGTAATTGAACAGAATGATAGAAATTTTTGTTTGGTGTTTGGGTTTTATGTGATAATATGTGTGACATAATAGAATAAGAAATATTGTGAAATTACAATATAAAGTAACCTTATGAGGTTCTTCTTAATAAATAAGTTGACTCATTGTCGTCTTACCTCATATTAGTTAATTTCTTTAGGATGGTTTAAAAACATCTGTTTTTATCTCCAGCTTGTCCAGACTGATAATGTCGACATCCAGGGCTGACAACTTAAAATTTACTATGGAATTGGAAAAGGATAAACAAATCCCATTTTTGCACCTTTACTTAATAAGGAATGCACTACAAGGAAAATTTGAATTCAATATATATAGGAATGATACTCATACAGACAATTATATAAAATAAATTTGAAGAGAAAAATTTTCGCCCAGACCGGGACTCGAACCCAGGACCGGGAAAAATTTTCTGGGCGAAAATTTTTCTCTTCAAATTTAATTTATCTTTCATTGAGAAATGTTAAATTGATAATAAAAACATTAATTATATAAAATCTTCAGGTTTCAATCATATTGCGCATAAACATGCAGTTTTCAACAGTTTGATATATATATATTATTAAATGTTCCATTAAATGAAGAAGATTTTAAGAAAGAATACAATCACATTTTGATCATAGCCAATTTAAATGGTTTTGGAAAAGAAATAATTATAAATAAATTAAAGAAATTCAGACAACAAAAAAGATTAACAGAATACACTACCCTGCAATCTGATTCAAAGAAAGGAAAACAATTTAAGAAAACTACTCATCATTCTGAAATACATAACAAATTTAAAAAAAAAATTCAAGAAATTCAATATTACATTGGCACCAATAAATAAATTTAGCCTTGGTAATCTATTAATAACTAATAAGAAATTGAACACCCCAGATAGCAAAAAATCTGGAATTTATCAAATTAATTGTGAGGACTACAATAACGTATACATAGGAAAAACAAAAAGGAATTTGGACACTCGCACTAAGGAACACTTTAGAAATATTAAAAATGGTGAAATTGAAAAATCAGCTATTGCAGCACATAGTTTATTGGAGAATCATAAAATTGAAAAAGAAGCCCAACATTTAAAACATTTGGAAGAACCTTTAGAATTGACAATTTGGGAGAAGATATATATTCAGAAGAACAAATTTAGATCCATGAATTTCGAGATTCTTGATGAATGTGACCTCATCTCAAAGTTCATCAAATCAACTCCAGATGGCAATGTTATTAATGGAGATTCCAACGAAAATCCGGTAGTCATAATATCGGTTGAAAATGAGAGAAATCTTCCTCTTGAAAACTAGTTCTCGTGTTTAAAGAAACATAAAATATGAGATAAGATGTAGAAAAATGACTCATTAATTTATGAACTTAAGAATTGTCAGTCTGGACAAGCTGAAGATAAAACAGAAATGTTTTGAAATGCATCCTAAAAAAATAAACTAATATGAGGTAAGAAAACAATGACTCAACTTTTTTATTAGAATAAGAGATAGTTGCAAATTGTATCTTCAAATGACATGTACAGTACTTGTGAGATGTACATTTCAATTCAAAGACAAATCCATAATTAATTTGTAATATATCCCTGGTCACTTCTAAGATTCATTATTATCTGGCTATGGTGTTTTATTTTAATACTATATGACAAAATAATTTGTGTTCCTTATTTGCAATCTGGAAATCTGACAACTCTATATCCATATATTCTTAAAGTTTCCTTCCATTTAATTAATTATTTTTCCATTTATTTTTCTTTATCCCCATATATTATAACTAGGGAGCAGATTTTTAGGTTCTAAAATTTAAGATTGCAACATAGTATAGTGATAAAATTAATATAATAAGCCTTCATATCCAATCAACTGAATTTTTTTATAATATAACTTACAAAAAATTTCTCAAAACTTTGTGTGGGATCTAGCCAATATTAGATTTATATTACACGTCATACTTTTCAATTAAAAAGAAATAATGTTGGTTGGTTGGTATCTAATGTCGAGCACTTGATAATGAAATCATTCGCTCTATTATGTAAATAGAACATTATTTCTATTAAGAAGAATCAAATGAATTGTGAATTCTTCTTACCTCATACTTCAATGTTTTTTTAAACACAATGCTGCAGTATCAGAGAACAATCTTCTCCATCGTCACCTGTTTTCACAACTGCCAATTTTTCTTTTACCAGTAATTATCCAAATTGCCATCTGGTGTACTTTTGATGGAGTAATTTTCTAAACTGCCATCTGGTGTAGTTTTGAAGAACTTTGTAATCAAGCTTGGTTCATCCGGAATCTCGAAGTATGGTTTTTTTTAATATATATCTTTTCCCAAACTGTTAAGTCCAAAGGTTTAGATAGATGTTTCAAAAGTGTTGCTTCTTTTCAGCTATAGCAGCACATAGTTTATTAGAGAATCATAGAATTGAAAAAGAAGCAAAATTTTTGAAACATCTATCTAAACTTTTGGATTTAACAGTTTGGGAAAAGATATATATTCAGAAAAACCATACTAGAACCATGAACTTCGAGATTCCAGACAAACCAAGCTCGATTACAAAGTTCTTCAAAAATACACCAGATGGCAGTTTAGAAAATTACTCCTTCAAAAGTACACTAGATGGCAGTTCGGATAATTACTGGCAAAAGAAAAAAATTGACAGTCATGAAAACAGCTGACGATGGGGAAGATTGTTCTCCGATATTGCGGTGCTGTGTTTAAAAAAATATAGATGTATGAGGTAAGAAGAATTCATGATTCATTTGATTCTTATTAACCCTTAAATTAAAAATGTATCCTAAAAGATACATAAATTGGTTTCATTCATTTAATAATTTTAATAAAAACAAATGAAAGCTAACGAGAAGAGATTACTTAATTTTTTATTTATTTAGAATTTCACAATATACCTAATAATAACAGTTACACACCTTTTCGTTTTCACTGCGGTCCGCCACATTTAAATAACTGACACGTTAATTTAAGGGTTAATAAAACCTCAGTGTTAAAATTTCCAAATTTATTATATTAAATTATTTCTTTTTAATTTAAAAATATGTGTAATATAAATATAATATTGCTAGATCCCACACAAAAATTATTGAGAAACATTTCTGTAAGTTATATTATAAAAAATCAATTGATTGGATATAAAGACTTGTTAAATTAATTTTATCACTATATTATGTTGCAATCTTAACTTTTAGAAAGTAAAAATCTGCTCCCTAAATATAACATTGTCTGTATACATCAACGTCTTCAATTGTCTATCTCTAGTTTGTGCTTATTTTTACTTTATTTATTTACCCATGGTTATGTTGAATATATATGAAGAAAGTACAATCCCTTGTATTATTCGTCTTTCTGTTTGTAACCATACTTGATAGCAATGTCATTATATGGCAATATCTGGAATACAAATCACATGAAACAATTTACTTACAAATAGCAGATCCATTTACCTCGGAAGACACGTTCTATTCATGTCTATTTTAATATTTATTTATTGGAAGACAACCAGACTTTCTAATTCACTCCTCCAATGTTTTATACATTTTTTAACAAGATTTTCTTTTGTTAATATTTACAAATATGATATCTAAAATGTATGATAAGTACATTTTCTCAGTTTTAGGACACTGGTAATGTATTTAAGCTAAATTTGTATTTATCAAATAATAACACATACAATTTAATTCTATTATACCAAATGGATAGAGAAGTTTATTTATAACCTCTCCTACGCAAATCACAATCTCAATCTGGTAATGGTGAACCTGCTTTTACAGACCAAGAACTGGCAGTGTAAATATAACCTCAAATGCAGAGGAAATGCTGTATAGTTGTGTACCCCTTCAGACCGGCAATCCACTGGGCGTACAAATTGATTTTAAAATCATTAGGAAGTAACATTATGAGGTTTAATTTAATAATTGAGTTCGCATGAGGTAAGAATGTTTAAAAAATACAAACTCAAGTACAAATTGATATTGCTTTCAAGTCTCAATAGAGGTCTTGGAAATAGAAGTTATATAATAAATTAATGAGTCATTTTAACATCTTACCTCATATTTCATTTTGAAAAACATGAAATATGAGGTAAGATGTTAAAATGACTCATTAATTTATTAATTAAGAACCTCATAATGTGTTTCCCAATTTTAACTTTGAAGAAGTTATATATTTTATAAACAATTACCAGTCCAAGTGGAAAATTCATGTGCAAAAGTCATGTCTATGGACAGAATCCCAAAAGTCATAGTTTGCTACTATCTACATCTTTGAACCTCTGGAGAAGAGATGAATTTAAAATACAGCCTTGAGTTCATAAACAGGCCATTGGATCTTACACTTGTATAAAAAGATAATAAATATCCTCAACTCGTGTCCAACTCAGGGTCGGGTCAAGGGATGAGATGAGATGAACCCCTTATATAAAGAGGTCTGTGAATGACAAGGGTGCCAGCCGACTGCACCTGATGCCCCATCACAGAGGCAGATGAACGAAATGTAACAAAATGGATGAGATGAATGTGGAGAAATGGTAGAATGAAATTGTGGCAGGGGAAACAGGAGAAACCCTGAGAAAAACCTGCACAAGTTCCGTTTCATCCACCACGAAACCCACATGGAGTGACTGAGACCCCAGCGATGAGAGGCGAACATCTTACCACTTAAGAATCAAATGAATTGTGAATACTTCTTACTTCATATATCTATGTTTTTTTAAACACAGCACTGCAATATTGGAAAAACATCTTTTCCATCCTCAGCTGTTTTCATGACTGTCAACTTTTTCTTTTGCTGGTAATTATCTGAACTGGCATCTGGTGTACTTTTAAAGAACTTTGTAATCAAGCTTGGTTCATCCGGAACCTTGAAGTTCATGGTTCTAGTATGTTTTTTTTTTGAATATATATCTTTTCCCAAACTGTTAATTCCAAAGGTTTAGAGAATTACTCCTTCAAAAGTACAACAGATGGCAGTTTGGATAATTACCAGCAAAAGAAAAAATTGACAGTCATGAAAACAGCTAAGGATGGAAAAGATATTTTTCTGATACCGCGGTGCTGTGTTTAAAAAAAACATAGATATATGAGGTAAGAAGAATTCATGATTCATTTGATTCTTATTAAGAAAACCTCATAACGTTAAAATTCCCAAATTTATTATATTAAATCTAATCACTTGCGCCATGGAGGCACCATAAAAAGAAGAAAATTGATACAAGAAATTTATTGGTCACTTTGGGGTATCCACAATATATCATAATTCAATTTTTTGGCTATTGTAGTGTAAATGATGTTAGAACATACCTCAGATTACAAATTATATTGTCACATGTTACAAACTATATAGATTGTTATTGATTATCTAACATTACATCTCTGACTCATCTCATGGTATCAAAATGTTTCTTTCTTCTATTGCGACATCTAATGACATCGTTTGCTACTATGTCCTGTACAATTTTGTCTTTTTTTTATTTTAAAAAAATATTGTAGATACTTTAATTTATTAATAAATAAAGTGAGTCTGTTGCATCTTACCTCATAAAAGTTGAATTCTTCTAGGTAAAAGGTAAAGTGATCCCACAACAGGCCATAGGAGACCAATGGGGTAGTAGGAGATTAAGGCTCCCGCTTTTTCTAGACAATCGGCACTTGATGTCAGCCCCGTGTGACGGCCGCCTTTACCCCCTGAACAAGCATCTGGTACTCATTTCAATTAGAGGCTGAGTCAACCACAGGGCCATGGTGCCACCACAAGGTTTTGGATCAGTTTAAAAAATCTTGACCCCACTGGGACTCGAACCCTGAACCTTCTGGTTTGTAGCATATTGTCTTAATTATCTTGCTAAGGCGTGCTCCTGGGTTCTTCTAGGACATGTTTCAAAACAACCTCAGACCTCCGGTTCTGGTTCAAGTATTAATTTTTCTTTTCAAAATAATATTGTCCAGTATTGGAAAATATTAATATTTAAATATAACATCAAAATATTAAGCTTTACTGCTAAAAAAAGGTAGTGTAAAATTCTCATTTAAAATACTTCTTGAATAGAAGCCATCCGTTGGCTATTAGTAGCACTGTCTATCTCCCTTTGGACGATTAAAGAATTGTATATAAGGAAAGAAAGGTTGTTGTTTGTATCATGTCTTGAATGGTGTAATTGACTGTATACAGGTACATAGAACCAGTGGTTCGGGGTTCAAGCATTAATTTTTCTTTTCAAAGATATTTGTCAATTTATTGGTGTTTTTTAAATTATGGTAATGGATCATTTACACTACAATCTTCAAATTTTATGCTATATCTTAAAACTGAAATAACGAAGTTACATTACCATACCTAAGGTATAGAATCCTCCAAGATGTGAACTGTGTTTCATTCTATTTATTATCTCCTTTGTTCAATCTGAGAGCCCAAAAATAAATAAAAATACAACATGACTATAATTTTTCTGTTTTTGAAAGAGAACATAGAACTTTTTGAGCTAAAGAAAAAATGTTAAGGTTTAATACTGTTTTCCAAAAAGTTCACAATGATCTCTTATCCCAAGCAAGATCCATCATAACTCATATCTTTCAAATCCAATTCAATATTATCATTTTGATGTGCTGGCTTCCTTGGTCTTCCAAATGCAACTATATACAGCAAACTTCCGATTATCCATGCGCGTATTATCCGGTTTGTGGATTATCCAGGCATGACTCTTTTTCTGTATTTTTTAAAATGAAGATAAAAAATGTACTGTATTTTGTATTGTTATGAAAAAATTATTTATTTTTAAATGTGCTACTGTGAACTGCGCTTAGAAACTAGCACAATAAAGTACCCTTGACTTACAACCCCCTCCCCTGACACGTTTAATGGTACCAACCAACATTCTGAGAATACAATACAATATTGGAAATTTTCATTGTGTGAGTCACTGAAAGTTTGTTGTTATAGATTAAAACCACAGATATGCTGCAGCCGTGGGTTTATTGCTGGTTAGTAGTGTGATCATCAGTGGTTACTAGTGTGGTTATCCCTGATTATTTGTGTCATCGCTGGTTATAAGTGTGGTCATTGGTGGTTACTAGTGTAGTTACCGCTGGTTACAACGGCCATTTTGAATAACTGTTGTAACTAGAATGGTCATGACAGAAAATATTCTTTTTTTTTTTTTTTTTTTTTTTTCATATTTACGAGTAAAATAAATTAATGATAATTATAACTCACACCTAAATACATTTAATATAACATTTTATGAATATTTGTTCCATTTGAGTGGTGTGGGGTAAATAAATTTCTGATCAACTTCCATGGCGCAGAATAAGTTAATTGGATTATCTGTGTTTTTCAATTTACCATGCATATCTCAGTCCCAATTAACACGGATAATTGGGAGTTTGCTGTATACAGTTCTTGATTCACACATTTGTGCTACATGCCCTTCCCATCTCGACTATTTCTCTTGCATAGATGGCAGAAATTAACCAAGAAAAAATAGCTTCCAGCATATGAGGCGCTTAGAATAGCAAGGGCGTATCAACAAAAATCACATTTTTAAAATTATTGCAATATAAACTCTGAACCTTCTTCTTTCATCCCTGTGGATAAGAACTGTTGACATGTCTTGGAAGAGAATGAAATCTCCATTGCAATAATACATGGTGTTAGACCTGATGCATCGCACCCCCGCAATAACAGATGAATTGGAAACAATGAAATTACATCAAATGAAACCAATCTGTCATCATGTCCTAGATTCATCACAAAATTGGAAGAGAAGCTAAACTTTTAAAACAAGTAGAGAAACCTTTGGAATTGACAATTTGGGAAAAAATATACATTCAGAAAAACAAAAATAGATCAATGAATTTTGATATCCCTAACGAAATTACATTGATTTCGAAGTTCATAAATTCAACCATAGATGGCAGCACTGAAGATGGCGACAATAGAATAGTTGACGGCCGAAGAATTTCGTCAGTCGGAGTTATGGCTGAAGATGAACATGATTATGTTTGAAATCGCGATATCATGGAAGCATGAATATCCTATGAGGTGAGTTGTTTAAACAATATGTTCTCCGATGAATTTTAACTACAGTATTGTCTGAGAGAAACATCCCTAGTTTTTTTTTTTTTACTTTACTGTTAAATTGTAATAAAAATTATGATTATGAAAACAGAATAGCTTAAGAGTATTTTGGAAACCAGGGTTGCAAAATTCACCATTAATATATAAATTTGTAATTGATAACATGAATAATATAGATTGTCTTTTCTAAAGTAGCGTAAAAAGTTTAACTTGCAATAGGCCCAATTTTTACTGGAAAGTCGATAAATATTATTACTTTCATATCGGTCTGAATTTTAAACCACTACAGAACACAATATTTAACTTCTTCACATTGACGGATATGCTATGCCATGCGATACAGAGAAAAAAGTTTGTGGAACTTTAAATGCATTTTTCTCAAGACTACTATTTTGCGTATATGCCCTTGCTATTCTAAGCACCTCATATGATGCCAATTCTCATCCTATTAGAAAGTCACCAATGTTAGAAAAATAAATATATAAAAGATATTAATTATACTAAGTGTAATTATGATTATTCTTGTGTGATGAGGTGTATGATTGTCTGTATAATCATTTTCCCCTGTTTGTGATTCAGCAAGTTCAAACTTGGATCTTCTATCTTCTCCTCCAGTAAAGCAACCAACTCGCTTCTAATGGTCTGCAGCAATTCTGCCACCTGGATAAACATAAATAAACTTCAATGAATGAATGAGTTATTTATTATCTTACTTCATAGTGTATATTTTCTTAAACAGGGAATTGCAGTTTTCAAGAGGAACATCCCTCCCATTTTCAACCGATATTATGATAAATATTTCCCATATTTAACTATGAATAAATAAACTTGACAAAATATACTACTAGAGTCAAAAATAAACTTGATTGAATGGGAAGCAGTATAAACAATAGAAATGTATAAAATTAAGAAGTTAAAGCTATTATCATGATTGAAATAAGTAAATTAATGTGTGGCACATTACACCATTTAAGCACCGATACAAATGTCAACAGATGGTGTTGTTGGTAGCATTGGCTATTGGCCTTTGGATGAAAGAGAATTATATAAGAGGAAAGACAGAGATCTGGGGTTCGAATCCCAGTAAAAAAAAATTATGAAGCAGTAGAGCTTGATATTTTGATGTTATATTCTTTTTAAATATAACATCAAAATATGAAGCTTTACCACTTAAAATTAATGTATAAATTCTCAATAAAAATACTTTTGAATAGAAGTCAATCAGATGGTATTTTTGGTAGCGATGGCCATCAACCTTTGAATGAAAGATAATTTTATAAGAGGAAAGAACTGTTGATGTTTGTATCAGTGCTTGAATGGTGTAACTGGTATACTGATGAGTAGAATCAGAGATCCGGAGTTCGAGTCTCGGTTCAAGCATTAATTTTTCTTTCTAAAATAAAGTTCTGCTATTTGAATTCCAGTTGATATAAACTTTTTTTAATGATATAAGTTATGCCTTGATTATTTAACTTTTATAGGAATTAATCACTATGAGGTTTAATTTATGGTGAAATTAAATGTTTTTTACCTCTCCTCATATAAATCTTTTAAGTAGATCGCGATTTCGAGACCATAACGGTTTCATCTTCAGTACTTTCTTGGCGACTGATGTTATGTCAATCAGAAGAAACTCTTCTTCTTCCCTCTGTTGGTGGACCGATGAACCTCTGGATCAGGTCAAAATTTGCAGGAATTTCGAAGTTCATAAGTTTTCCTTTGTTTTTCTGAATGTGGATCTTTTCCCAAACCGTGAGTTCCTTTTGTTTGTCTATTTGTTTAATTAGACTGGCTTTTGATTCAATTAAAGGTTTTTCGGACCAAGCATGAGCAGCTACTGCTGACTTTTCCACTTCTCCATTTTTTATGTTTCTAAGATGTTTGAAAACAAGGGTGAAAGAACATCTTAGAAACATAAAAAATGGAGAAGTGGAAAAGTCAGCAGTAGCTGCTCATGCTTGGTCCGAAAAACATTTAATTGAATCAAAAGCCAGTCTAATTAAACAAACAGACAAACAAAAGGAACTCACAGTTTGGGAAAAGATCCACATTCAGAAAACAAAGGAAAACTTATGAACTTTGAAATTCCCGCAAATTTTGACCTGATCCAGAGGTTCATCGGTCCACCAACAGAGGGAAGAAGAAGAGTTTCTTCCGATCGACATAACATCAGTCGCCAAGAAAGTACTGAAGATGAGATCATGGTGGTCTCGAAATCGCGATCTACTTAAAAGATTTATATGAGGAGAGGTAAGAAACATTTAATTTCACCATATGCCTTGATTAATTTTATGAAAACTGACTTACCTCATGAGAATCAACAGCAAACTTGATCCAGCCATCTTCGAGTGCAATAACAAAAGTACCCTGATGCAGTTCAACAGTGAGACCGCTGCCAGAGAAGAGGATGAGAGGCAAAACAGGAACCATTGAGCAATCTCTTATGAATACCCTGCTTGTTTTTACTTTCTCCTGGTAAACCAGATAAGGACTGGTGAAGTGTGTTACCGTGAAGTTCACAGATGATGGATGTATAAATACCTGCACAACAAAAATATACACAACATCCATCATTACTGTACACTTTAAATGTAATTTTCTTTTTTAAAAGGAATATACAAAAAAAAACCCTTGTGGGTGACAAAGACATCATATAAAAAATATAATAAACACTATGAAAGAGTTAGCCATTTTAGCTATTTACATTTTCTTTTAACCAAGGATATATGACATTACATTTTACACGCTTTATGTTAGCTTGACCTGTATCTGTCTATCTATGTAACGGAATTTTTCAACACGATTTTCACCCACTTAAAAACATTGGATCGACTTGAAACTTTGTATACTTGTAAAGGACCAATGACAATACAATAATTTCATAAATTTTTTCTAAGATTCAGGCCAGGATCATCAGGACATCATAAAAATAAAGACCGCTATAATGGGTTGCGGACTTATCAACTTTTTAGTCTGTCGTTGTAAGAAATTAATATTATATCCTCTGGTAGCTCAGTTGGTAGTGTGGTAGACTGTAGTGGTATATAATTTCAGTAATCCATAGGTCACTGGTTCAAATCCGGCCCGGTTGATTTTTTAGAAGAGTATTACTTTTAGCTCATACTACAACAGTATTGAATTTAAAGATATTTACATTTTTATCTTATTTTGTAAAATATTAATGAGAATTTTGTAAACTTACCACATTGTAATTTATCCAAAAAATATGAGAAGGATACAATTAACTGTAACCATTTATCTATATTAAAATATTCAAAAATATTATAATGTTAGATAATAATAATTTTAAAAAATATAATTATATTCGTGCCTAGACACTAAAAATATCGTAAGCAATTAAATTTTCATGGGATTCCGGTTTATGACAATCAATTAAACTAAATTTTAAAAAAGAAATAATAGTTTAAAAAACTAAAACAACACGCTTTATTAGAAAACCAAACTAAAAAATAAAAATTAAATAATAGTTTAAAAAAACTAAAACAACATGCTTTATTAGAAAACCAAACTAAAAAATGAAAAATAATTTTAATTTCCAACACCTTGGGCTAAAATTAAAGTGGTCAACAAAAAATCATCTCCAACACATCTAGAATAAAACTAGAGTATCTACAAAAAAAATAATTTTACCATCAAAAGCATGGGGTGCTTTTTATGGTTTTTACGTTTTCTTCTAAAAGACTTTACTTTTACCAATATCTGTTTATTGTCAAATATATTAATTGATAAAGAGCACCCCACACTTTTGATGGTAAAATTACTTTTGTAGATAACTCTAGTTTTATTCTAGATGTGTTGGAGATGATTTTTTTGGTGACCACTTTAATTTTATCCCAAGCATGTTGGAAATTAAAATTATTTTTCATTTTTTAGTTTGGTTTTCTAATAAAGCATGTTGTTTTAGTTTTTTTAAACTATTATTTAATTTTTATTTTTTTAGTTTGGTTTTCTAATAAAGCGTGTTGTTTTAGTTTTTTTAAAACTATTATTTATTTAAAAGGAATATACAAAAAACTCTTGCGAGTGACAAAGACATCATATAAAAAAATAAACAGTATGAAGGAATTAGTTATTTTAGCTATTTACATTTCCTTTTAACCAAGGCTATAAGATGTTACATTTTAAAATAATAGAAAGACCTAAAGGAAATAGATGCTACTACTTACTGATGCATACAAATATATCAAATAAGTGCAAATTTTAAATATAAAATTATTCATGAAGCCATCTGCAATTTATGATATATTAGACTGATAAAACAAAAATATACATAAAACACTTCTGAGACCTATAATTAGTATGACAGTGAGACCAGGGTACTGACCAAGAAGCAAGAAAACAAACTCAAAATATTAGTAGTGGTATACCCTTTTTGTCTCTCATTGAGGCCCGGTCATCCTTCCCCTATAGGGGAGTATCTTAACCATGATAATTTAGTAACACAGTTTTCGTACAGATATCTGTGAGTAGTATGGGGTCAGCGTTCTACCTCAAGGAGACATCTGGTGGAAACAAAGTATTACTAGGATGGTTAAATGTCTGCTAAATTCTGCACAGAGACGTTTTAATTCAGGTTAGCAGTTCTTTTAGCAGCCTAAAAATATTCAGACTCAGGATCCATGGCTTAAAGTCCATCATAGAGAACTTGTCCCTTGAATTTTTCAATCCTACAAATTCCATTGATCCCGGCCAGGTTTGAACTTGCGACCCTCAGAACTAGAGGCATGGAATATAACCACTAGTTCACCATGGCTGACAACTCAAAAAGAAAATCTTAAAGAGAATTTTTAGACCAGTGTGTAAAAATGGCATTTGGCGCATAAGATATAATGATGAATTGTACAGAGTGTATAATGACTCTGATTTAGTCAAGGTGATTAAAGCTTCAAGAATAAGATGGCTGGCTCATCTATTCAGAAAAAAAAAGAATCAGATCTCCATTCCATAAAGTAACCTTATATAAAATTCAAGGTTGGAAGACCTCCATCAGATGATGGATAATGTGGAACAAGATCTCAGGGTAATGGGAGTGAATGGATGGAGGCAGAAGGCAGAAGAGAATGGAGGCTTTTTTCTTTTTGGCGGTCAAGGCCTATAATAAACTGTAGCACCTTCTTCTTCTTGTAAGCCCATGTTTCCCTTAACAGAGATTTAGACGCTCTCCCCCTACAGGGAAGAATTTGAACCATACTAATTTAGTTACACTTGTTTTCTTATAGATGTCATTTTGAGTGGTCCATGGTCAGCGTTCCGCCTCATACTGACATGTAGGAAATCAAGGTAGTACTAGGACGGGAAATTCGGTAAATTTTGCTTAGAGGCCTTTTCATTGAGGCTTAAGGATTTTTTATGAGCCTGAAAATCTTCAGACTTGGGACCCATGGCTTAAAGTCCCTCCCGGAGGACTTACTTCTTACTTACTTACTTACTCACTGGCACTATCAAACCCGTAGGTTCATGACCGCACGGACATAAGCTCTCCATACATCCCTATCCTGAGCTAATGCTTTCCGATCATTCCCTGTATAATATACTTCCCTCAAATAATAGTTAATGTTATTCTCCCATCTCATTCTTGGTCTACCAACTGGGCGTTTTCCATCTGGCTTCCCTACAAGAAGCTTCCATGCAAGTCTTTCATTCCCCATACGTGCAACATGTCCTGCCCATTGCAGTCTACGAGACTTAACTGTTCTTATTATATCTGGCTTCCTATAAAGACCATGTAGTTCATTGTTATGTAGTCTTCTCCATTCACCTGTCTGTTCATCTCTCTTTGGTCCAAAAATTTTCCTAAGTACTTTATTCTCAAATACTTGTAATCTCCTTTCCTCCCTTAAAGTAAGAGTCCATGCTTCGCACCCATATAGTATAACTGGTAGAATAATAGTTTTATATATTTTCAGTTTAACATTTTTTGAAAGGAGTTGGGACATCAAGAGTCTCTGCAATGCATAATAGCACGCATTTCCAGAATTGAGCCTATGTTTAATTTCTTTGTGCATCTCATTCCTGTTTGTGATTATTGTTCCTAGGTATTTGAATTCAGCCACTTCCTCAAAATTTCCCTCATTTGTCATTAGCTGTCCATTTCCATTATATAATGTATTTCTACGTGTGACCATATATTTAGTTTTATTGATATTTACTTCCAGTCCTAAGTTCTTAGTGATACTCAATAGTGTGTGCATATTGTCCTTTAGTATCTCCTCACTATCAGCCAACAATACTACATCATCAGCATAAACTAACAGTTTATTAATACCACCTGGAGGACTTACTCCTTGGATTTTTTCATCCCAAAAAAAAAATCCATCGGCCCTGGCCGGGTTTGAACCCGCGACCCTCGGGACCAGAGGCAAGGAGCATAACCACTAGTCCACTGCGGCCGATGATGAAGAATCAAATTTGTTATCTTTAAAACCTAAAACCAAAGTTAGACCGAAGAAGTTATGTAGAACTCTGTAATAATAGTGATTTATCATTTTGATTTTGAATTGTAAAAGCATTATCTATAAATGTAACAAAGTGGAGCTACTTAATCAGTTAACATTTTTTTTTGTCACAGCTGGTTAGTATTTTATTTAATAAATAAGTTGAGTCTATATTCATCTTACCTTACATTAGTAGCACCTCTGTGATTAACACATGTAGATGAGAGGCCAGCAGCCGGACAAGAACCTTCTAGGCCCATCGCGCTTGGAGTTTTTTTTTTACATTGGTAGTACCAATATGAGGTAAAATGAAAAATAGACTCAACTTACTTATTAAGTCTTTCTTCTTCTTCTTCCTTCCAAGTATTAGGCCAAGGCCTGTTACGATCCTATAGAAAATTTTCCCTCCAGCGTTTCATAGGACGGCCCAGTGATCTTCGTCCTCTTGGTATATAATTATAAACAGCTTTGGGGATCCGATTTGAACTCATTCTTTCAAGATGGTGTTTCCAATTTAGTTGATACTTTATATTTGAAGAGAAAAATTTTCGCCCAGACCGGGACTTGAACCCGGGACCCTTGGCTTTCCGGGCCTAGTTGATACTGTTTAATATATTCCAAAATTGGTGTAGTCTTCAATTCTTTTAAGATATCGGTGTTCCTTTCCTGATCCCATCTGGTGTAACCCGCTGTTCTGCGCATGAATCTCATTTCACAAGCCGTTATTCTGCTTTCCTATATTAAATTAATGTTGGGAAGTAAACATTATGACTAGAGTCCGGATGTTAGGCAGCTAAAAAATTCAAAATAGGCAGCAAAAAGGCACTAAAAATCATCAATATAGGCACTAAAAATTCAAAATAGGCTCTTACAAAAATTGGACAACAACATAACTTTTTACAGTCTTACGTTAAGAATATGCTATCGATAGCATGCGAAGATATCAGAGATGCTTTTGGAATTTGTTTTGCCTTTTTACAAAGAGCAGAACCGCCAATCGAGAATATTTCCGCACCAAATTCTTTCACGAAATTGGTCAGTTTGTATTTTACTGTTGTCCGCTCTTTAGGTATCTTAAAAAAAACTGTTCTAAAGGTATATATATATATATATATATATATATATATATATAAACACTTGCAGCACCACTTTGTCTTTAAATTACCTGTCTGTGAATGAGGACTGCAGACTGAATTCAGTCTTACCAACATAAAAAATAATATTGCTGGTTTCAGCACCAGGCGTGAGACAGAGAAAGAAAGCTTGAGCCATCTACCCTCTTTGTCACTCAACAATGTTTGTATTGAAAAGAAGCAAAGAACTTTTCTCCAAGTCTTAGAGCCGGAGCATAATACAATGGGCAATACTTAGGACTATTTCATTTAACGGGAATGCATGAGGTGCAAAAATACAATATTTACCTAATGGGAACCATCGACATGCTAGGTTTTTGCCATTATTATCCTAAAATATTCTAAAGAAATTAATGAAAAGAACACTTGAAAACTTTTATGAAATGATTTGTGCCATGAAGTTTGTCCATTTCAATCAATTTCATTGAAATACTAAGTTAATTTTGAGAAAAAATTGCAAATAGGCATTTATAGGCATTATAAGCTGAAATAGGCATTTATAGGCAAAATGAACTTCATGTAAAACAACTCTAGGGTTGTTGGTATGAACTTATATGAAGTCACTTTTACAATATCTATAATATATTAACTATAGGCATTTTCCCTAACATCCGGTCTCTAATTATGAGCTATAATCATTAAAATTCATCGGAGAACATTTTGTTTAAACAACTAACATCATAGGATTCATGCTTCCACGATACCACGGTTTCATGAATCCTATGAGGTGAGTTGTTTAAACAAAATGTTCTCCGATGAATTTTAATTCAATTAATCCATTTGGCTTCTAGATGCTATAATTATAATGAATATTTTTTTAAAATTGTAATGAATATAAATGCATTTCTTATATGTTGGGTAACATGGGTCACTAACAGTCCCCTCACATTTTTAATCTGCCTGCCGCCACTGATTCTAACCTGCAAATATAAGCAAATAGCTTAGTGGTCGCAGCACTGGTGTACAAAAATCAGAGACATTGGGTTCAAATCCCAATTCAGGCATATATTTTTTTATATTTGAAAAGAAAAATATATGCCTAGACTGGGGTTTGAACCCAGGACCTTTGACTCTCTATGTCAAATTAACTACGTATACTTATGGAGCAGAACTTTGGCCATTAACAACAAAAACAAATAAGTACCTTTTGCCAACGGAAATGGATTTTATACGAACGGCCGCAAGAATTTCAAGAAGAGAAAAAATTAGGAACTCAGTTATAAGGGAGAAAATGAAGATTGAAGACACTATTTTAGATTATATTAAAACTCAGCAATTAAGATGGTACAGACATGTCCAGCGAATGGAAGAGGATCGACTACCAAAATCTGATTTGGAATGGAAACCTGAGGGAAGACGAAGCAGAGGAAGACCTAAAACCTCCTGGAGTCAGGAAATATGTTTATATACGAAGGAGAAACATCTACAACCAGGAGATTGGATGGACCGACAAAACTGGCTATTAGGAATCGGACAAAGTCAAAGACATTAATCAACCAATGATCTATCTATAAGAGAAAAATATGCATTTAGATTGGAGGCCTAGGTAGCTCATTTGGATAGAGCATTGACATAGAGAGTCAAAGGTCCTGGATTCAAACCCCAGTCTAGGCATATATTTTTCTTTTCAAATATAATTTGTCCATCATTACGATGTTTAAAAACAAATAATATCAACAGATATGTTTTTCTTCAAATAAAATACATATGTTACAGTAACCTAAATAAGAAATACAAAATTTTCCGTACACAACTACATTAAACTTGAGTTACAAAGATGTAAACTTCATAATATGAAAGAAATTTTACATTAATACTCACATATCCATCATCTCTAGTTTTGAAGCGCAGCTCATCTGCACGTGGTTGTCTTGGAACTGCACCCATTGCACTTGGTGCAAAAGACTTCTCAGGAGTGAGAACCTTCACAACATTTGGGTACAGTGCAGCACATAAGATCGCAGCTAATAGTCTATTGTTTTCACCGTTTGTATTCAACTGTTGAGTAAAAACAAATTCTATATAGAACAGCCATTAATGATCCTAAGATTACTAATATAAAATTTTTCTCTTCAAATATAATTACTAATATGTATATCTATTCCAATCAAATCAATTTTTTAAGTTTATTATTTTTTATGTTTGTTTGACTAAATAACTAGAGCGAGTAGAAGTATGTAGAAATTTTTGCTAGAATACGAAAAAAAGAGTCAAAATGTGAGAGATATGAAATTTTAATGAAAAAATATGAAGTATGTTTTTTTTAACTCCTGGCACGACAGGCCTAGAAGGCCCTCAGCCTACCATCCGGCTGCTGGCCTCACATCCACATGTGTCAATCACAGAGGTACATGATCAACAGCCAGTGTAGGGGTGACATGTGGTCAGCATGTCGAGTCCCCCAGCGGTTATAGCTGGTTTTCTCAACCTGGAGCTGCTGCATATTGTAGCAAACCAATTGCATCACGATGCTGGGTGGGCACTGGTCCCATACTGGCCGAAATACCATGGGAAAATTTCTTCCCCCATGGAGACTTGAACCAGCGCAAGTCCCGTAGCGTTGCGCCAAGGCTTCCTGCCTTAACCACTCGGCCACGGCGCGGGACTATGTTTTTATTTAAATTTATCAATTCTTAAGAGCAAATTAAAATGTTTCATACCTCACCTCATATTCAGACTTCTAATTAGACTGCGGTTTCAAAGTTTATCTTCAATAATTTATCATCGACTGATGTTATGTCAATCAGAAGAACTACTTATTTTTCCCTATGTTGGTGGACCGATTAACCTCCGCATCCAATCAGAATCAATGGGAATTTCGAAGTTCATAAGTTTTTTTTTGAAGAGAAAAATTTTCGCCTAGACCGGGACTCGAACCCGGGACCCTTGGCTCGATAGCTCAGTTGGTAGAGCACTTGGCCCGGAAAGCCAAGGGTCCTGGGTTCGAGTCCCGGTCTAGGCGAAAATTTTTCTCTTCAAATTTAATTTATCTTTCATTGAGAAATGTTAAATTAATAATAAAAACATCATTAGAGGCCTTACTGGCTTTTAAAGTAATGTTAAATTTCCAATAAATGTCTTCTTAACTAAGAAGCCGCCATTTGCAAAGATAGAAACAATGGTTTCAAAAGCATTTGGCGATAGGGAATTACAACGTATATAAGAGAAAAATTTGCGTCTAGATCGTAACTCGCCTCGATAGCTCAGTTGGTAGAGCACTTGGCCCGGAAAGCCAAGGGTCCCGGGTTCGAGTCCCGGTCTAGGCGAAAATTTTTCTCTTCAAATTTAATTTATCTTTCATTGAGAAATGTTAAATTAATAATAAAAACATCATAAGTTTTTCTTTATTATTTTTTTGAATGTGGATTTTTTCCCAAACCATGAGTTCTTTTTGTTTTTCTATTTGTTTAATTAGACTGGCTTTTGATTCAATTAGATGTTTTCAGAACAAGACTGAGCAGCTACTGCTGACTTTTCCACTTCACCATTTTTTGAAATTTCTAAGATGTTCTTTCATCCTTGTTTTCAAATTTATTTTTGTTTTTCCTATGTAAATTTTGTTACAATCCCTGCATTTGATCTGATAAATTCCTGATTTGTTTTCTTCTTCGGAGAACAAGAAGTCCAGGGTTTAAATCCCAGTTCAAGTGTTAATTTTTCTTTTCAAAATAATATGATCCAGTATTGGAAAGTGTTAAATTTAAAATATTTTATCAAAAATATTAAGTTTACTGCTTAAAAGGTAGTGTAAAATTCTCATTAAAAATACTTTTTTAATAGAAGCCGGCTGTTGGCTATTGGTAGCGCCATCTGCCTTCAGATGAATTGAGAATTGTATATGTGGAAAGAAATGTTAATGTTTGTATCATTGTTTGAATGGCGCACTTGTACGGAAAATGAGAGGTCCAAGGTCCAAGGTTCAAGCATTCATTTTTCTTTTCAAAATAAGCCCTTGTTACTTACCTCAGAGCCTGTAATGTTTAACACATTATCAGTTCCAGATCGTCTTGGACCAATATCAACAGGAATAAAGCCAATGCTGGCAAGAAGTTCTAACAGTTGTCGTTTTATATCACCCAGTGTTGTCAGAGTCCTCAAAGACAAAAAATTTTCAACTGCAAATACTTGTGCAGCATACCGGCTTGTTGAAGATGTTTTCAACCAACTCTGAAACAAAATAATACAATTATATTTCATTTTAAATTTGAAGAGAAAAATGTATGCCTAAATCGGGATTTGAACCCAATGTCTCTGGTTTTGTATACTAGTGTTCTTATCATCTTCTGATTTATTCAGAGAATTTTCCTCTACACTAATACAATTCCTACATGCCACAAAGCAATGAACATTCATTCCACTAAAGCCATCTAGTGGCTTCTTAAACAAGAAATCTTTAAATGGCAATTAACACTATATTTATAGCCAATGAAGCCGCTAGATGGTGTTAGTGCAATGAATGTTCATTGCATTTTGGCAGGTAAGAATTGTATTAGAATAGAGAAAAATCTACACACTGGTGTACAAAACCAGACACATTGGGTTCAAATTCCGATTTAGGCATATATATATATATATATATATATATATATATATATATATATATATATTAAATTTGGAAATTTTTAACATTATGAGGTTCAATTAATAATAATTAAATGAATCGTGATTTTTTCTTTACCTCATACATCTATTTTTTTTTTGTGAAAACAGCTGACGATGACGACAAAGGTGTCGCCGATACTGCAGTGCTGTGTTTTAAAAAAAAACATAGATTTATGAGGTAAGAAAAAATCACGATTCATTTAATTATTTTATATATATATATATATATATATATTTTTTAAATTCAATTTGTCATTCTTATGGGAAGTGATAAATTTAATATTAAAAATTAAATTAAATACAAATATACTTGAATTCTTGTAGAATACAAAAAAAAAAGTTTATTTATTAAATAAAACTATTATCAGTGTCACCATTCAATGCTTGGAACGAAAGGGCCAAAAATTTTTTTGACAGATCTGTTATTTCAAGTTTTCATGTGCCATACGCTGTGGTCTCAAGGTAGCGTACTGCCTTGTCATGCAGTGGGGCCGGGTTCGATTCCCGATTGGGACAAGCTTCCTGGGTGAGGTTTTTTCCTCACCTGTAAGACGAGGCCAAACAGTCCCTGAACATCATCTGGCCATCATCATCATCATCCATGGTGTGGAAAGCAACAGGAAGCTATCACACCTACAGTTCCCTAGTAAAGCTGCTAAGCATAGCAGTGAAAGACCTGCCCCATGGCAGAACACTATAAATAATAAATCTAAGACACAAGACTGAAGACTGTAATTACCTTATCAAGGAAGTTATATTAATGGTTATTTATTGATTATAACCACTTATTAATTATTAAATGGATCCATGGCTTTCGAATGGTATAAGGTTTTATTTTTAAGAGGGGTAGAATTGAGTTTGGATACTATAGTTATTGAACACTGAATACAAATTAAGGTAGAATATTTTTATCACTCACCTCATATTGTTCTTCTTATTTGATTATAAACTAGTTTCGGAACATAGTTTCTGTTCCATCCTCAGTATCGTCACGATGGTTGTTCTGTCGTCTTGAAGAGCTGTCCTTCTCTCCTGCCATTGGCTGACTGAAAAACCTCGAAACCAGGTCATTCTCACCGGGAATTTCAAAGTTCATTAATTTCTTCTTTTCGCTCTTTTGAATGTAGATCTTTCCCAAACAGTAAGTTCTTTAGGTTTTTCTATTTGTTTTAATAATTTAGCTTCTTTCTCGATAAGATGTTTTTCAGACCATGCATGGGCAGCCACTGCAGATTTTTCTACTTCCCCTTTCTTGACATTCCTGAGATGTTCTTTCACTCTAGCTTTCAAATTTCTTTTAGTTTTTCCTATGGTGAGAAATTCTACATAGGAAAAACTAAAAGAAATTTGAAAATTAGAGTGAAAGAACATCTCAGGAATGTCAAGAAAGGGGAAGTAGAAAAATCTGCAGTGGCTGCCCATGCATGGTCTGAAAAACATCTTATCGAGAAAGAAGCTAAATTATTAAAACAAATAGAAAAACCTAAAGAACTTACTGTTTGGGAAAGATCTACATTCAAAAGAGCGAAAAGAAGAAATTAATGAACTTTGAAATTCCCGGTGAGAATGACCTGGTTTTGAGGTTTTCAGTCAGCCAATGACAGGAGAGAAAGACAGCTCTTCAAGACGACAGAACAACGGTCGTGACGATACTGAGGATGGAACAGAAACTATGTTCCAAAACTAGTTTATAATCAAATAAGAAGAACAATATAAGGTGAGTGATAAAAATATTCTACCTTAATGAATATACCTCATAGTGAGAATTCCTAAAATAAGTAGTTACTGAATACAAAATTATAGAGGTCCATTCTGTAAATAATTTGGCCATGGTGGACTAGTGGTTATGTTTCTTGCCTCTAGTCCTACGAGTTCAAACCTGGTAGGGGTCGATAGAATTTTTTAGATAGAAAAATCCAAGGAGCAAGTCCTCCGAGAGCGACTTTAAGCTATGGGTCCCGAGTCTCAAGACTTTCGGGCTTGTAAAAGACCCTTAAGCCTGAATAAAGAGGCCTTTAAGAAAAATTTACTGATTTTCTCATTCTAGTAATATCTTAGTTGCCAACTAGATATCTCATTGGGTCGGTATGTTGACTGCATACCATTCATGACATCTTTAGGGAAATAAGTGCAACTAAATTAACTTGTCTAGTAACAAAGGAGAGACTAAGGCCCAATATTGGGCTGTTGCACCATTGTAGATGTAGATTCTGTAAATACTCTCTAGAATTGGCGACTGAGGAATGAAGGAGAGATAGTAGTCAACATATTTCATGATATTTCACTTCTATTTTTTTGTCAGTTACAAGGACAAAGGAAATTTATTCCAAGTACACAATTTTCTCATGAAATGAGTGAATTGAACAGTTACCTCACCTTATATGCTTTGAGTACTGTTAACTGATCACTGTTGGCAACAGCAAATTCTTTCTTGCGAACATCAGCTTGTTCTTTCTTGGCAAACGGAGCTACAAATGGTGATTTATAACTCAAACATGCTGCAATGGTGAGTGCTGAGTCCACACAGCAGAATATAGCACCCAATAACATCAGCTTTCCTATTCTACAACATAAAAAAATTCATATCCAAATAGATTTTCCTTAATTCAGAAAATCATTAATAAATTTCCATAGGAAGTATCATCATCATGAGATTCTTTTTAAAATTAATGTGAGTCTTTTAACATCTTATCTCATAATTTGGCTGTGTTCTTGAGAACACATTTCAATATGTGTGCATATTAACTTCAGTCTGAATGAGCTGAAGATATATGCACACATGTTCTCAAGAACACAACCAAATTATGGGGTAAGATTCAAAGTTAAAAATGGGAAACACATTATGAGGTTCTTAATTAATAAATTAATGAGTCATTTTTACATCTTACCTCATATTTCATGTTTTATTAAACACGGTAACTATAGTTTTCAAATGATCTTGTCATTCATTTTCAACCGCCATTATGACTACCGGATATTCGTTGGAATCTCCCTCTATAACGTTGCCATCTGGTGTTGATTTGATGAAGTTTGAGAGATCGGTGCCATCTGGTAATTGATTTAATGAACGTTGAGATTGGAGGTCACGTTCAGGACCGGAATGTCGAAATTCAATGGATTTTAATAGAAAAATTTGTTCTCTCTGACATAAATATTTTCCCTCCGCAAACTGAACTGTCAAATTCCAAAGGTTTTTCCAAATGTTTTAGAAGTTTAGCTTCTTTTTCAATTTTATGACCTTCCAACAAACTATGTGCTGCAATAGCTGATTTTTCAATTTCACCATTTTTAATATTTCTAAAGTGTTCCTTTGTGCGAGTGTCCAAATTTCTTTTTGTTTTTCCTATGTATACTTTATTGCAATCTCCACAATCAATTTGATAAATTCCAGATTTTTTACTATCTGGGGTGTTCATTTTCTTATTGGTTATTAATAAGTTACCAAGGCTAAATTTATTTATCGGTGCCAATGTAAAATTTTCAAGAAATTCAATATTACATTGGCACCGATAAATAAATTTAGCCTTGGTAACTTATTAATAACCAATAAGAAAATGAACACCCCAGATAGTAAAAAATCTGGAATTTATCAAATTGATTGTGGAGATTGCAATAAAGTATACATAGGAAAAACAAAAAGAAATTTGGACACTCGCACAAAGGAACACTTTAGAAATATTAAAAATGGTGAAATTGAAAAATCAGCTATTGCAGCACATAGTTTGTTGGAAGGTCATAAAATTGAAAAAGAAGCTAAACTTCTAAAACATTTGGAAAAACCTTTGGATTTGACAGTTTGGGAGAAAATATTTATTCAGAAGAACAAATTTAAATCCATGAATTTCGACATTCCGGATGAACGTGACCTCATCTCAAAGTTCATCAAATCAATACCAGATGGCAACGATATCTCGAAGTTCATCAAATCAACACCAGATGGCAATGTTATAGAGGGAGATTCCAACGAATATCTGGTAGTCATAATGGCGGTTGAAAATGAATGACAAGATCATTTGAAAACTATAGTTACTGTGTTTAATAAAACATGAAATATGAGGTAAGATGTAAAAATGACTCATTAATTTATTTATGGGGTAAGATGTTAGAAACATTAATTTAAAAAAAAAAATAACTTTTGGGAATTGTTTTCCGATCCGATTGAGGGTCTTTCCACTTTTCAGCGGTTGCCCTTTTACCAGCCGGCTGCTGGCCCTTCACATCCACATGTGTCAATCACAGAGGTAGATGATCAACAGCCAGTGTAGGGGTGACATGTGGTTAGCATGTCGAGTCCCCCAGCCGTTATAGCTGGTTCCTCAACCTGGAGCCGCTACTTATTGTAGCTACCCAATTGCCTCTCGATGCTGGGTGGGCACCAGTTCCATACTGGCCGAAATACCATGAGGAAATTTCTTCCCCCATGGAGACTCGAACCAGCACAAGTCCCGTAGCTCTGCGCCAAGGCTTCCTACCTTAACCGCTCGGCTACGGCACGAGACAATTGTTTTCCAAAAATTAAAAACAATAACACGGCCTTTGAGGAAAAAAAAATGTTGACCTTCTAGGTAGAGAGAAAGCAAAATAAAATGTCCGCAATGCAAATACCAAAAAAGTCCAGATACACCTCCCTCTTCCTTCCTTTCCTCTCACCGACAGCTTCAATCATATTCTCACATCTAGAGATGCATTTGCTCATGTTTCCACCCACATACTCCCTTACCCTATTTCCCAACTGTCAGCTGACCTTAAAATTTACTAAATCACCCCCATTTGAGCGCATTGTGGACAAATTATTTGGCTATACCTCTACAAGTATTTTTCATGGTCTCTGTATATCCATAATTCTTTTTTAAAACTGTGCTCCAATCCTAGCCTTTTCTATTCACCTAGTCATTCTACTTTGTATGAGATGTACCCAATGTTATTTTCCCTCATAATTATATTTTTCAGAGTTTGAAATTATGATATTCTATTTCATTTATTAAATGATGATGATGATAATGATAATGATAACATGATGATAATAAAAAATAACAACAATAATAATAATTATAATATTTTCAGTCCGATCATCTTACCTCAATATTAATGTTGATTTGTTCTTGGACATGTTTCAAAACAATTCTGTTTTATTGTCAAAATGAAAAAAAAAACTGATAAAAATAAAAAAATCAGGAATATATCAAATTGAATGCATGGGTTGTTAATATATATATATATATATATATATATATATATATATATATATAGGAAAAACAAAAAGAACCCTAAAAATTAGAACCAAAGAACACATATGAAATATTAAAAATGGGGAAATAGAAAAATCTGCAGTTGCTGCTCATGTTTGGTCTGAAAAACAGATATAAATTCGGACACTAAATTATTAAAACAGTTAGAAAATACAAAAGAGCTGACTATTTGGGGAAAAAATCTATATTCAGAAGAACAAAAACAGAGTTAATAATTTTGAAATACCGATGGAGCGTGACCTTGTTTGGAGGTTCTTTGGCCAACCACAGGATGGAACTGACATCGACATTCAGGGTGTGCAACATAATGCAACATAAATCAAACCAGTCTGGACAAGCTGACAATAAAACAGAATTGTTTTGAAACATGTCCAAGAACAAATCAACATTAATATTGAGGTAAGATGATCAGATTGAAAATAATATAATTAAAATAACCTCAAAATATCACTTCCTAAAAAATAATAGTAAGTCTTCTGTCCTGAAATTGAGGATAACCTCCAAATCTACAAATATGAAATAAAATTTTGAATAGTAATATAAAAAAATAAGTAGTTTATACATGAATGAATGAGTCATTTTTTACATCTAACCTTGTAGTTTATGTTTTCTTAAATATGGGAACTGCAGTTTTCAAGAGAACATCTCTCTCATTTTCAAGCCATTATGACTACCAGACTACTAATGTCGGTTGAAAATGAGAGAGATGTTCTCTTGAAAACTGCAATTCCCATGTTTGAGAAAACATAAACTATGAGGTAATATGTAAAAAATGACTCATTCATTCATGAATTAAGAACCTCATAATGCTAATTTAGCACCAAAAAAATAACTACAGTTTAAATAAACTAATAAAAAACCAACAAAAATGAAAAAAACTGATAAAAATAAAAAATCAGGAATATATCAAATTGAATGTACGCGGGTTGTGAAAAAATATATAGAGAAAAAACAAAAAGAAACCTAAAAATTAGAACCAAAGAACACACAAGAAATATTAAAAATGGGGAAATAGAAAAATCTGCAGTTACTGCTCATGTTTGGTCTGAAAAACATAAAATAAATTTGGACACTAAATTATTACAGTTAGAAAATACAAAAGAGCAGACTATTTGGGGAAAAAAATCTATATTCAGAACAAAAACAGAGTTATGAATTTTGAAATACCGATGGAGCGTGACCTTGTTTGGAGGTTCTTTGGCCAACCACAGGATGGAGCTGACATCGACATCCAGGGTGTGCAACATAAATCCAACCAGTCTGGGTAAGATGCTGATGATGATTATGTTATAATCAAAACATGTTCAAGAACAAATTAACATTAATATTGAGGTAAGATGAACAAACTAAAAATAATTTAATTAAAATAACCTCAAAATATCACTTCCTAAAATAAAATATTAGATGAGGATAAGCTTGGTAAGATGTGAAGGGAAGATTAGGACTGAACTCAATCCATAACTTGGATAAAGGATAGCTGATTTCCAAACTCTTTATCTCACTCTACTCATGTTGTAAATAAAAAAGAAAAAAAAACATGTGAAAGCAGTACCTAACATCTACTGGTAGGGCTGCTAAATGTCGTCCTAATGGAGTAAGTTCATTCTCAACATTGAGTGCACCAACATCCTTGAGTCGCAGGAGAGCTGAGTCTATGTTCTCAGGTGGAGGAGGTTCCAGAGTTCCAGCTGAAAAACACATTAAATCTTCTTAACAACTGTAGGTCAAATATATCCATCCATAGCAATTCTGCCCAAAGGCAGGTCCTTCACTGCAATCATAGCATTTTCATGCTATGATTGCAGCTTTACTAGGGAATTGTAGGTGTGGTAGCTTCCCATTGCTTTTCACACCGGTGAAGGATGATGATGATATTTATGATAAGGATGATGATGATGGACACATGATTTCGGGGACCATTTGGGTCTTAAAGTTTTCCTGACATTTGTCTTACAGGTGAGGAAAAACCCCGATAAAAACCTGCCCCGACCGGGGATCGAACCCAGGCCTGCTGCGTGACAAGGCAGTAGGTTACCTCGAGACCACAGCAGTGGACTGTCAAATATATAATGAACATAAAAATATATCTAAATATAAACATAATACAGTGAACACTTTTAATTCAAACTCAAGGGGGAATTTTTAAAAATTTGAATTAACAAAAGACACTTTTTTTTTACATAGTACTGTAGCCTGAAATAAATTTACTTCATGCAAATACTGCAATTAACATGCTCTGTAACTCACCTTTTAATTTCCATATTCTGTCGTGAAATGTGTAGTCCTAGTAGTTTGACTTCAGTACAAGACTGCTCCCCCTTAAACGTGAATGTTTTGTTAGGCATACATTTGAAGAAAAGTCCAGTTTCATTCACATTAAAGATGTCTTTTGATTCATAATTCCTTGTGAATTCAGATAATCCATTAATCCATTCGTTAGTTGTTTCCCTATTAACTGAAGCACTCTCACTGCACACGTTTTTAAACGAAATGCCATTTCTTTCCTGAAAACCACTGAACTAACCTCCACTTGATGTTTTTATTATTAATAATAAAAACATTAAATAGAAGCCCTACTGGCTTTATAAAGTAGTGTTTAAATTCCCATTAAAAATGTCATCTTAATAACGAAGCTGCCATTTGCAAAGATAGCAGCAGCATGTATAGAGAAAAATTTGCGTTTAGATCGGTACTTGCTCAGGTAGCTCAAGTGGTAGAGCACTTGGTCTAGAGAACCAAGGGTCCCAGGTTCAAGTCCTAGTCTGAGCGAATAATTTTTCTCTTCAAATATGATAGAAGCAAGGGTTTCACTGCATTTGGCATGAGGGAATTACAATGTATATAAGAGAAAAGTTTGCATCTAGATCGCAACTCGCCTGTAGTTCAGTTGGTAGAGCAGTGGCCCAGAAAGCCAAAGGTCCCAGGTTCGAGTCTCGGTCTGGGCGAAAATTTTTCTCTTCAAATATAAAATACAACCTCCACTTGCTTTAAAATTTGTAACGCCCAACTTTCTGCAAATTCTTAAGCCTTGGCACACACTAATGGGCTACTCAATGGTATGTTACAATCACGCGATTGTTTGAACCATTTGAACACACACTCATCAACTTCAGGAAATTCACCTCCTCTTATGTGTTTCCTACTTCTACCACTTAGTAAGTTCCAACTCTCCATTATTTTTTCTTTATTCTTTATGTAGGTGGATAAAGTGTTCGGCAGTATTCCATATGCCTTGGCAATAGCACACTTCTTCTTTGTTCCTTTTTCTACTTCCCTGAGAACTATAACTTTTTTTTGCTAATGTTAAACTGGTGTACACTCCATGTTTCGACATTGTGAATCGAGTCATTTAATAGATTCGTACTGACTGAAGTTATTAACTGTACCGTATGTGTAAATGTATACCTGTACAGTAAATAAGAGAGGGTACATCCATTATTCTCAGTTTTTGAGCTATGAGTGAGGAGTGGGTGCCTATGTACTGCACCCGACAACACAAAGTGCTGGACAACACGGTTCAGTTCGCTTGCCATCTAACAGGACTTTAATAATAAGGAACTAGGAATGCGGACTAGATGAATTCTTGGAATTTTTCAACCGTATTTCAACTTTTATAGAAAATCAGATTACTTTTTTCATTATCAATAAATTGAATTATGGTTTCGAGTTTTCCAAATGTTGACTTCAAAATGTCAAATACGTGGATTTTTAACATTATTTTAAATAGGAGTTTCAAGGAGATTGTACTTATATTCGAATTACACAATTATTCGAATTATCAAATGTCGAATTAACCATTGTCCACTGTACCATATTTACTAACCAAATGGATACCACCACATAATGGAAATAAATTAATTTCTTTAGAAGAAAAAATCCAAGTTGAATGGAAACTGGTCTAAAAAGAAGACAAAATATGAGATGAGGTGATTAAAAGATGGTACTTACCTAACACACAATGAGGATCTTTATCAGCAAAATGAGGGAGTGTCTTGATGCGTAGCAGGAGTTGTTCTAGTGGAATTCTGTGCAATTCAGGTATGGGTTGTCCCAGAAATTGATAGTTATAACGATGCCTAGTGAACAGATGCACACAAACACCTGGCATCACTCTCCCTGCTCTACCTTTCCGCTGCAGGGCATTTGCACGTGATACCCAAACTAACTCTAGACTCTCCATGTTTTTGTTAGAGTCAAACCTATAGCACAACACAAGTATTATTAAGTAATTTACTTACAAACTAGAAAAATATACAGAACAAATTATTTTTGATTCAACAGTTATCAAACATAAAATGAATCAAAATTGTTTAAATAAGTCAAAACACATGGAACTGCTATTTTGGGGGAAACAAATTCATGTGAAAAAAAGGAAAAAAAAAAAAAAGAGTTTCAAAATACAGAAGAAAGACAAGGTCACAACAAAAGTTGACAGAACATCACCAAAGAGATGAACATAGCTCCCAACAAGAAAACTGTAGTCAATTAACAACTGAGGATGAGCATGTTCTATCCAAACTACAAGCACATTCGATAAATAATGGAAACACTGTTATAACATCACAAAAAAAATTATTTAGGTTTCTTTTGACATTATGAAATTTAGTCTCTTGTCAAGTCAACTAAACATTGTCAAATCTTTGGAAGATGACACACTCCATCTGCAGCACCATTTCTGGATACCTCTTTCACTGATTGATCTAGAGCTTTCTGGATATAAACTCGGATTGAAATCAAATGTCTCATTGAGGATCTTTGAGAAAAGGCTATAGTCACAAGGGCTCCTATTGGCAAATTTTGTGGTTGTTCAAATATTTACAAAATCTACCTTCTAAACAAATTCTACTGAATATCTTTTTAGGGCTTACTAAATGTGAGAAATAGTGAATATATTCACAAGATTTTGCTATTTCAAGACTTTAAATATTACAGATTTATACAACAAAGACTGCTCAACAACATAGTACAAGATTACATTGGTCACCACTAGGATCACTGATTTACAACAGTGTTGCCAATATTTATAGAATGTCCTAGTATAAGTAAATGAAGTGTAATTATGTATAAGTTGATTCAATAATCTGTTTGGAAAAATTTGTTTTTACTATTTGCTTTATTATGTAAGTTCCAACTGAAATTTACTATTATTAGGTTCCTCACCTTTTCTCTTTCATTTTGCCACAATCTATAACAAACACACAGTCGTCTATTGTAACTGATGTCTCTGCTATGTTTGTAGACAATACTATCTTACGAACGCCTGGTTTTGGTTTCCTGTTTAAAAAGAACACAAAGTTAGACGACAATGCTGGGGAGTTAAATATTAAAGGAAACAAACATGTTAGTTGTATGTGATACAGTACTAATTGTGCTCAAAAGCATTTTTATATCAATACCGAATAAAGTTAAAGTATGAGATCCTCTCATCTGAACATGTTTTGGAGACAATTATTCCCATTTTCAATTAAATGCATATTTTGACTTCAGAGTTTGGTTGAAAATGGAAAAGATGGTACCTAAAATATTAACTGAGAGGAAGTAATATTTTGAGGTTCTTTTAATTAAGTTTTTTGAGTCTGTACTATCTTACCTCAATTTAATATAAATTCGAACACTAAATTATTAAAACAGTTAGGAAATACAAAAGAACTAACTATTTGGGAAAAAAATCTACATTCAGAAGAACAAAAACAGAGTTATGAATTTCGAAATACTGACTGAACATGACCTCGTTTGGAAATTCTTTGGCCAACTGCAGGAGGGAGCTAACATCGACATCCAGGGTTTACAATATAAATCTAATCAGGATGCTATGCTGAGGATGATTAAAAGACTAATTGAAACATGTTCGAGAACAAATCAACATTAAATTGAGGTAAGATATTACAGACTCAAAAAACTTAATGAGAGGAACTATTTTATTATTTGAGGTTAAAGTTTATAATAATTCATATTTTGGTTTTATTGACATTTACCTCATAGCATCACCTACTATTAATTTTTATAAACCGAACAGTAGCATTTATTACTTGAATTTGCTATAAAATAATTTTATAATATTTTGTTAAAAGCTTTTTATTAACACCAAATAAATGTAGAATTGAAATTACAAAAACATTCTAAATGTCTTTTGGAAGAATGAAAAAGTTTCATTTTCAGTTTTTTATCTATTGTATTTTCTTGTATATAATATATATTTTAAGAGTAACTGGTATATGTAATTTACAAAATTTATTGATAAAATGTATAATTTTGAATTCTTACTATTTCTATCTTGTCTTCACATGTTTTTGGTAAAAATAATAGTTTTTATTTTCTTCTACATTTAATAACATAACATGTTTGGGAAAAAATCTACATTCAGAAGCACAAAAACAGAGTTATGAATTTCGAAATACTTACTGAACATGACCTCGTTTGGAGGTTCTTCGGCCAACCGCAGGAGAAAGCTGACATCGACATCCAGGGTTTACAACTTAAATCTAACCTGTCTGAGGATGATTAGAAGACTAATCAAAACATGTTCGAGGGAAAATCAACATTAAATTGAGGTAAGATAGTACAGACTCAAAAAAACTTAATGAAAAGAACCTCAAAATATTACTTCCTAAAATAAAACATAACATGTTATTTGCTTTGTTCTCTAGGTATCCTGTCAATATCTGGGCAAACAAAATTTTAATATGACAGCCAATCTTTCAGTAGTAAAAATGGTGTGTAGAAGAATTAAATCTAAGAAAATATACTTTCTTTATAGGGGAACTGAAGCCAAATAATTTTAGATAGGGAACCAATGATCTCAGACAAAATATATCTGACAAGAGAACTGTCAACCACTGCATGCCGAAACTTACCTTGAATCGGAAATTTTTACACCTCACCTCATAAAATACGGTATTATTTCTTACCTGACTAATTTTGGAGGCAATCACCTTCATCATTAGTTAAACTCTGAATAGGAGTAAAAATTTCCATTTTAATTTTGTAATACCAACAAAACTAACTAAAAGGGACGACAGACCTGGAAGGCCTTTGGCCTAGCAGCCTCACATGTAAAATACGTGGCCAATCATTCAGCGGTGTCACATGTGGTCAATATGTCCAATTACCCTGTTGTTATAGCTGGTTTTCTCAATCTGGACCTGCTACTGATTGTAGCTACCCAAATTTCTCATGATGTTATATGGAACTAGTCCCATACTGGCCGAAACTGTACGAGAATTTTTTTTCCTTCGTGGGAATTTGAATTAGCACATTTCCAAAGCCCGGCTTCATGGCATGATACTTGGTTATGGCACAGGACTATCCAAACAAAAGCTGTGCCCAATTTGTTTTGATAACTGATGTTTCACTGTATAATAATAAGCCAGGTATCGATGGAAAATATTAATTTGCTCCTTAGGAACTGAAGTTATATTAAGTGAACTATATTACTTGTATTATTAAGTTATGTAGATAGGAAATAACACTATGAGGTTTATTTTAATATTGTTTAATCTTTCTTCACTCACCTCATACTTCTTAACTCACACGCATACTTGAGTTTCGTCACTTCATTTGTGACATTCTCAATGCTGTATTATGTTCACAACTGATGTCCAACGGCCTTCCATCCTGCAGACTGACCTCCGTGCCATCTGATGACTGACCAACAAACTTCCAAATCAATCCCCTCTCCTTATAACCGGGTATTTCAAAATTCATAGTTATGTTTTTATTCTTGCATGTGTAATTTTTTCCCAAATTGTGAGTTCCTTCGGTTTTTCCAATTGTTTAAGTTAACTCACAATTTGGGAAAAAATTTACATATGCAAGAATGAAAACACAATTATGAATTTTGAAATACCCGGTTATAAGGAGAGGGGATTGATTTGGAAGTTTGTCGATCAGCCATGAGATGGCGCGGAGGTCAGTCTGCAGGATAGAAGGCCGTTGGACATCAGTTGTGAACATAATACAGCATTGAGAATGTCACAAATGAAGTGACGAAACTCGAGTATGCATAGAAGTATGAGGTGAGTGAGAAAGATTAAACAATACTTGTATACTATTGTACAGTTGTGTTACTCACCTGAAGACTGTAGCCTGTTCTTCGCTAGTAAGTGTGGAGTGGAGAGGGACCAACAGGAACTTCCCCGTGCGAGGAGATAAAACAGGATGATCCATCAGCTGCTCATGAAGTGTTGTAATCTCAGCCATACCAGGTAGAAACACCTTCACAACACCAAGATTAATTAGACCTAGTTGTTACCAATTCCAAGAATTTACTCAGGAAGATGGATAACTAGATGCTCTGTCAAGTTATAAAATTACTGCACTTACATTATATTAGACTATGGTAATTTAATAAAAGTATTATCTCACCAGTATTGCTCCTTTCTTGGGAAAATCATGATCACCTGCCAGAAACCACATGATAACTGCTTCTATTAGATCATAATTTATTTTGTCTGGATCCATCAAGTATAAATTCTTACAGGTCAACTTGCTGTAATCTGTAATATATAATATACATAGCAATTATATCAAAACTAGCGGGCGAAATTACGACCATAATATTCATTAAATGTTTACGTTTGTCACAAATACGTCATTATGCATTAATGTTAGATTTATTTTAAAAAATACGAACGATAGGAAATATTTGGTATAGCTTGGTTAAGCCATATTTAAAAAACAATAACACGTCATTTGACATTTGTATACTATTTATAATATTTAAATTTGCATTTGGCCTATCATTATGTGTGTGGGTGTTTGGGAATATATATCCCTTCTTGTCTTTCACTCTGACCCGTCAATGTTCTATGTTGAGGCATAAAGGAAGTAGGTGCAAATATGTAAATATAAAAGAAAAATGTAATGCAATTACTGAAACCAAGATTAGACAGGGTTTAATTCAAATTTAAATAATAAAATGTACTCGCTTTTTTAAAACCATTAATAATAAATACGCGAGAGTCAGTCAATTCACATTGTTACTGAACAATTTTCTTTTTATAACAATGCACTTTCAGTATGAACGTAAACAAATGAATGAATACACGAATGAGTATTACACATAAATTCCTTAGAGTCAATTTATTTTATTTTATACTTAAAGAGAAAAATTATATGCTCAGACCGGGACTTGAACCCGGGACCCTTGGTTTTCTAGTCCAAGTGCTCTACCATTTGAGCTACCTGAGCAAATACCGATCTAAACGCAAATCTTTCTCTATATACGTTGTAATTCCCGCCCACCAAATGCTTTGAAGCCTTTGCTTCTATCTTTGCAAATGGTGGCTCCTATATTAAGAAGACATATTTGGGAATTATACATTACATTATAAATGCCAGTATGGCTATTTTCGATGTTTTTATTATTAATTTCATACATCTCAATGATGGATAAATCATATTTAAAGAGAAAAATTATACGCTCAGACCGGGACTTGAACCCGGGACCCTTGGTTTTCTAGTACAAGTGCTCTACCATTTTTTGGTGGGCGGGAATTACAACGTATATACAGAAAGATTTGCGTTTAGATCGGTACTTGCTCAGGTAGCTCAAATGGTAGAGCACTTGGACTAGAAAACCAAGGGTCCCGGGTTTTCAAGTCCCGGTCTGAGCGTATAATTTTTCTCTTTAAATATGATTTATCCATCATTGAGATGTATGAAATTAATAATAAAAACATCGAAAATAGCCATACTGGCATTTATAATGTCATGTATAATTCCCAAATATGTCTTCTTAATATAGGAGCCACCATTTGCAAAGATAGAAGCAAAGGCTTCAAAGCATTTGGTGGGCGGGAATTTCCAACGTATATAGAGAAAGATTTGCGTTTAGATCGGTACTTGCTCAGGTATAGCTCAAATGGTAGAGCACTTGGACTAGAAAACCAAGGGTCCCGGGTTCAAGTCCCGGTCCTGAGCGTATAATTTTTCTCTTTAAATATGATTTATCCATCATTGAGATGTATGAAATTAATAATAAAAAAAACATCGAAAATAGCCGTACTGGCATTTATAATGTAATGTATAATTCCCAAATATGTCTTCTTAATATAGGAGCCGCCATTTGCAAAGATAGAAGCAAAGGCTTCAAAGCATTTGGTGGGCGGGAATTACAACGTATATAGAGAAAGATTTACGTTTAGATCGGTACTTGCTCAAGTAGCTCAAATGGTAGAGCACTTGGACTAGAAAACCAAGGGTCCCGGGTTCAAGTCCCGGTCTGAGCGTATAATTTTTCTCTTTAAATATGATTTATCCATCATTGAGATGTATGAAATTAATAATAAAAACATCGAAAATAGCCGTACTGGCATTTATAATGTAATGTATAATTCCCAAATATGTCTTCTTAATATAGGAGCCACCATTTGCAAAGATAGAAGCAAAGGCTTCAAAGCATTTGGTGGGCGGGAATTACAACGTATATAGAGAAAGATTTGCGTTTAGATCGGTACTTGCTCAGGTAGCTCAAATGGTAGAGCACTTGGACTAGAAAACCAAGGGTCCCGGGTTCAAGTCCCGGTCTGAGCGTATAATTTTTCTCTTTAAAAATGAATGAATACACGAATGAGTATTACACATAAATTCCTTAGAGTCAATTTATTTTATTTTGTTTAATTAAATTTATTTGTAACACATATTATACATAAATTTTATTTTTGTGCACTTCTTTTCTATATGAACTTTAATTATGCCAAATATCACACTCCTCCATGTGTGCAATGTGCTTAAAAGGGGTATAAAGTTTTTCTTTCGCATATTAATATATAGATTATAGTGGGAAGTAACACTATGAGGTAATTTTCAATTTATAAATTAATTGAATAAAATGTTTTATATATCTCACCTCAAAAAGTTCTGTGTTTTAATGATACCAGTTTCAAAGGATACTTGCCTTAAATTTGACTGAAGATGAAGGCAAATGGCTTTTGAAACCGGTATTGTGAAAACATGGAATTTTATGAGATGAGCTGTAAAGAATTTTAATTTAAATCTTACATTTTATTCAACTCACTTATAAATTGAAAATACATAGTAATATTTAGGAAACTATAAAATATTTTCTTTTTGATGTTATATTTTAAATTAACATCTTCTAGAATTGAATATAATTTTATTTTAGAAAGAAAAAATACTTAACTTTATTTTTTAACTTTTATAGGAATTAATCACTATGAGGTTTAATTTATGGTGAAATTAAATGTTTCTTACCTCTCCTCATATAAATCTTCTAAGTTGATCGCGATTTTGAGACTATAACTGTCTTATCTTCAGAACTTTCTTGGCGACTGGTGTTATGTTGATCGGAAGAAACTCTTCTTCTTCCCTTAGAAGATTTATATGAGGAGAGGTAAGAAACATTTAATTTCACCACAAGAAAAAATACATTTGAATCGAGAGTCAAACCTCAGATTTCTGGCTCTATACATCAGTGTGATAACAGTTATGCCATTCAAACTTCCAATAGGAAAGTCAAATTTCTTTCCACTTATACAATTCTCCTTTCATCCAAAGGCCGATAACCATTGCTATCAACAATGCCATCTGATGACTTATATTCAAAGTATTTTTATTGAGAATTTAAACATTACTTTAAAGTTGTAAAGCTTAATATTTATTTAACTTTCACAGGGAAAGAACACTATGAGGTTTAATTTAATTATTAAGCTTAATATTGTTTATTTTTTATTATTTCACTCACCTCATACTTCATAATTCATAGCAGACCCAGGGTTTCTTCACATCATTTGTGACACAGCATTGAGAATGTCACAAATGATGTGAAGAAACCCTGGGTCTGCTATGAATTATGAAGTGAGTGAAATAATAAAAAATAAACAATATTAAAAAACCTCAGTGTTATTTCCTATCTACATAACTTTGTAAAGCTTAATATTCATTCATTCATTCATAGTGTTCTGCCCAAGAGCAGGTCGTTCACTGCAAACTCAGCATTCTTCACTCTTTCCTTAACTCAGCTTTCCTTTTTGAATCTGCATACAAACCATTTACTTTAATATTGTCTATCTGATGTCTTTTTCTGCCTCTAACTTTCTTTCTGTTCACCATTCCTTCTAGGGCATCCGTCAGCAGACAGTTTCTTCTTAGCCAGTGGCCAATCCAATTTCTTTTCCTCTTCTTTATGATTTCCAGCATTGTTCTTCCTTCACCCACTCTGTCTAGCACATCTTTACTTTTTATTTTGTCTGTCCATTTTATATGTTCCATCCTTCTCCATATCCACATCTCAAAAGCTTCCAGTTGCTTTTCCTCACTCCGTCATAATGTCCAAGTCTCTGCGCCATATAATGCTACACTCCACACAAAGCACTTCACCAGCCTCTTCCTTAATTCTTTTGCCAAAGGTCTGCAGAAAATGCTTCTCTTCTTGTTGAAAGCTTCTTTTGCCATTGCTATCCTCTACCTTACTTCTTGACCGCAGTTCATGTTATTACTGATAGTACAACCCAAGTATTTGAAGCTCTCCACTTGCTCAATGGCCTCATCTTTAATCCTCATGTTTATCTACCTTGGTTTCCTTCCTATAATCATGACATTCGTCTTATTTACATTTATCTTCATCCCATAATCCTCACACTTGTCATTTAACTCCATGAGCAAATTTTATGCACATAATTCTTCTTCTTCCCATTTTTACGGCTCCCATATTGCTGAAGCAATTCTTCATTAGGTCTTTCAGGTAGATGTTGAAAAGAGTAGGTGATAGAGGACATCCTTGCTGTACCCACCTTCCAATTTCTCTTCCTAACTTAATATATTGATGTTATATTTTAAATTAACATTTTCCAGAATGGATATAATCTTTTTTTTAGAAAGAAGAATTACGTTCAAATCGGGAGTCTCTTGTTAGCCAATCCCTCATCCCCTTCAAGAGACCACCCTCTAGAAGATCACTTTTAGAGGAAATTTTTGGTGGTTGGCTTAAAAAGGTACCAAATATTACCTTCTGGTTCATTAATTTATTACATGAAAGAACATTTAAGTCTGCAATAAAAAGGCCTCTAAGCAAATTTTGTAAACATTTTTATCCCCAGCTTTGAGTTGCAATGCTAATAATTTGAGATGTTAAAAAGTAATAGTAAGTAAAATATTTATTTTAATTTATGTTGAGTTATATTTAATTAATGTTGGGAAGTAAACATTATGAGGTATAATCATTAAAATTCATCGGAGAACATATTGTTTAAACAACTCACCTCATAGGATTCATGCTTCCATGATATCGCGATTTCAAACATAGTCATGTTCATCGTCAGCCATAACTCCGACTGATGAAATTCTTCGGCACTGAAGATGGCGACAATAGAATAGTTGACGGCCGAAGAATTTCGTCAGTCGGAGTTATGGCTGACGATGAACATGACTATGTTTGAAATCGCGATATCATGGAAGCATGAATCCTATGAGGTGAGTTGTTTAAACAATATGTTCTCCGATGAATTTTATGTTGAGTTGTTTTTGACTCGCCTCATACTTCTTAACTCCCTCGCAGATTAGAGTTTCTTCACTGCATTTGTGACATTCTCAATGCTGTATCACGTTTACAACTGACGTCCAACGCCCTCCTCTCCTGCAGACTGACCTCCACGCCATCTGATGGCTGACCGACAAACTTCCAAATCAATCCCCTCTCCTCTTCACCGGGTATTTCAAAATTCATAGTTATGTTTTTATTCTTGCACGTGTGATTTTTTCCCAAATTGTGAGTTCCTTAGGTTTTTCCAATTGTTTAAGTAATTTTGTTTTGGTTTCTATTCTGTGTTTTTCTGACCAGGCATGTGCAGCTATTACAGATTTTTCTGTTTCTCCATTTTTAACATTTCTAAGGTGTTCCTTTAATCTTGTATTTAAATTCCTTTTTTGTTTTTCCTATGTATATTCTTTCATAATCTTTACAATTAATTTGATAAATTCCTGATTTTTTGCAGTCTTCAATCTTTTCATTTTTGTTGGTTTTTATTAAATTACCCAAACTGTAATCATTTTTCGATGCTAATTTAATGTTGTATTTGTTAAAGATTTTTTGAAATTTGTTAAATACTAAGGGGTGGTATGTGAATTTCCTGAATTTTTTTATCAATTTCTTTATCTGTCTGAAGAGTACTTTCATTAATCATTTTTTGTTCCTTACATTTATTTTCCTACCTACATAACTTAATAAAATATTTATAGTTGAAGAGAAAAAATATACGCTCAGAGACCTTTGGCTTTCTAGGCCAATGCTCTACCACTAAATACAAATTATTCTCTTATACATTATAAATTCCCAAGCACTGAGTCTTATGAGCATTTGCTTGATTACGCAAAACAGCAGCTTCTTATTTAAGAAGACATTTATTGGGAACTTGAACAATGTATAAGAGAAAAAATCTGCATTTAGATTGAGTGCTCAGGTAGCTCAGTGGTAGAGCATTGGCCTAGAAAGCCTAAGGTCCTGGGTTCAAACCCTGGTCTCAGCATATAATTTTTCTCTTCAAATATAATTAGTCCTTCAGTGAGAATTATTAATTCAAAGTTAAAATTGGGAAACACATTATGAGGTTCTTAATTAATAAATTAATGAGTCATTTTAACATCTTACCTCATATTTCATGTTTTATCAAACACGGTAACTATTGTTTTCAAATGATCTTGTCATTCATTTTCAACCGCCATTATGACTACCGGAATTATTAAATTAATAATACAAACAAGTAAAATATTTTTATTATTCATTTAACATTTCTCAATGAAAGATAAATTATATTTGAAGAGAAAAATTTTTGCCTAGACCGGGACTCGAACCCGGGACCCTTGGCTTTCCGGGCCAAGTGCTCTACCAACTGAGCTACCGAGGCGAGTTCTTAACTAAGAAGCCGCCATTTGCAAAGATAGAAGCAATGGTTTCAAAAGCATCTGGCGATAGGGAATTACAACATATATAAGAGAAAAATTTGCGTCTAGATCGTAACTCGCCTTGGTAGCTCAGTTGGTAGAGCACTTGGCCCGGAAAGCCAAGGGTCCCGGGTTCGAGTCCCGGTCTAGGCGAAAATTTTTCTCTTCAAATATAAGTAAAATATTATTTAAGTAAAATTTTATCATATTCTTCTTCTTAGACCAGTTTTCGGGACCTTCTTCAGTTCCAACCGCAGTATTTTCATGACTGTTGTGATGTCTTTTGAAGAGCCACCTCCTGCTCCCTCTTGGTAGACTGAAGAATCAATCAATTAATTTTCCCCAGGAATTTCAAGGTTCATTAATATCTGCTTTTTTGTTTTTTTTTATATAGCAAAAAATGTACATAAAAAATGAAAATAAGGAATTAATGAATTCCTGGGAAAAATTATATGATTTAGAGGTTCTTCAGTCTATCAACAGAGGGAGCAGGAGATGGCTCTTCAAGAAAACATAACAACGGTTGTGAAAATACTGGGGATGGAATCAAAGAAGGTCCCAAAACTGATCTAAGAAAAAGAAGAAGAAGAAGAATATGAGGTGAGGTGATAAAATTTTACTTAAATAAATAATATCTTAATTTTTATTTCAAAATAATAATGTCCAGTAATAGAAAATGTTACATTTAAAATGTCACATCATAATATCAAGCTTTACTGCTTAGAAAGGTAGTGTAAGATTCTCATTAAAATACTTCAATAAGAGCCGACCATTGGCTATTGGTAGCGACATCTATCTGCCTTTGGACGATTTGAGAATTGTATATCATGAAAGAAATGTTAACATTTGTATAGTAGCTTGAATGGTGTAATGGATAGCATACTTGAATGGAGAACGAGAGGTCCAGGGTTCAAGTTCTAGTTTAAGCATTAATTTTTCATTTCATAATAATACCTCGCAGTGTTAATTTCTAAAAAGTCAAAAGTAAAATATTACTTATCTTGGCATAATGTTTCCGTACATACTGATTAAAGAGATATAGAAAACTGAGTTTGATCACAAACTGGATGCATACAAAATTGGGATATTCTTTACTACATGAAATATATTGGCCACCTTTTGATGATTAAATAAAAACCATTATAAAATTTAAAATAAATTCTTTATCGCCTTACCTCATATCCTGTCTTCTAATTTGAGGATATGAGGGGAGCTGATAAAGAATTTATTTTAAGTATACCTCATAACAATATTTCCTAAATAGGCCATTATGTTTATTTTAATGAGAATTCTGAAATAATGTAGATATGAACTCTCAGCTATAAGAAGAATAACAAACCTTTATAGCGGTGATATAACTGAGCGATTGTTAGATATTCATCACGGGTGGCAGGGTTTGAAATTATGTTGGATGAGCCCTGGATGTCGGCAAGTTCCAGCTCACACTCTAGCGAGTTCATATCGTATGGATCCATATTACTACTCTTTACTTTACGAGCATAAGCAGAATTTTCTTCTAAAACAAAATTTGATTTGTGTAGAAAATCTTCCAGAAAGATTTGCTCCACAGGAAATGTTCGACCTGAAAAAGGAAACAATCAGTAATTAACAACTCCATATTATGTAAACTGTACAATCTAATCAGTCTAGCTTTGCATCCTAAAAAATACAACTGATAACAGATATATATTTCTCGATACTTTACTGTTTAAGGTATATTGTAACGTTAAATTAATATTGAGAAGCTAAAGCTATTACTATGATAGAAATAAGTAAATTAATAAACCCAATTAAATTATTGTAATCAATGGTAAAGAGAAAAAATTTTGCCTGAACCGGGGATCGAACCCCGAACCTTTAGCTTTCCATACTAATGCTCTGACCACTAAGCTAATTCAGGCTTCATTCCCATCCAAGCAAAAATAACGCTCTGACCAGTGAGAGCTACAATTTAATTAACTACTAACATAGATAAGATGAAGAAAGTGTTACCTGGAATTTCTATGACAGGAACATGTTTAAAGTAGTTTGAGAACAAGTTGGCATTTAATGTGGCGCTCATTAGAATCACTTTGAGGTCAGGACGTTGTGGGAGAAGATCTCGTAGTATAAGCAGTAGGAAGTCACTGTAACAAGAATCACAAAGCAGTATCATGAGCATTTTGAAGAGTGAAAGCTCACTGAAGTAGGTGGGTAGATAGGTAGCATTTCAAGATTAAATTAAAATACTTCATACCTCACCTCATATCCAGTCTTCTAATTATACTGCAGTTTCAAAGCCTTGGCAGCTTCATCTTCAGTAATATCTCGTCGACTGATGTTATGTCAATCAGAAGAACTACGTCTTCCCTCTGTTAATGGACCGATAAACCTCCAGATCCAATTAAAATCCATGGGAATTTCGAAGTTCATAAGTTTTTCTTTCTTTTTTTTTATGTGGATTTTTTCCCAAACCATAAGTTCTATTTATTTAATTAGACAGGCTTTTGATTCAATGAGATGTTTTTCAGACCAAGCATGAGCAGCTACTGCTGACTTTTCCAATTCACCATTTTTGACATTTCTAAGAAGTTCTTTCGCCCTTGTTTTCAAATTTCTTTTTGTTTTTCCTATGTAAATTTTGTCAAAATCCCTGCATTTGATCTAATAAATTCCTGATTTGTTTTCTTCTTCAATTTTTTCATTTTTATTGGTTTTAATTATCCTATTTAGGCTTTATTCATTCTTTGGTGCCAATCTTATATTAAACTTTTTTTAAATTTTTTTGAAACTTGAGGTGTAAGTGAATTTCTTGAATTTTATTTTTTCTTCTGTTCGTTTCATAAGTGTGCTTTCATTAATCAATTTTTGTCTTTAAACTTTATTTATTTTCTTGTATACCATGTTTTCTTCAAAGCCGTTTTATGTTGCAACATTAACTATGTATTCTTTTTCCTTTTCATAATTTCCTTTGCTCGTAGGTATATTTACTAATCTATGTGTCAAACTACTGAACACTGTGAGCAAAATGGTAGAACCCCGAAGCTTTAATATAGTTATCCATAAGTGTATTCTTTCTATATATTCCAAATTCTATCTTCTTTTCTCCATTTCTTGTTAAATTTAGATCTAAAAATGGGATTTGTCTTTCAATTTCAGTTCCCATGGTAAATTTTATAGTTTTAAAGCATCCTCAATTTGTTTATGATTATAATATAAATCACATCATCAACATATCTACTCCAAAATTTGAAAATTAAAGGGTGTCCACTTGTTTTTTTTCTGCTCAAAACTTCCCGTAAATAAATTAGCCAAAAATGGTGATAGGAGGTTTCCCATTGAAAGTCCAGAACTTTGTAAAATTTTCCATTATATGTAGAAAAATTTGGTTAAATTATATATTCATTTATGTTTTCTTTTTCTAATTTGTTTTTGTTTAACCATTTTTCCAAAATTTGAATAGTGGTTTCTCTAGGGAATAATAAAGGAAAAAAATTAAAGAAATTTAAACAGCAAAAAAAAAAAGTTACATGAATTCACCATTCTGGAACATAATTGCAAAAAAGACGAAAAATTCAGGAAATTTACTTACCATACGGGAGTTCAGAACAAATTTTAAAATATTTTCAAAAAATTTAATATAACATTAGCTCCGATTAACAAATTCAGCCTGGGTAATCTTCTGTTAACTAATAAAAATGTAAACACCCCAGATAATAAAAAAATCTGGAATTTATCAAATTAACTGCAAAGACTGCAATAAAGTGTATACATCAATACTAGTAAAATTCATATCAAAGCGTATACAGCAAACTCCCGATTATCCGTGCGCGTATTGTCCGGTTTGCAGATTATCTGGGCATGACTCTTTTTACTGTATTTTTTTTAAAAATGAAGATAAATACTGTGCTGTATCTTGTATTGCTATGAAAAAATTCTTTATTTTTAAACGTGCTACTGTGAACTGCGCTTAGAAAGTAGCACAATAGAGAAACATCCACTCACTACTCCCTCCTCTGACGTGTTTAACGGTAGCAACCAACATTCTGCAAATAAAATACAATTTTGGAAATTTCCGTTGTGTGAGTCACTGAAAGTTTGTTGTTACAGATTGAAACCACAGATATGCTGTGGCAGTGGGATTATCGCTGACTAGTAGTGTGGTCATTGGTGGTAACTAGTGTGGTCATCGGTGTTTACTGGTGTGGTTATCACTGATTATTTGTCATCACTGGTTATAAGTGTGGATATCGGTGGTTACTAGTGTAGTTGTTGCTGGTTACAACAGCCATTTTGAATAAATGTTGTAACCAGAGTGGTCATGACAGGAAATAGTCCCACTTTTTTTCATATTTACTAGTAAAATAAAATAATGATAATTACGACTCACATCTAAATACATTTAATATAATATTTTACGAGTATTTGTTGCATTTAAGTAGTGTAAAAGTGGGTAAATAAATTTCTGATCAATTTGCACGGCGCTGAATAATGTAATTGGATTATCCGTGTTTTTTTTTATTCTCTGTGCATATCTCGGTCCCAATTAACACGGATAATCGGGAGTTTGCTATATAGGAAAAACAAAAAGAAATTTAGACACTCGCAAAAAAGAACGCTTTAGAAATATAAAAATTAGTGAAATTGAAAAATCAGCAATAGCAGCACATAGTTTATTAGAGGATCATGGAATTGAAAAAGAAGCAAAACTTTTGAAACATCTATCTAAACCTTTGGAATTAAAAGTCTGGGAAAAGATATACAAAAAAAAAAAATTAGAACCATGAATTTTTGAGTTTCTGGACGAACCAAATTTGATTACAAAGTTCTTCAAATCAACACCTGATGGTAGTTTAGAAAATGACTGGCATAATGAAGAATCGACAGTCGTGACAACAGCTGATGTTTCCCGATACCGCAGTTCTGTGTTAAAGAACATAGATGTATGAGGTAAGAAGAATTCACGATTCATTTGATTTCTATTAACTAAGGTATTACTAGGATGAATGAATATTAGTTAAATTTTGGACAGAGGCCTTTTATTCAGGCTTCCAGTTCTTTTATGAGCCTGAAAATCTTCAGACTTGGGACCCACAACTGAATGTGTCACATTCAGTACCGTCAACCAGTGAAGTCGTTTAAAGAGACTATCGTGTATGCAGCCGTCGGTCAGTTAACTCGTTTTAGAGCGGGCTCGAACAAACCGTGTTTATATTCGGCACCTAAATATTGTGTTGGCTTAGTATGTCTTGGAGATCATAGATGGCATGTAAATGTACATTTTCTATTCCCGTTTGACACGTTTAACCTTGGTGAATCCCCTTTTATTTTTAAAACAAATAACACATGGAATTCGTTCACCCAAACTTGCCTCCAGGCTCCAATGCAGTCGTATATGTTTCTCGTTATCGCGCCGTTGTTTGTGCGTGAGTGAAACCATGGCGAAAGAAAAATATCTCACTGAAGAAGAATTAGTGAATATTTTGTATAATGATGATTCAGGTGATGAACTGATTCCAGAATTAGAAGATTCACAAAGTGAAAGTGAAGATGAACTTCCACTTCCTGAAATTGATATGCCGATACCATGTGATGTCAATCACCCAAGTTATTTCACCATCAAATCCTACTAGGATATCTCCTTTAGGCATGTACAAAATTTGAATTTTCTAGGACTAATAGTTTGTGAATAATGGTCCATTTTCTGAAGTGCCACGAAAAGGGTAGCTGGGGTATTTAAATGGCTGGCCTGTGGGTTTAAATGCCCTGCTCAGTGCCTGGTACTGAATGTGTTAAAGTCCCTCCTGAAGGACTCATCCCTTCGAATTTTCTATCCTAAAAAATCCAATGACCCCGGTCAGGTTTGAATGTGTGACCCTCGAGACTAAAGGCAAGAATATAACCACTAGATCACTGAGGCCAATAATTAATTTGATCTTACTTCTCTTAACGATTTTATTATTAATTTAACACTTCTCATTGAAGGATAAATTATATTTGAAGAGAAAAATTTTCGTCTAGACCGGGACTCGAACCCGGGACCCTTGGCTTTCCGGGCCAAGTGCTCTACCAACTGAGCTACCGAGGCATGTTACGATCTAGACGCAAATTTTTCTCTTATGTACGTTGTAATTCCCTCGCGCCAAATGCTTGAAACCATAGCTTCTATCTTTGCAAATGGCGGCTTCTTAGTTAAGAAGACATTTATTGGGAATTTAACACTACTTTATAGCCAGTAGGGCTTCTATTGACGATTTTATTATTAATTTAACACTTCTCATTGAAGGATAAATTATATTTGAAGAGACAAATTTTCGCCTAGACCGGGACTCGAACCCGGGACCCTTGGCTTTCCGGGCCAAGTGCTCTACCAACTGAGCTACCGAGGCGAGTTACGATCTAGACGCAAATTTTTCTCTTATGTACGTTGTAATTCCCTCGCGCCAAATGCTTGAAACCATAGCTTCTATCTTTGCAAATGGCGGCTTCTTAGTTAAGAAGACATTTATTGGGAATTTAACACTACTTTATAGCCAGTAGGGCTTCTATTGACGATTTTATTATTAATTTAACACTTCTCATTGAAGGATAAATTATATTTGAAGAGAAATAAATGTCTTCTTAACTAAGAAGCCACCATTTGCAAAGATAGAAGCTATGGTTTCAAGCATTTGGCGCGAGGGAATTACAACGTACATAAGAGAAAAATTTGCGTCTAGATCGTAACTCGCCTCGGTAGCTCAGTTGGTAGAGCACTTGGCCCGGAAAGCCAAGGGTCCCGGGTTCGAGTCCCGGTCTAGGCGAAAATTTTTCTCTTCAAATATTACTTCTCTTAATTGATTGTTACGTGCCAAGTTTGGTTTTGAAAATAACATGTACTTTTTTTACTTTTTTATGCCTAGAAAACAGGATTAATGAAGATATAAAAACAATATAAAATCTTTTCATAGGTACAACCTTAATAGTTACATTAATTTGGAATTCATTAAAAAAGAAAATTAACTCTTGGAAATTATTTAAGTTAGGAAAATATACATTATGTATGAACAGAAGTTCTCTTTGGTGTAATTTATAAGCAAAATTTAATTCAATTCAATTCAGAAAGATCATTAATAATTTTAGGCTTACTTGTTAATGCAGATCTCACATATTTTATCAATATTCAGGAAAATTAGTATTTAATTTTAGGAAGTGATATTTTGAGGTTATTTTAATTATATTATTTTTAGTCTGATCATCTTACCTCAATATTAATGTTAATTCAACATTCAGAATAAAAACAATATAATACAGGAAATAACTAATTCTAAAGTGCATTAATAATTAATATCTTCCACTCCAAGTGCATCTGTATTATAATTCTGTTAAATAATATTTGAAAAAAAAAATGAACAGTTGTGCAATAGCAGGAATACCTTTCTTCGCTACGTTCATGTACTTCATCAACAATGATATGTGTGACTGAATTAAGCTGCATCTCACTCTCTAGCCGTCGGAGCAATATGCCTGTCGTGCAGAACAGTAGTCGTGTTGAGGAAGACATTTTGCTTTCCAAACGTATCTATCACAGTAAACAAACATACAACTAATATCTGTAATGTTATCAGCTTTAAATTAAATTAATATTGAGAAGCTAAAGCTATTACTATGATAAAAATAAGTAAATTAATGAACACAATTAAATTATTGTGATCAATGGCAAAGAGAAAAATTCAAAAATCAAATTTAAAGAGAAAAATGTTTGCCTGAACCGGGAATTGAACCCCGAACCTTCAGCTTTCCGTGCTGATGCTCTGACAACTGAGCCAATTCAGGCTTCTTTTCCCAAAGGGAAGATTTATACTTGGATGGGAATGAAGCCTGAATTAGCTCAGTGGTCAGAGCATCAGCACGGAAAGCTGAAGGTTCGGGATTCGATTCCTGGTTCAGGCAAAATTTTTCTCTTTACCATTGATTAACAGCTTTATCTTCTTCTTCTTCTTCCTTCCAAGTATTAGGCCAAGGCATGTTACGATCCTATAGAAAATTTTCCCTCCAGCGTTTCATAGGACAGCCCAGTGATCTTCGTCCTCTTGGTATATAATTATAAATTTCCTAGAAGGATCTTAACAGCTTTATATAATATTGTAATCAATATCCATAACATTAGAATTGCTTGAAGTTCAAAAGAAAAGAAAAAAAAACAAGAAAATATGGATTAGAAGTTGAACATTTTAAATATTTAATTAAAATTACAGTGAGAGGAGTATTGTGAAGACACGCAACTTTATGAGTTGAGATGTTAAAGCATTTTCTCCAACTCATTCATTAAATTTTAGATATTCCTGTGAGTAAGGAGAAGACCCAACTGAATGTGGAATAAATTAACAGTTATCATCATGATGTTTTTATTATTAATTTAACATTTCTCAATGAAAGATAAATTAAATTTGAAGAGAAAAATTTTCGCCTAGACCGGGACTCGAACCCGGGACCCTTGGCTTTCCGGGCCAAGTGCTCTACCAACTGAGCTACCGAGGCGAGTTACGATCTAGACGCAAATTTTTCTCTTATATACGTTGTAATTCCCTATCGCCAAATGCTTTTGAAACCATAAGAGAAAAATTTGCGTCTAGATCGTAACTCGCCTCGGTAGCTCAGTTGGTAGAGCACTTGGCCCGGAAAGCCAAGGGTCCCGGGTTCGAGTCCCGGTCTAGGCGAAAATTTTTCTCTTCAAATTTAAGTTATCATCATCTTCATTATGGAAAGCAACGGGAAGCTACCACACCTACAATTCCCTAATAAAGCTGCAAGCATAGCATGAAAATGCTATGATTGCAGTGAAGGACCTGCCTTCGGGCAGAATTACTATGGATGGATGGATGATCATCATATGCTTCATTTGTTGGTCCTAGGTGTATTCATTACAGTCTTATGCTAATGTTTTCTAGATCTTCCCAATTTTTTTTCTTTTTGGTGTATGAGTAAGAATTTGTCAATAGTTATACCTATCTTCCAGGTTAAGAAAACCAGCTATAACGGTCATTTTAACAATTAAAAAAATTTAACCTCATCGGGAATCGAACCTTTGATCATTTGCATACAAATCAAGCCACTAAGCACTGAGCTAAGTGTACGCTGGCTAATTGCACTTGAAAGAATACTCTTGAAAGGAAGAAGGGAAACGTATTGTAGCTCTAATGTGCAATTAATTTACTCGTGTGAATCGCACATTCAAACTTTAAATATTCGTTAAGTGTACACCCTGCATGAGTTCAGAGTGGAGTGGAGTGAAGTAGGACGTGGCATGGACAGCAGGTAGTGAGAGTTAACCAATCTACCAATTCATGAGTTGAATTATTTTCTTATAGTTTAAATGAGATTAGGCGCTGGATTTTAGTGCCTTGCAGTTAAAATGGCAGATAATTTCAGATATGGCCCTTTATACAATGCAATGCTTCTATGGAAGTAATTTCAAGATAGGTTTCGACATGCAATGGTTGACAGTTCCCTTAAAGTTTAAACAAAAATCCTTCAATTATACTAGCAGTTAATTAACAAACAACTAGCATAACAGACAAATTATATTTACTATGACTTACGATATGAACTTGGGACCTTCTAGAAAAGGAACTTAAATGCTATCATCTGGGACAATTTGCCTAGTAATTTTTATACTGTTTCCACGAAAACTGTAAAGAAGCAAAAAAAAAATCATGGTTCTAAGTTTGTTTTTTCAATTTGCTCAATGACCTATGACCAGCTTATTGAGCTTTGACTAATGCTCAATAGCTTTTATTCCTGGATTATCAATGAAAAGAATATGAAAACAATGATTATAATTAATAAATTGAGTTCGATTTTAGGACTAACCTCATAATTGTAGATTTCATGAAGATTAGTATCATTATCAATTCCATCTAACTGCTGAATTGGCGGATGGCGATCCTGTAGGTTGGTTCCTGCTCCCTCTGTTGGTTCACAATAACTTCCAAATTAATTTTTTTTCCTTCAAGAAATCTATAATTATGAGGTGAGTCGTAAAATCTAACTCAATTTATTAATTAACACATTCAGTACCGTAAACCAGTTAAGGCATTTAAAGAGACTATCGTGTATGCGGCTATCGGTCAGTTAACTCATTTTAGAGTGGGCGCGAACAAACCGCATTTATATTCGGCGCCTAAATATTGTGTTGGCTTAGTATGTCTTGGAGATCATAGATGGCATGTAAATGTACATTTTCTATTCCCGTTTGACATGTTTAACCTTGGTGAATCCCCTTTTATTTTTAAAACAAACAAAGTCGTTCACCCAAACTTGCCTCCAGGCTCCAATGCAGTCGTATATGTTTCTCGTTATCGCGCTGTTGTTTGTGCGTGAGTGAAACCATGGCGAAAGAAAAATAATAATTAAATGAATCGTGATTTTTTCTTACCTCATACATCTATGTTTTTTTAAACACAGCATTGCAGTATCGGCGACACTTTGTCGTCATTGTCAGCTGTTTTCATGACTGTCAATTTTTTCTCCTTTTTGCCGGTAATTATCCAGACTGCCATCTGGTGTTCTTTTGAAGGAATTCCTCTTCAAACTGCCATCTGGTGTTATTTTGAATGAATCATTTCCTAAACTGCTATCTGTTGTATTTTTGAAGAACTTTGTAATCAATTAAAAAATACAACAGATAGCAGTTTAGGAAATGATTCATTCAAAATAACACCAGATGGCAGTTTGAAGAGAAATTCCTTCAAAAGAACACCAGATGGCAGTCTGGATAATTACCGGCAAAAAGGAGAAAAAATTGAGTCGTGAAAACAGCTGACGATGACGACAAAGTGTCGCCGATACTGCAGTGCTGTGTTTAAAAAAACATAGATGTATGAGGTAAGAAAAAATCACGATTCATTTAATTATTATTAATTGAACCTCATAATGTTAAAAATTCCCTAATTTAATATATAAATAGAAAGAAAAATATCTCACTGAAGAAGAATTAGTGAATATTTTGTATAATGATGATTCAGGTGATGAACTGATTCCTGAATTAGAAGATTCACAAAGTGAAAGTGAAGATGAACTTCCACTTCCTGAAATTGATATGCCGATACCATGTGATGTCAATCACCCAAGTTATTTCACCATAAAATCCTACTAGGATATCTCCTTTAGGTATGAATTTGAATTTTCTAGGACTAATAGTTTGTGAATAATGGTCCATTTTCTGAAGTGCCATGAAAAGGGTAGCTGGAGTATTTAAATAGCTGGCCTGTTTGTTTAAATGCCCTCCTCAGTGCCTAGTACTGAATGTGTTAAAATAAATCTTATGGTGTCACTTCCTTTAAATATTAATGAAACAATGATTATATCTCACCTGATAACCAACAGTGTTACCAATTCGTTCAGCTCGCTCTTCTGCTACTCTCTCTGCCACTCCAATAGCTGACAATCTACGAGGCTGGGTACACACAATCTCTATGTGTTTCTTGCTATTTGAATCCCAGTTCAGAAGCCAGTCATCAAGAATAAATTGAGGAATCTATAAACAAACAGGATAATATATATCCCTAGTTCCAAATTATTACACTATGTAGTTACTAAAAAATTATTTCCCTCATTTCAATTAATGCAAAATGTACTCGGTTCAGAGGAATAGAGCAATTTTTAAAATCATGGATATGTTTAAAATTTTGCATGTGTGTCTATTAAAAAACTGCAAATTTATGAGTCAATGGTTGAATCCTGGTGGTTTTCTATAATTATTATCAATGTGTATGTCTTTTCTTGTGGATTATTTACTTATAATTACATTTCAATAAAAGTTAATAGAAAATAATATAACAAATTTCAAGAAAGAGGAATTAAATAGAGAAAACATCTGTATGTGCGTATGTGTTCAAATGCCACCTACTACATTTTTCATGTTCTGTATATGACGTCCTACAGATATCCCCACCCGGAGATCCGAAAAGGGGACTGCATATCTCTGGAAAATTTGTCTGAAGGATTTGCCATTAGTTCAGCATAAATGTAACAGTTTTTAAGCAGGCACCAATTTTTTATGGTTACATCACCCACTCACATAAACCCCCACACATGCCGTCGGTTAATGGGTCCATTGGACCTTGCCGGGAGGATATATATATTTTGGATCCACTGACCATTCTCACAAGCACCATTTGTGGACCATTTCTACGCCGTGGCATGCTAGTGTAAATGTTGAAAGAGCATTTCCTCTATTTCTGATGGTGTGGTTATACCACCATTACTCGGTCCTCATAGCCTCATTTGTAAAAGCAGGTTGCCCCACGAGCAGGTTGAGGTTGAGATTTGGATAGGAGAGGTTATGGAATGCAAGAGGTTATGGAATTTTAGTAAAGAAGCCAGATATTATTCCAGAAATTCCACATAAAACTACAGTAGCAAAATTTAGACTGCTTACAGAACATGACTATTTGGCCAAACATTCACATAAAATAGGAATCTACACGAATCCAAATTGTTCTCTAGGCAACAAAGACGAAGAAATGAACGAAGAACATCTACAAACCTGTGAAGTATTACCTGTTGGATCCACCATAGAAAAATATTGGAGAGCAAGAACGCTAATGACTTCGTTGCCAAGGCCCAGCATTTGAAAACAACAACAACATTTTTCATGTTTCAGATTCTGTGCTGGGTGGATAGATGGTATTAATGTGGACTATTTCCAATTTACGTCATTATTCATCTTCACATTTGAAGAGAAAAATTATACACTCAGACTGGGACTAAAACCCAAGACCTTTGGCATTCTAAGCCAATACTCTACCGACTGAACCATCTGGGCAAGTTCCAATCTAAATGCAAATTTTTTCTCTCTTATATACGTTGTTAATTCCCATGCACCAAATGTTATGAAACCAATGCTTCTATCTTTGCAAATGGCGGCATCTTTATTAAGAAGACATTCATTTCGGAATTCTTACATTACATTATAAAGCCAGTAAGGCTTCTTTCAATGTTTCATTTTTTATTTAACTCCATGTTCTTCACAGCACAGGATCGTAGTTTCAGGAACAGTTGTTCCTACCTTCAGGCATCTTTACGACTGCTGACTTAAGATGGCTGAAGATAGGAACTGTTCCTGTAACCACAGTCTTGTGCTGTGAAGATCAATGTGTATATGAGGTGTGATGAATAACAACTCATTTTAATTTTATTAATTTGAAAGCCTCATAATGTTAATTCCTATCATAAGTTTTATGAAATCATATTACTAACCTGTGTGCTTTTTCCGCAGCCTGTCTCCCCACTAATAACTATCACCTGACTCTCCCTCGTAGCCTTGAGTAATGTTTCTAAGCAATTCCATGCTGGCAGATGTCTTCGACATGCCAGAGCTTTCATGTATCTGCTGTCATTCTGTTTGTCCAGAAATTTTCTCACTATATTCTCATCTTCCCTGAAAAATGAAATACTGTTAGGATTTCAAAATTGATAGGAAATAACACTGGTCAGGTTCCAGCTGTGAATGGTGATGATGCACATTGAAACATGTTCCAGGCAAGAAAATAAAATATGAGGTAAGGTGTATATTATATTTGAAGAGAAAAATTATACGCTCAGACCGGGACTTGAACCCGGGACCCTTGGTTCTCTAGACCAAGTGCTCTACCACCTGAGCTACCTGAGCAAGTACCGATCTAAATGCAAATCTTTCTCTATATACATTGTAATTCCCGCCCACCAAATGCTATGAAGCCATTGCTTCTATCTTTGTAAATGGCGGCTCCTATATTAAGAAGACATATTTGGGAATTATACATTATATTATAAATGCCAGTATGGCTTTTTTCGATGTTTTTATTATTAATTTCATACATCTCAATTGTGGATAAATCATATTTGAAGAGAAAAATTATATGCTCAGACCAGGACTTGAACCCGGGACCCCTGGTTGGCATTTATAATGTAATGTATAATTCCCAAATGTCTTCTTAATACAGGAGCCACCATTTGCAAAGATAGAAGCAAAGGCTTCACAGCATTTGGTGGGCAGGAATTACAACGTATATAGAGAAAGATTTGCATTTAGATCGGTACTTGCTCAGGTAGTAGATCACTTGGTCTAGAGAACCAAGGGTCCCGAGTTCAAGTCCCAGTCTGAGCGTATAATTTTTCTCTTCAAATATGATTTATCCATCATTGAGATGTATGAAATTAATAATAAAAACATTGAAAAAAGCCATACTGGCATTTATAATGTAATGTATAATTCCCAAATATGTCTTCTTAATATAGAAGCCGCCATTTGCAAAGATAGAAGCAAAGGCTTCATAGCATTTGGTAGGCGGGAATTACAATGTATATAGAGAAAAATTGCGTTTAGATCTGTAGTTGCTCAGGTAGCTCAGGTGGTAGAGCACTTGGTCTAGAGAACCAAGGGTCCCTGGTTCAAGTCCCGGTCTGAGTGTATAATTTTTCTCTTCAAATATGATTTATCCATCATTGAGATGTATGAAATTAATAATAAAAACATTGAAGGTGTATATTACTGATTCAATCTTTTAAAAGTAGGTTCCTTTCCAATATTTACATATGGAAAAGTGGGATTCTTTTAAATCCACATTAAATATATATATATATATATATATATATATATATATATATACTAGCTGGCCCGGCGAACGCCATATCGCATTTAAATATTTTTATGTTAATTTTTCCGATGTTTTAATAGTTATCTGCTATTCGGGGCGGAAACAAATCCAACAAATCAAAGATCATAAAAATTGGTCCAGCCGTTCTTGAGTTATAAATAGTGTAACTAAACCGACTTTGTTTTATATATATAGAAGTCCCGGCCACGCGTTGCTGTGGCTAAGGTATATGTTAAATTATGTTGTAGTAAACTAAGTAAGAAATCTAAATCAGAAAGTTTTTGTTTTACACAATTTTTTAGTTCTGGTACGTTAACTACACCCGGTATAAATATGGGTGGTGGTTTATGTGGAAGTGGTTTTGTTGATTGAGATGAATTTATGTTGTCTGCATTCTCGGTATCATCCATAAGTGTATCATAAGGATTATATACATTTATTGATGGAATATTTTGAGGAGGCTTGCTGATTTAATTATACTTTCGTTTTTTTCTACGAACTTGTTGGCAGTTTGGATTCTCATCATCATCAAGAAGTCTCTGTATAGTAATATCATCTTGTGATATATTATAGTCATCTCGTATTTCATTTAATTGAGGCATGGAGATTGTTTCTGTAATATTAGGCATATTATTATAACTAACAGACTTATTTACAGTTCTGGTATACCGTTCCTTAGGACCTTCATATGTTTTTAAATTGACATTCTTCTTAAATGTAAGATTTATGTCACATAGGCCTATACCAATTTGCAGAAATTCACTTGATATCGTATCATTCATGGTCTCTAGAACTGATTTGCCATATTGTTCAATGTCCCTTCTCGGTCCAGTTATTTTTTTAAATTAAGTTGCTGTCTTTCAGCCAGATTACTTAAAACTAATACTTACTCACGAAATTAATATTATTATCAATATATTGAAAATAAAATAAACACTGAACACACTTAAATTATGAAATAATCAATATTTGTAATTCAATTGAAATTCGCGGTTGCAACAAAAAGCACAGCCACCTGGTTAAATAATAACTGTATAGTAATATCATCTTGTGATATATTATAGTCATCTTGTTTTTTCATTTAATTGAGGCATGGAGATTGTTTCTGTAATATTAGGCATATTATTATAACTAACAGACTTACTTACAGTTCTGTTATTCCGTTCCTTAGGACCTTCATATGTTTTTAAATTGACATTCTTCTTAAATGTAAGATTTATGTCACATAGGCCTATACCAATTTGCGGAAATTCACTTGATATCTTATCATTCATGGTCTCTAGCACTGATTCGCCATATTGTTCAATGTCCCTTCTCGGTCCAGTTAAATTTAAATTAAGTTGCTGTCTTTCAGTCAGATTACTTAAAACTAATACTTACACACGAAATTAATATTATTATCAATATACTGAAAATAAAATAAACACTGAACATACTTAAATTATGAAATAATAAATATTTGTAATTCAATTGAAATTTGCAGTTGCAACAAAAAGCACTGCCACCTGGTTAAATAATAAACCAATTACCTTATGCCGTTATCTGTTAGAATCGTATGGAACTCACAGATAATTATAACTCTTTGTAAAATAACAAACAAATAATTTGCAATAAAAAAATGTGACTATAAATTTAGTTATAAACAACTGTAGGTCTCAAGTTGGATCAAAAGACACACAGTGTGCAAAATTTTATTAAAATCAGTTCAGTAGTTTAGGATTCCATCGCGGACAAACAACGTGACACGAAATATTTATATATTCTTCTTCTTCTTCCTTCCAAGTATTAGGCCAAGGCCTGTTACGATCCTATAGAAAATTTTCCCTCCAGCATTTCATAGGACGGCCCAGTGATCTTCGTTTTTTATATTTTTTATATTTTTATATATTAAGATATATATAATAATAATAATAATAATAATAATAATAGCTTTATTTTACCTGTACTGACACACACATAATTTGAGACAATATTTTCATGAATTGGAAACACATCTCATTTATAAAATAAATCTTCTCACAGGGACATTCTTTGCAGACCATTTATTATTAATTTTTTATTATCCCCATTCACAACTAGATTCTTATTAAATTTAATAAAAATTCGAATGGCAAATAACACTAAGAGACATATTTAAAATATTATATAATTAAATCAGTTTTCTTTTTTTAAATCTCACCTCATAAAAATATATATTTCACATCTAACTAATTTCAAAGGCCATAGCCTCCATCAACAGCTATACTCAGACTGTTTTAAATTGAGTAATTAATGCCAGCATTCCTCCTGACATCTGGTGTAGGTTGAATGAACTTTGAGATCAAAAGTTGCTCGCTGGGAACTTCGAAACTCATGGACCTGTATTTGTTCTTCTGAATGTATATCATTTCCCAAAATTGTTAGTTACATAGAGCTTTTCTGAATGTTTTAATAGTTTATTTTCATTTCCAATTATGAGATTCTTCATCAAATTATGAGTTGTAATTGCCAATTTCACCATTTTTAATATTTATAAAGTATTCTTTAGTATGAGTAATTCAAATTTATTTTAGTTTTTCCTATGTATATTGCAGTCAATTGAACTAATTTGGTAAATTTCAGATTTTCTACTATCTGGGGTTTTATTTCTTATTTGTTTTTAGAAGATTACCCAGACTAAACATTTAAAAAATATCCTTATCACCCTGAAAAAAAAAATCCAAAAGGAATGTAATAACATCCAAACATATAGCCTGATCTGTAAAGAATTAATATTTAATTTTAGGAAGTGATATTTTGAGGTTATTTTAATTTATTTATTTACAGTCTGATCATCTTACCTCAATATTAATGTTAATTTGTTCTTGGACATGTTTCAAAACAATTTTGTTTTATCGTCAGCTTGTCCAGACTGGTTTGATTTATGTTGCACACCCTGGATGTCGATGTCAGCTCCATCCTGTGGTTGGCCAAAGAACCACCAAACAAGGTCATGCTCCATCGGTATTTCAAAATTCATAACTCTGTTTTTGTTCTTCTGAATACAGATTTTTTCCCAAATAGTCAGCTCTTTTGTATTTTCTAACTGTTTTAATAATTAGTGTCCAAATTTATATTATGTTTTTCAGACCAAACACGAGCAGCAACTGCAGATTTTTCTATTTCCCCATTTTTAATATTTCTTATGTGTTCTTTGGTTCTAATTTTTAGGTTTCTATTACAAAGAAAATCTGCAGTAGCAACATTCAGACTGCTAACGGGACATGACTGCTTGAATAAACACCTACACAGAATTGGCATAACAGATTCACCTAAATGCCCTTTTTGCAATTTAAATGAAGATATGGAAAGAAACCATCTCCTCCGTTGTCCAGCTTTTGTAGAAGAGACCAGCCTTTCTGCTAAATATTGGAGTGCAAGAGAGCGAATGATTTCATTATCAAGTGCTCGACATTAGATACCAACCAACCATTTTTAGGTTTCTTTTTGTTTTTCCTATATATATCTTTTCACAACCTGTGCATTCAATTTGATATATTCCTGATTTTTTACTTTTATCAGTTTTTTTCATTTTTGACGATAAAACAGAATTGTTTTGAAACATGTCCAAGAACAAATCAACATTAATATTGAGGTAAGATGATCAGACTGTAAATAAATTAACTGTAAAGAATTGTCAAACTCACCTCAGTAATTCATGTAAACTACGTTGTTGTTTATGTTGATGTACTTTCGTGCATGTTTTTGTAGAATTTTTAATTATTTTGTCATCATCTAATATATCTGTATCATCTGGTGGAGGTGTCGATGAAGGAAATAACAGAGAATATGGATCTAGGAAACTTACATCTTTACCTGCAACAAAGTCAATATAGAATACAATAATCTGATAAAAAAAGTGAAACTTACATCTTTACCTGCAACAAAGTCAATATAGAATACAATAATCTGATAAAAAAAGTAAATGGTAACAGAAATTACATGAAATTATTTAAATAAGATGTATATAGTACAGAACACAAATGAAAAATTTAAAAACTCTGACAAGTACAAGCTGCATAAACTAAGCAAATTCTTTAAGTACAACTATGCTGGTTTACAGAAAATATTTGCCTTTTGTTAATTAAATTGTATTGAAATGTGCACATGTGTAATTTTCTGAATGCTCAATGTTTATTACTTGTTTTAGCTCTGTTCTGCATATCTTTGTCCCTTTCTTATAATTCTCCTATCTTCATCTCCCTTCCCGTTATGTTACATTGAGCTTACAGATGTGTTAATATAATCATCATCATCCATGCAAGTATTAGGCCATGTGGCCTGTTACGGTCTCAAAGAGGAATTTTCCATTCAGCACTTTTTTGGACGTCCCAGCGATCTTTTGCCTTGGGGGCAGTAGCGAAGTATGGCTTTTGGAATTCTATGAGATGGGCTTTCCAGTTGTTCTGGTAGTTTTATATATGGTGAAGAATGGGTTCTACATCCAACTCTTCCATAATTTCCTCATTTCTTTTATGGTCCCACTTTGTGTAGCCTGCTGTACGGCGCACAAATCGCATCTCATTTGCTGTTATACCATTAAGATATGGTAGGGTTAATATAATAAATTTGGGATTTTTTTACATTATGAGGTTTTCTTAATAAGAATTAAATGAATCGTGAATTCTTCTTACCTCACAATTCCTAATTTGATTACAAAATTCTTCAAAAGTACACCAGATGACAGTTTAGAAAATTACCGGCATAGTGAAAAATTGACAGTTGTGAAAACAGCTGAAGGTGGGAATGATATTTTTACTGGTATTGCAGTTCTGTGTTAAAAAACATAGATACATGAGGTAAGAGAATTCACGATTAATTTAATTCTTACAGAGGTGTGCTGATCCTTTATCTTATGATATGAGAACCAGAACCCCTAACAGTTGTCTGATATGGTTTACCCAGGTGGCTTGGGAGTCAAACCAACCCTCAAAACTTACCTGCAATATTATTATTATTATTGTTTATTCTCTAAGTTGTAGTGCTGTGAAGAAGAATGATGTAATTATGTTGGAGTGTATGTTAAATGCAATGTTATGAATGAGATAATTATTTGTTGGTTGGTTGGTATCTAATGTCGAGCACTTGATAATGAAATCATTCGCTCTCTTGCACTCAAATATTTAGCAGAAAGGCTGGTCTCTTCTACAAAAGCTGGACAACGGAGGAGATGGTTTCTTTCCATATCTTCATTTAAATTGCAAAAAGGGCATTTAGGTGAATCTGTTATGCCAATTCTGTGGAAAGGCTACTGTTTTTAACAGAGAGGAGACCTTTTAATTCCTTCCATCGAAGGCTTAAAGGAACCGACCTGGACAGTAACCTAGTGTCCAATCCCTCACCTTCTCGTGGTGCAGCTGTTAGTAATCATGCTTATGCATGATGAACGAAAGGGAAGGGCTACTCACCAACAAGCACTGGTCAGCTTGGTGAGTTTTTCTTTTTTGATCGAATTGGTATTACTTCTCCTCCCCATACCAATTCCCTCTTTCAACTTTTCTATCCAGTCTCCCTTGACTGACCTCTTGTTTCTTTCGACCCTGATGGTATTAGAGTACTCGAGGCCTAGGGGTTCATTTCTCCTTCCTTCCTATACCTACTTTCTCTCAATGGGTGACGTAACCACCACATGTGGTGCCTACTACTAAACGGTTACAATTAGTTTATTGTACTCCAATACAAACATGAAGCCTTGGAAAAAAGATAATTATTTGTATTTTCAGTTATCAATAGAAGCCCTACTGGCTTTTAAAAGTAGTGTTTAAATTCCCAATAAATGTGTTCTTAACTAAGAAGCTGTCATTTGCATAGATAGAAGCATTTGGTGCACGGGAATTACAACATATATAAGAGAAAAATTTACATCTAGATTGGAACTTGCCACGGTAGCTCAGTTGGTAGAGCATTTGGTACAGAAAACCAAAGGTCCCAGATTCGAGTCTTGGTCTGCGCAAACATTTTTCTCTTCAAATTCAAATTTTATTTTTACTTCTCATTTTAAGGCTGTTCAAATCATGTACTTTTTCTTTTAATTGAATACAAAAATAAATGCCTGAATCGGAATTCGAACCTAATGTCTCTGGTCCTGTACACTAGGGCTCTAAACCGCTGAGCTATCAGGCTCCCGATTCAAATGCATATATATAAAAGAGAGAAATAATATTGTAAGGACTGCAATAAAGTATACATAAGAAAAACAAAAAAGGAATTTGGACTCTCGCATAAAGGAACACTTTAGAAATATTAAAAATGGTGAAATTGAAAAATCAGCTATTGCAGCATATAGTTTGTTGGAGAATCATAAAATTGAAAAAGAGGGCCAACTTTTAAAACATTTGGAAAAACCTTTAGAATCGACAATTTGGGAGAAGATATACATTCAGAAGAACGAATTTAGATCCATGAATTTTGAGATTCCGGATGAACATGACCCCATCTTGAAGTTCATCAAATCAACACCAGATGGCAATGTTATTGATGGAGATTCGAACGAAAATCTGGTAATCATAACGTCGGTTGAAAATGAGAGAGATGATTCTCTTGAAAACGAGTTCCTGTGTTTAAAGAAACATAAAATATGAGGTAAGATGTAAAAAATGACTCATTAATTTACGATTTACCTCATATTTGTACATTTCTTGAACACTAGTTTTGATATGTTACATATCATTATCAATTCCTTCTAACTGTTGAACTGGTGCTTGGTGATCCTGTAGGTTGATTTCTGCTCCCTCTGTTGGTTGAATGATGAACTTCCAAATTAAATCCCTTCCCAGGAATTTCAAAATTCATGATTTTCTTTTTATTTTTGTGTATAAGAATATTGTGAGTTCCTTAGATTTATCTAACTGTTTCTGTAATTTGGCCTTTGTTTGGATTCTATATTTTTCTGACCATGCATGTGCAGCTATTGCAGATTTTCTATTTCCCCATTTTTTAACATTATTTTTCCAATTATTAATTAAAATATACCTCATAGTGTCACTTCCTTTAAATATTAAGAAATCTCTGGTCATATTGTATATAAGATCTTTGGGTTTTATCAGTAGACTATATCTATTGTCGTGTATATTGTGTATGAGTGGGGTTTGTCTGTTTTTGTGTATATATATTTCTTGTGTAAATTCATTGAACATTATTTTAAAATTAAATATGAAAAGACGACCATAGGTGAAGTAGATTATGATAATGAAATTCCAACCCAACTTTTGTTTTGAAAACTGAGGAAGAATTCAGTCAGATTGATTTCCCCAGGTTTAACTTGGGACCTCCCAAATTCCAGTCTAGCATTTGACCCCAACTTGTTCAGTGCTAAAGCATTGAAAATGTTCCCATTTAAATTTCAGCTTTTACTTACTTACTTACTTACTTACTCACTGGCACTATCGAACCCGTAGGTTCATGGCCGCACGGACATAAGCTCTCCATACATCCCTATCCTGAGCTAATGCTTTCCAATCATTCCCTGTATAATCTACTTCCCTCAAATCATAGTTAATGTTGTTCTCCCACCTCATTCTTGGTCTACCAACTGGGCGTTTTCCATCTGGCTTTCCTACAAGAAGTTTCCATGCACGTCTTTCATTCCCCATACGCGCAACATGTCCTGCCCATTGCAGTCTACGGGACTTAACTGTTCTTATTATATCTGGCTTCCTATAAAGACCATGTAGTTCATTGTTATGTAGTCTTCTCCATTCACCTGTCTGTTCATCTCTCTTTGGTCCAAAAATTTTCCTAAGAACTTAAATTTCAGCTTTTAAGTTATCTTAATTCTATTAAATTAATGTTGGGAAGTAAACATTATGAGGTTTCTTCTTCTTCTTCCTTCCAAGTATTAGGCCAAGGCCTGTTACGATCCTATAGAAAATTTTCCCTCCAGCGTTTGCGGGAAATTCTCGTATAAGACTTGAAAGCATAATAATAGTCCCTTCGATTGGTTAATCATTGAAATTCATCGGAGAACATTTTTTGACAACTCACCTCATAAATTTTGTGTTTTTCATGAAACCGCAGTTTCAAACGTAATCAATCCATCTTCAGCCACAACTTCGACTCAATTTAGTCAATGACATTGTCTGAAACAGCAGTATCATGAAAAACATGAAATCGATGAGGTGAGTTTTCAAAAAGATGTTATCTGATGAAAAAGGATTTTGTTTCAAATTTTAATTTGTCCTACGTCAAAAAAGGTTGCAGATGCCTGCTGTAACACAAACTATTTCTTACAAAGTAAGATGTTAAGATGTAAACCAGAAAAAGCCGGTAGAAAGGTAAAAGAAGATATAAATTAATGAGTCATTTTAACATCTTACCTCATATTTCATGTTTTTCAAACACGGTAACTATAGTTTTCAAATGATCTTGTCATTCATTTTCAACCGCCATTATGACTACCGGATATTCGTTGGAATCTCCCTCTATAACGTTGCCATCTGGTGTTGATTTGACGAACTTTGAGATATCGTTGCCATCTGGTGTTGATTCGATGAACTTCGAGATGAGGTCACGTTCATCCGGAATGTCGAAATTCATAGATTTAAATTTGTTCTTCTGTATAAATATTTTCTCCCAAACTGTCAAATCCAAAGGTTTTTCCAAATGTTTTAGAAGTTTAGCTTATTTTTCAATTCTATGACCTTCCAACAAACTATGTGCTGCAATAGCTGATTTTTCAATTTCACCATTTCTAATATTTCTAAAGTGTTCCTTTGTGCAAGTGTCCAAATTTCTTTTTGTTTTTCCTATGTATACTTTATTGCAATCTCGACAATCAATTTGATAAATTTCCAGATTTTTTACTATCTGGGGTGTTCATTTTCTTATTGGTTATTAATAAGTTACCAAGGCTAAATTTATTTATCGGTGCCAATGTAATATTGAATTTCTTGAAAATTTTTTGAAATTTGTTATGTATTCCAGGATGATAAGTGATTTTCTTAAATTGTTTTCCTTTCTTTGAATCAGATTGCAGGGTAGTGTATTCTTTTAATCTTTTTTGTTGTCTGAATTTCTTCAATTTAGTTATAATTATTTCCTTTCCAAAACCATTTAAATTAGCTATGTCCAAAATGTGATTGTATTCTTTCTTAAAATCCTCTTCATTTAGTGGAACATTCAATAATCTATATATATATATATATATATATGAGGTAAGATGTTAAAATGACTCATTAATTTATTAATTAAGAACCTCATAATGTGTTTCCCAATTTTAACTTTGAAAAAGAAGATATATTAAAAAAGTGACCAGCCTCATGGGCTAGTGGCTACAGTTCATGAGATCGCAGGTTCAATTCCTGGGCCAAACCATAGGAATTTTTCCTTAAAGGGAATTATTCTTGTTGTTGCCCATGTTCTGGAATTTAGGTTAAGAACTCTCCTGGTGCTTCATTATCATTTATCATCCATCTTATCATCGGAATAACATAACTCTACCTTCCAGGTGCCCCATCCTATGAAATGGATTACAATTCTGCCAATGCCAGGGGAGAAAACTAGAAATGTCATAAAAGACAATCTGGTGGCATTAGGAAAAAAAAAAAAAAGATTTAAATGAATAGATTTAAAAACAAGAAAAAATTGAATGTAGAGATAAATGGAGGCTGCTGTCTAAAACTGAACCCTCTAATGGAGGACATATGGCTAAATTAATGAAGATACACCAATTCCTGAAAAGGTAACAAAACATATAATCTAATTTCTATGTGGTTGTATCTTTATAGAAAGTACCTTTCAAAATATGGCACATTTCATCTGGATGATCTAACAGCAATTGTGCTAATGTATACACTGCAGGAACCTCATCCTTTGCACACATCTGTGCCTCCTCTAGCAATCTGCTTGTCAGTCTGAGGCGAGCTTCTGGGGGAAAATAGTTTGCAGAAGTTGTTAAGTAAATTAATGCAGGTTCTGATGGATACTGCGATCCTGAAACACAAAATATTATAGGCATCCTGTATAAATAAAGTAAACACAAACAAATATGCTAAAAATAGCAATTTAAGATATTAGGCTTCTGAATTACTCATACATTAAGAATTAAATGAATTGTGATTTCTTCTTACCTCATACTTCTATGTTTTTTTAAACACAGCACTGCAGTATCGGCGACCCATTGTCGTCATCGTCAGCTGTTTTCACGACTGTCAATTCTTTCTTTTGCCGGTAATTATCCAAACTGCCATCTGGCGTTCTTTTGAATGAATCATTTTCTAAACTGCCATCTGTTGTATTTTTGAAGAACTTTGTAATCAAGCTTGGTTCGTCCGGAATCTCAAAGTTCATGGTTCTAGTATGGTTTTTTTGAATATATATCTTTTCCCAAACTGTTAAATCCAAAGGTTTAGATAGATGTTTCAAAAGTTTTGCTTCTTTTTCAATCCTATGATGCTCTAATAAACTATGTGCTGCTATAGCTGATTTTTCAATTTCTCCATTCTTTATGTTTCTGAAGTGTTCTTTTTTATGAGTTTCCAAGTTCCTTTTTGTTTTTCCTATATATATCCTGTTGCAATCTTTGCAATCAATTTAATAAATTCCAGATTTTTTAAATGTAACACCCCAGACAACAAAAAATCTGGAATTTATCAAATTGATTGGAAAGATTGCAACAGGATATATATAGGAAAAACAAAAAGGAACTTGTAAACTCGTAAAAAAGAACACTTCAGAAACATAAAGAATGGAGAAATTGAAAAATCAGCTATAGCAGCACATAGTTTATTAGAGCATCATAGGATTGAAAAAGAAGCAAAACTTTTGAAACATCTATCTAAACCTTTGGATTTAACAGTTTGGGAAAAAATATGTATTAAAAAAAACCATACTAGAACCATGAACTTTGAGATTCCGGACGAACCGAGCTTGATTACAAAGTTCTTCAAAAATACAACAGATGGCAGTTTAGAAAATGATTCATTCAAAAGAACACCAGATGGCAGTTTGGAGAGTAATTCCTTCAAAAGAACAGCAGATGGCAGTTTGGATAATTACCAGCAAAAGAAAGAATTGACAGTCGTGAAAACAGCTGACAATGACGACAATGGGTCGCCGATACTGCAGTGCTGTGTTTAAAAAACATAGAAGTATGAGGTAAGAAGAAATCACAATTCATTTAATTCTTATTAATTGAACCTCATAATGTTAAAAATTCCCAAATTTAATATATAAATATACTCATACATTTTTCTCTGTACTAATATGATTCCCTTAGTATAAAGAAAAAAATTATGAGTAAATTGAAAACCTAATAGCTTAAATCGTTAGAGAGCTGGTATACAGAACCAGAGACATTGGGTTCAAATCCCGATTCAGGCGTATACTTTTCTCTTCAAATTTAATCTGTCATTCAGTGATAAATTTAATATTAAACATTGATATTAAAAATAATTTACCTTCTGGAAATCGGATTTCCAACTGGAAAGGAGGTTTCTCTCTTTCTTCCTCTTTTGGTATTTGTCTGTTCGGTATAATTTGCTGATGGGAGAATCTGCATGTCTGAGCATATTTACACATACCTTTTGCAAAATATCTGAAACATTACAAACAACTCCTATACTATCTACATGTAGTTGCTTTCCCAATTTTAAATCCTATTTGACAAATATCACAGATTCCTCAGAAACTATTAACAATTCTTTGATTATATATATATTTTTTTCCCAAATGCACCAGGTTGTCATTTCGACATTTCTGGTGTTCTCTCCTGGCATGGTGTACTTGTAACCCACTTCTGAAGTTGGGGCACCTGGAAGACAGGGTTAAGCTGCCCCGATGATATGACAGTTGATGATGATGGTAATGATGTGCCAGGAGAGGCCTTAAACTAAACTTAAGCTTGTTAGGCGAATATGATATTGATGATAATGATGGCCAGATGGTGTTTGGGGACCGTTTGAGCTTTAAAGTTTCCTGACATTTATCTTATAGGTGAGGAAAAACTCCGAAAAAACCTCACCCAGGAAAGTTGGCCCGATAGGGGATCGAACCCAGGCTCGCTGCGTGACAAGGCAGCATGCTACCTCGAAACCACAGCGGTGGACACTAAAATACTATTGTTTATCTATAGATATTTCAACACCTTGGGTAATATTGTGTACAACAGAAAACTGAATATGTATATAGTGTAATAATTTTCTTTTAAGAAAAAATATACACCTGAATCAGGATTTGAACCCGATCTCTCTGGTTCTTGACCACTAAAGCTACCAGGTGTCCAATTCAAATGCACATTATTTCTCTCCTTTAATACATGAATTCCAACACACCAAGGCTATGAACGTTTCATTCCACACACTCCTTTAGCGGCTTGTTTTAACAAGAATACTTTTGACGATTTTATTATTAATTTAACACTTCTCATTGAAGGATAAATTATATTTGAAGAGAAAAATTTTTTCGCCTAGACCGGGACTCGAACCCGGGACCCTTGGCTTTCCGGGCCAAGTGCTCTACCAACTGAGCTACCGAGGCGAGTTACGATCTAGATGCAAATTTTTCTCTTATGTACGTTGTAATTCCCTCGCGCCAAATGCTTGAAACCATAGCTTCTATCTTTGCAAATGGCGGCTTCTTAGTTAAGAAGACATTTATTGGGAAATTTAACACTACTTTAGAGCCAGTAGGGCTTCTATTGACGATTTTATTATTAATTTAACACTTCTCAAAATATAATTTATCCTTCAATGAGAAGTGTTAAATTAATAATAAAATCGTCAATAGAAGCCCTACTGGCTATAAAGTAGTGTTAAATTTCCCAATAAATGTCTTCTTAACTAAGAAGCCGCCATTTGCAAAGATAGAAGCTATGGTTTCAAGCATTTGGCGTGAGGGAATTACAACGTACATAAGAGAAAAATTTGCATCTAGATCGTAACTCGCCTCGGTAGCTCAGTTGGTAGAGCACTTGGCCCGGAAAGCCAAGGGTCCCGGGTTCGAGTCTCGGTCTAGGCAAAAAAATTTTTCTCTTCAAATATAAAAAAAAAAAAGAATACTTTTAATGGGAATCACACCACATTATAGCCAGTGAAGCTTATTTTCAATCTTAGATGTTTAATTTGTCACTTCTCAACTAATGACAAATTTTATTTGAAGAGAAATGTAATCATTATTTTCCATATTTAACTACGAAAAGTAATCATATTTATTGTAATAGTTAAATGATTTAGAATTTTAGAGGATTATGAAATTGTGGATTAATGGTTAAACGTACCATGGCAATGTAATGAAAAATGCCATCCTGAATCTGTCTTAAGAACACTATGGAAAAATCCAAATTCTATGATTTTAATTAGAGCCCTCCCAAATTTGAGCCTCAAGCAATTCCATTCAAGTCAACTCTTGAAAAAGAACACATAATTAATGTAGCAATAAATAACGGTTATAAAGAAAATATGGTATGCAAGAAAATAAATAAATTTAAAAGACAAAAATTAATTAATGAAAGCACACTTATAAAAGAAACAGAAAAAATAAAATTCAAGAAATTCACTTACTATCCATTGAAACACCATAAATTTCAAAAAGTTGAATATAAGTTTAGCACCGAACAACGAATACAGCCTTAATAGGATAATTAAAACCAATAAAAATGAAAGAATTGAAGAAGAAAACAAATCAGGAATTTATCAGATCAAATGTAGAGATTGTGACAATATTTATATTGGAAAAAACAAAAAGAAATTTGAAAACAAGGGTGAAAGAACATCTTAGAAACGTCAAAAAAGGAGAAATGGAAAAGTCAACAGTAGCTGCTCATGCTTGGTCTGAAAAACATTTAATTAAATCAAAAACCAGTCTAATTAAACAAATAGACAAAAGGAAGTCACATTTTGGGAAAAGATCCACATTCAGAAAAACAAAGGAAAACTTATGAACTTCGAAATTCCCACAAATTGTGACCTGATCCAGAGGTTCATCGGTCCACCAATAGAGGAAAGAAGAAGAAGAGTTGCCAAAATAGTACTGAAGATGAGACCGTTATGGTCTCGAAATCACGATCTACTTAGAAGATTTGTATGAGGAGAGGTAAGAAACATTTAATTATACCATAAAATTAAACCTCATAGTGATTAATTTCCTGTAAAAATTAAAAAAAGGATGATATGTTAATAATTAAATGAACCTCATAATGTTAAAAATTCCCAAATTTAATATATAAAAAGGATGATATGTATTTGCATTGAATACAGAATGAAATTCAGTTCAGATTGTCAATGTAGCTGTGTGGTGCAAGGAATGATGATAAAGAGAAGGGAGAAGATGACATCTATTGATGGGATACAGCCTATTCTTGTCAAAAAGCACAAAGAAGGCTACTAAGCTTAATGTCCCTCAATCAATGAATTAATTGTAATCTAGAAGAAAGAAAGGATACAATAACGAAAACTTTCTTCAATACAGTTCAAACCATAACAAAAGACAAGAAAAGGTGTAATATAGAAGACCTTTACAATTCAATAGCTATCAGTAAAAGGAAGCAGTTGCCAAGTTGAAATTAACCACCAGACATGATTGTGTGCCTCACCACTTGGAATAATTGATTGTGATATCTGGAAACTATGCAATGCAGCAAAATTTGATGAACACCATTTCCTACAGTGTCATCAGTTATATCAAAACAGACAGAACTGCAAAGACATTGTGGAATTATACCATGAAGTTTGAAGGAAAATAGCTTAAATGCTAAATGCCTGTCATTTGATACTACTACGTTAATATAATGTGATTCAAATAAAGTAGCAATATTAAGGGTAATTATATTTGCATATCTCTTTGATTATATTTAGCTATTAATAAGGTCATATTTAATTCACTTTTTTTTAGGTCATAAACATTCAAACCGCCATTTGCAAAAATCGTAGCAACGGCTCGTAGCATTTGGGGTTAGGGAATTAACTATGTGTAAGAGAAAAATACGCGTTTAGATTGGAGGCCTAGGTGGCTCAGATGGAAGAGCATTGACATAGAAAGTCAAAGGTCCTGGGTCAAACCCCAGTCTAGGTGTATATTTTTCTTTTCAAATATAAATTCAAACTCTATTAATAAATAAGTTGGAGAAAATGTTTTAACACCTCACCTCACAAAGTTGCGTGTCTTCATGATACCGGTTTCAAAAGTATAGTATTACTTCCATCTTCAGTCAAATTCCAACTGTTGAAATTTCATTGTTAACATCATCTTCTGAACTGCCATCTGGTGTAGATTTTATGAACTTGGAGATTAAATTATTCTCGTCGGGGATATTGAAATTCATTGCTTTATATTTATTCTTCTGAATGTATATCTTTTCCCAAAGGTTTCTCCAAATGTTTCAAAAGTTTAGTGTCTTTTCCCATTTTATGATTTTCTAGCAAACTATGAGCTGCAATTGTTGATTATTCAATTTCACCATTTTTAATATTTCTAAGGTGTTCTTTTGTAAGTGAAATTGAAAACTTGGCAATTGCAGCTCAGAGTTTGCTAGAAAATCATAAAATGGGAAAAGACACTAAACTTTTGAAACATTTGGAGAAACCTTTGGAATTAACAATTTGGGAAAGATATACATTTAGAAGAATAAATATAAAGCAATGAATTTCAATATCCCCAACGAGAATAATTTAATCTCCAAGTTCATAAAATCTACACCAGATGACAGTTCAGAAAATGATGTTAACGATGAAATTTCGACAGTTGGAATTTGACCGAAGATGGAAGTAATACTATACTTTTGAAACCGGTATCGTGAAGACATACATCTTTATGAGGTGAGATGTTAAAACATTTTCTCCAACTCATTTATTAATATAAATACCTCATAGTGTTTCCTCCCACTGACTTTTAATTAAATTCAAACTCTAATTACATAAGTTTCAAAATCCAGAGTGCAACTTTCCAGATTTTTTTTATTGTCACATTATCATTTCAGCTAAAAAGAGTTAAAATAGCTAGAATTAATGTACATATGATTAAGAAAGATTTCTTGGGTTTTCTGCGTCTTGGATTAAAGGTTGGCCTCTGGCCACTGATTCCGATGTTTCAACATTTTGAACGTTGGAATCAGTGGCCAACCTCGAATCCAAGATACGGAAAACCCAAGAAATCTTTCTTAATCATACTTATATCCATGAAAATCTACAATATAACACTATATATTATATATATATATATATATATATATATATATATATACATACATACATATACGATTAAGGAAAGTTCCTTGGGTTTTCTGTGTTGCTGGGAGTATATAAGACCTATATCAGTAACTCAAACCTTTCATTCCTTGATAATGGCATGTGGGAACATGTCAAAACATTAGAAACAGTGGCCAGAGGCCATCCTTGAATCTCTGATGTTTCTTAACCAAACTTATATCCATGAAAATCTACAATATAACATATATCTATTTTTGTTAGTCCAAGTTGTCTAGTGACTACCATGTTCACCTCTGGATCTGGGGTTCACAAATTTAAGCCCTTCTTAATTGCAAAGATTCTTTCAGAGCATAAAAATTGTAAATACTTCTTCTTTCATGATGGAACAAATCTAAGGGTTTCTTATCAAACATTTATAGCAAAATCAGATGGCCCTTTCACACATATCTACAAATCATAAAGGTAATTACCTCAGATGTTAAAAAGTATAATTAAATAAAATACTAATAACTGTAATTTTAAATTTTAAATATAAATTTAGGCAGAATTGCCTACATTATGCTGACACAAGATTACTGTTGTTACCAAATTTTAAACCAAAAGATACAAACCTACAAAACTCTGGTGGTGGTTTCTTGGGTTTCTTATTTGAAATTCTTTCACAACTATTGTCTCTAGTCTTATTGTCAACTATAGTATGATTCCTTCTGTTACTGCTAACAGGATATAAGTCCAACAGGTAGTCTAGCTGCAGATTCAGCACCCACAAGCGATTTGCTATTCGCTCTTCAAATCCTGTGTCATAGATTGATTCCAAGGCACATTTTTCTTCTTCTCGCTGCTGAATAATCTCTTCAGATACTATTTCCTTCTTGTTTTCACTATATCCAGTTTGGAATGGAAATGAGAGACCAAGCTTGAAATACTGAGATAGAAGAACTTCCAATGACATACCTACATCGCCATCTGTCAATTCAAGTGCTTCCAAGCAATGTGACTTATAGAAACCATAACTAGAAACAAAATCAAATACTTAAATTATAAAGCAATGGTAATAAAATAATTTGTTGGAATGATACATTTATTGTGGTTATATAACTATGAAAATTTTAATAAATAAGTTGAATCTCATATAATAAATTTGGAAATTTTTAACATGATGAGGTTTTATTAATAACAAATAAATTAATCGTGAATTCTTCTTACCTCATACTTCTGTTTTTTTAAATGCAGCACTGCAGTAACAGTGACCATCGTCACCATCATCAGCTGTTTTCACGACTGTCAATTTTTTCTTTTGCCAGTAATTATCCAAACTGCCATCTGGTGTTCTTTTGAAGGAATCATTTTCTAAACTGCCATCTGTTGTATTTTTGAAGAACTTTGCAATCAAGCTTGGTTCGTCTGGAATCTCAAAGTTCATGGTTCTAGTATGGTTTTTTTGAATATATATCTTTTCCCAAACTGTTAATTCCAAAGGTTTGGATAGATGTTCATGAACTTCGAGATTCCAGACGAACTGAGCTTGATTACAAAGTTCTTCAAAAATACAATAGATGGCAGTTTAGAAAATGATTACTTCGAAAGAATACCAGATGGCAGTTTAGAAAATGATTACTTCAAAAGAACACCAGATGGCAGTTTAGAAAATGATTACTTCAAAAGAACACCAGATGGCAGTTTGGATAATTACCGGAAAAAGAAAAAAAAATTGACAGTCGTGAAAACAGCTGATGATGGTGATGATGGTCGCTGATACTGTGGTGCTGTGTTTAAAAAAACATAGAAGTATGAGGTGAGAAGAATCCACAATTAATTTAATTCTTATTAATAAGTTGAATCTGCCGTCATCTTACTTCATATTTGGTTGTTTCTTGTACGACATGTTTCAAAGCATCTTCACTCCATCATCAGTTGGTACAGACTGATGATCTTTAAGTTGTCGGCCCTGGATCTCTACTCCTGCTCCCTCTTTTTGTGGTCTGAACAACATGCTTATTAATTTTCTCTCCCCAGACATTTCAAAATTCATGATTCTATCCTTCCATATGTAGATTTCCCTCCATATGGTGAGTTCATTTGTGTTTTCTAACTGTTTTATTAATTTTGTGTTTACATAGATTTTATGATTTTCTGACCAAAAACGAGTAGAAACTGCAGATTTTTCTACTTCTCCTTTTTTTATATTTCTTATGTGTTATTTAGTTCTAATGGTTAAATTCCTCTTTGTTTTGTACCGAAATCACTTTTTCGGTACGTGAAAACTACGTAACTACTACGTCATCGTGTCTTCCCTCTACAGTGATGTTATACAACAGTGCCAAAATCCTGTCTTCGTTGTCCTCTCTCCTACGTACCTTCCCCTTCCTTTTTTATGCGCTGTGTGTGACTGCGCATCTTCCCCTCATTATCGAAAGCCTCAAATAAGCTGTGCAAGTTAGTATCAGCGTCATCAACTTTGAGATCATCGTGGTCAGGTTGACTGTAACTCGAGGGAGCTGTTTGGTTTTCATCAGTCCCACAAGCCAGGGTATGGCAACCAGGACTGTGAACCCTAGCCCTCGGCTGGACTGGATTGTGTGTGTGTGTGTATGTATGTATGGATATTATTATTATTATTATTGACTTTTTGAATTACTGATGACCAGGTTTGTTAATTTATATTATTTCATTCTTATCTTTTCTTTCAATGGTCAAGAAGATACATTTTTGTTATATTATTTGTATTTCAATTATCTGACTCATGATTTCATTAAAAGTTACTTTTTTTTTTTTCAGTTAACGTATGTTTACTAATTGTGTAACTACTCATGTTTTGTATTGATATATATTCTAAAGCTTTCTCAAGCCAAATTAATCCCCTTTTTCTTTCTAGCTTCCACAATTATAATACTGTTTAGCATTCAGTACTATATGTTAAGTAAATTACAAAGGAAAGGTGGATTAATCTTTGCCTTCTATGGGCCCGGGCAAAGGAATGTCGATATAGTCACTCAAAACTTTCAAACTCAATGTAAGAAAAAGGTAGGATCGCGCGGCACAGTTTTCCCTATGTATATCTTATCACGATCTGCACATTTTATTTGGTATATTCCTGACGATGGAGCAAAGATGCTTTGAAACATGTCTTACAAAATACAATGAAATATGAGGTAAGATGACAGTAGACACAACTTATTTATTAAGTAGAGCCTCATAATATTACTTCCTATTATATTTTCATATGAAAATTTTGTTTATAGTAAACATGTGACTGACAAAATATGTGTAATTTTTTTTATAATACCACCAGGTTGTCTTATGGCATTTCTAGCATTCTCTCCTGCCATTGGTAGAAATGTAACCCATTTCTGAGGTTGGGGTACGTGGAAGGCAGAGTTATGTTACCTCAATGATATGATGGACTATAAATAAAACAACAAAGCACGAACGAAGAATCTTTAAACCTAAACTTAACCTAAATTCCAAAACATGGGTGACCACAAGAATAATTCCCTTTAAGGAAACATTTCTATGGTCTGAGTGAGAATCAAACTCAGGACTTCATGAACAGAAGTCAGAAGCTCCAATCACAAGTCCAAGAGACTGGTGATGTGCAAACTACGTAAACAGTCAAAATGACTTATAACTAGAAGTCCCGGTCACGCGTTGCTGTGGCTAAGGTATACGTTAAAAATGTTAATTAAGTTGCTGTCTTTCAGCCAGATTACTTAAAACTAATCCTTACACACAAAATTAATAATATTGAAAATAAAATAAACACTGATCACACTTAAATTATGAAATAAACAATATTTGTAATTCAATTTAAATTCACAGTTGCAACAAAAAGCACAGCCATCTGGATCTTTCTTTGTTAAATAATAAACCAATTACCTTACACCGCCATCTGTTAGAATCGTATGAAACTCACAGATAATTACACCGCCATCTGTTAGAATCATATGGAACTCACAGATAATTATAACTCTTTGTTACATAATAAACAAATAATTTGCAATAAAAAAATAATGCGACTATAAATTTAGTTATAAACTACCCTAAGTCTCGAGTTGGATCAAACTGCACACAGTGTGCAAAATTTTATTAAAATTGGTTCAGTAGTTTGGGATTCCATCGCGGACAAACAACGTGACACGAAATTTTTATATATTATGATTACAAATAGAGTTAGATTTTAACACCTCACCTCTTAATTGTAGATTTCTTGAAGACTAGTTTTGATATGTATGCATATCATTTTCAATTCTAAGTTAGATTTCTTGAAGACTAGTTTCAATGCATATTCACATCATTTTCAATTCTATCTAATTCTAGTCTTCAAGAAATCTACCATTAAGAGGTGAGGTGTTAAATCTAACTCTATTTATAATTAAAATAAACCTCTTAGTGTAACTTCCTTTAAATATTAATGCCAAAATTATAGAAATTATCCATAATTTGGTCTACTTAACAATTATATTAAATTAATATTGGAAAGATGAACATGATTATGTTTGAAATCGCGATATCATGGAAGCATGAATCCTATGAGGTGAGTTGTTTAAACGATATGTTCTCCGATGAATTTTAATAACTACTTAACAATGTTTAGGTCTCGCGCTGTAGCCGAGTGGTTAAGGCAGGAAGCCTTGGCGCACAGCTATGGGACTTGCGCTGGTTTGAGTCTCCATGGGGGAAGAAATTTTCTCATGGTATTTCGGTCAGTATGGGACCGGAGGCCACCCAGCATCGTGAGGCATTTGGGTAGCTACAATAAGTAGTGGCTCCAGGTTGAGAAAACCAGCTATAACGGCTGGGGGACTCAACATGCTGACCACATGCTCACTCCTACACTGGCTGGATGATCATCTACCTCTGTGATTGGGCATGTGGATGTGAGACCAGCAGCCAGATGGTAGGCTAAGGGCCTTCTAGGCCTGTCGCGCCAGGAGTTTTTTAACAATGTTTAGTGAAATTAGATTTTTTACACATAATTTATGAAAAGTTACTTTTAATTAAGATCAGTACTCTAATATCTGTTCACAGTTTTGATAAAAATATCATTGCTATTGATTTGTGGTCAAATATAATATGAATTTTACAATTTGGAAATAAGGTATTATATACATGAATAAATTAATAAATGAATGGAGGAAAACACAATGAGGATATATACCCATCAATAGGAACCTCAAACTCAATGCTATTCTTTTTGCAGACGATTTAGCTCTTCTGGCACTTTCCGAAAATGATTTGCAACGATCAATTTATAATTTACAAAAAATAGGTGCCAAATTTAATATGGAAATATCAATTAACAAAACTAAAAATTATGGCATTTCATGGGAAGAACCCCATACAAAGTAAAATCTGTCTCCAGAATAAAATTTTAGAGAGATCTAATCAATTTAAATATCTTGGATATTATCTCTCTATCTGGGATGAAAAGGATATCTCTGAAAAAGTTACTAGTTATAATAAAAGTTTAGGAATTATTAATCAAGTTATGAAACCATCCCTTGTACAAAAAAACACCAGATTACGTTTATATAACACTTTGGCTAGACCAATGTTGACCTATGGTAGTGAAGCATGGACACTAAAAAAAACAACATGAAAGCAGAATAACGGCTTGTGAAATGAGATTCATGCGCAGAACAGCGGGTTACACCAGATGGGATCGGAAAAGGAACACCGATATCTTAAAAGAATTGAAGACTACGCCAATTTTGGAATATATTAAACAGTACCAACTAATATTTAATTTTAGGAAGTTATATTTTGAGGTTATTTTAATTATATTATTTTTTGGTCTGGACATCTTACCTCAATATTAATGTTGATTTGTTCTTGGACATGTTTCAAAACAATTCTGTTTTATCGTCAGCTTTTCCCAGACTGAGGTAATATTGAGGTAAGATGTCCAGACCAAAAATAATGTAAGTACCAACTAAATTGGAAACACCATCTTGAAAGAATGAGTTCAAATCGGATCCCCAAAGCTGTTTATAATTATATACCAAGAGGACGAAGATCACTGGGCCGTCCTATGAAATGCTGGAGGGAAAATTTTCTATAGGATCGTAACAAGCCTTGGCCTAATACTTGGAAGGAAGAAGAAGAAGAGATATTACAAAACTTTGCTAGAGCAATGATCTCTAAACAACAACTAAGATCATTTAGACTAATAAAACCATTGGTAAATTTAATGGATCTGAAACAATAATGTTTATTAAACTTTCAATAAAATAGACTGTGAAGTCAATTAATAATTATTAAACATTCACAGTTTTAAAGAATTGGAAATTGACATCTCATCTAATAATTTGTAGATTCTTGAAAACATGTTTTAAAAGGACTCCCTTCTATCAGCTTGTATCTGAATGAGTCGGATGTGGTAATCACAAAAATTGCTAACAGCAAACTGGTATCTCTGTTTTTCTATGCTATTATGGTAACAATTATAGCAGTTACGACCACATTTCCTGCCGAGAGCCTGCTTGTTACTCTTATAGTCAAATCATTAATAACCTGTAGTAGTTTTGTCAATGTAGCTTAATATAATGTACCATGATGAAAATTCCATAATAGTAGAACTTAATAAAAATCATACATCTATGTTTTTTTAAACACATATATGAGGTAAGAAGAATTCACGATTCATTTGATTCTTATTAAGAAAACCTCATAATGTTAAAATTGCCAAATTTATTATATTAATTAGTAGAACTTGTTCAGAAAATTGCTTAAAGGGATGATTACATATCTTAACGTAAGTGTAAAATAAAATTACTTCGCAAACATACCTTTCAAGTTTGGACAATGCATAAATGTTCACACTGTCATTTTTTTCTGAAGTGTTACATCTTTTGGCTGAGTAATCAATTCCTCCTTGTACCACCAGATGGCCTCGATCAACCCAATATTGCCCACTTAGGTTTTCTCCTTGGTCCATATATGTAGACCGATCTCTGAGAGAAAAGTCCTGACACAAACATAATTATTATGCACTATTCTATGGAATGAAGATTAACACTGGTAAAATCAAATGTTTCTTACCTCTAGAAGATTTGTAAGAGGAGAGGTAAGAAACATTTGATTTTACCATAAATTAAACCTCATAGTGATTAATATTTAATTTTAGGGAGTCATATTTTGAGGTTATTTTAATTATATTATTTTTGGTCTGATCATCTTACCTCAATATTAATGTTGATTTGTTCTTGAACATGTTTCAAAACAATTCTGTTTTATCGTCAGCTTGTCCAAAACATGTTCAAGAACAAATCAACATTAATATCAGACCAAAAATAATATAACTCATAGTGATTAATTCCTATAAAAGTTAAATAAAAAAGTTAACACATTTAACATCACAGGGATACAAGTACCATTCCATGGTATAACAGAATTTTTATCTTAAATATAGGATCTGCAAAAGTAGTCCAATCACCTCATGAGGACAGCTGAACTAACAAGGGAACTGTCAACCTTTGCATGTCGAAACCTACCTTGAAATTTCTCCCAGAGAAGCGTTGTGATATACCAAGAAATACAACTCCTGAATTGGTTGGATGGATAACCATGACAACTTAACCTGTATGCCACACCCTGCCACACTCCAACCCTGACAACCTGTCTGCATGCCATGTCCTAGCACACTACATTCTGCTTTACTCATGCAGGAGTCCATCTGCTTTGCACAGTGGTTTGCCATTATTGGATTCTGGCTTCAATTTCTGTGCCCTGCAGTTAAAATCCATCCATCCAATGGCTGATTGGCTCAAATTCACTTCTGCTTCCAATCATTTCTATTTTGTGCAGCAAGCCTCCAGTTGCGACACTTAAGTAGGTTTGCAGCATCTTCCTTAATACCATCCTCCCATTGTTTTTTCAGTCTTCCAACCCATCTATTCCCCATAAAACTTGCTGTAAACACCTTTTTTGGTGCTCGGTCTGTTGAGAGCCTTTGTACATGGCCAGCCCATTCTAATTTCTTTACCTTAATAAAATTGACAAGGTCAGGTTCATTGTATTTGTCATACAGTTGTTTGTTGTATTATATTCTCCACTGACCATAGTATTTATTGGTCCAAATATTTTCCTGAGTACTTTTTTTTTCAAAATTATTTAGAGCTACCTTTTGCAGTTAAAAAGGCACATTTTTTTTTGGACATGGCATGCAATAGTTGACAGTTTCCTTGTAAGATTGAAAGAATGCATCATGCTAATTACATGCCTCTCTGTATTGTTACCCGATGACTAATGACAGTACTAGTTCAGTTGGCCTTGGCTCTTTATAGCTATTCTGTTATGGATTTGTTTTATTTTTATAGAACTGAGAGGTGTAAGCCTACAATTCAACAGTATAATCAGCTGTTGGTATAAACTGATAATGTAGTTGTATTATTAAGTGGTAGTGAAGAAATACTAAAAGCCAATATTTACATTTTATTAAATAATACCAAGAAATTGGGGCTGGAAGTAAATTAATAATTTATTTTCAAAGGGGATTAAATTTAGAAAAACAATGAAGTTTTTAGGAGATTCTACTGAGATGGTATTTTTTTACAGAACCTAGGTCACTATTTTTTGTAGTCTATTCTTACCTCATAGTTTATATTAACATAAACTACGAGGTAAGATAAGAAGCGACTTATTCATTCATTGAATTAACCCATTGAAGACACGTTTAAAGCGCCCATTTAAATCTCCCCAATGCTATTCTGGCTGCACTGGATTTTAAATCAGAATACCCAGATCATGCGTACTGCATTCTATCACAAATGAATTTCAGATATTTTGTTTACCCCTGTTTTTTCTTGTAGTATTTTGTACTTTTAAGAATAGGAAAGGAATGTGGCCTGTCTACAACCCTCTTTTGTGCAATTTAACTATTATTTATTGTTAATTTCAAGGCTGTGAAAGTTGACAAACATTTAAAAAACCATCTTTTACTAACATTTCTCGGTCATTACATTTAAAGTAAACATGAATCATATGTTCTAACAGGAACGGAAAAATATAACAAAAATATATAACACTGCACATTATAAAAATAAATTAAAATGAACGTATAAAAACATAGGCCTATACATTAGCAAATCATAGGAAGTTTTTGCTATATATCTTCTCTAATTATCGATAATGTAAAAGCAGAATAGCGGCTTGTGAAATGAGATTCATGCGCAGAACAGCGGGTTACACCAGATGGGATCGGAAAAGGAACACTGATATCTTAAAAGAATTGAAGACTACGCCAATTTTGGAATATATTAAACAGTACCAACTAAATTGGAAACACCATCTTGAAAGAATGAGTTCAAATCGGATCCCCAAAGCTGTTTATAATTATATACCAAGAGGACAAAGATCACTGGGCCGTCCTATGAAACGCTGGAGGGAAAATTTTCTATAGGATCGTAACAGGCCTTGGCCTAATACTTGGAAGGAAGAAGAAGATGTAAAAGCAATTTTTCTGTAGCCCTTTAGCGTAGTGGTTAAGGCACTGCGCTACAAGCCGGAAGGTCGAGGGTTCAAGTCTCGGTGGGGTCAGGATTTTTAAACTGACCCAAACCTTCTGGCGGCACTATGGCCCTGAGGTCGACTCAGCCTCTAACGGAAATGAGTACCAGATGCTTGTTCTGGGGTAAAGGCGGCCGTCACACAGGGCTGACATCAAGTGCCGATTGTCTAGAAATAGTGGGAACCTTAACCTCCCACTACCCCAAAGGTCTCCTGAGGCCTGTAGTGGGAATACTTTACTTTACCTTTACAAATCTACTCATTACTAGAAAACAAGCCACAACCTTATCATGTTGATCTTCTCTTCCCATTCCTTTATTGTATTCTAGAATATATTTAGCCTTTATGATTTTTTCTTCTTGTTTTCCGTCTTTATTCTTCCATTGCTTCTTACTGGTGTCAGTCATGTCGGCATTTTTGTGTTTGGATGATAATAAATAAAGTCTTTCCTATCTTTCCACTTCAATGCGAGAAGTCTCCGACTAGATCATGTTGTTACCTCTCCTTTTTTTTTTTTTAATTTGATGTTCACTACATCCATTTGGATATTTCTTCCATTAGATTTTATTGTCCCTAATATGTCTTTTGTCTATTGAGCTCTAAAAATAAATTAGGTCAACACAAGTTGTCTAATTTGCTAATTCTAAGACTAATCTCTCATTTGCTGTAAAATCGGAATTTTCTTGTGCATCTTGTCCTGTGTTCATTTGAATCATATCCCGAAGAGGTCTTGCACAATTTCTAATATTTTATTTCAAATCGCACAGTTTTATTCCATTTAGAGAGTTTGAACTGAACGTAAGGCAAACTACCTCGAAATTTCTTAAGAGATTCATTAAGTGAAATGTCTTCACTTGGAACATACAAGGGCAGAAATGTTGTATTCAAATACTCTACCACAGGTCTAATTTTGTAAATTCTGTCGTCTCTAATTATGGATTCATTACCTTTGAGGTGAAGAAACCCCAAAATTAGGAATGAACTTTTGAAGGGCAGAGTTTTGCTGTAAAAGGGCATTTATAAAATAGCTCTATTGCTCCAGAACCATTTGATGTTAGGTTTTCTAACTTGATTTATTAGGATGCATAGTGCAAAATAGGCCTTCACTTTATTGGGGGATGTTTCTAAAAAAAAAATTTTAAACCATGATACTCAGGGGAAAACAAAAATTGAAACTACATATATATTTTACTGTAATAAATACCTAAAAATATATTATTCTATAAATTATGTCTATAATAAACTATGCAATATACTAGACCTACATATATGCTTTATATAAACCTGCAACAAATTTTACGAATGGCGAAAATAAATTTTTAATCACTTAAGATAAAGCCAACTTCTTATAGTGGAGGGTTTTAACACGAGTGTAGGTCGTGGTTGAGCTGTTTGGACTTTCTACCTGCTCACGAGGGAGACTCATTAAAAGTATCCAATGGGAACTTCATAATGTTATTTCCCATATTTAACTATGAATACCGGTACATAGACCTATGCCTGAGCTTAGGGATTTGAACCTAAGTTCTCCAGCTTTACACGCTGGTGCTCTATCAATAAGCTATTTACGCAACTCCAGCAACAGGCACATTTCTTTTTTTCCCTTTAACTCCTAGAAAAAGTATTAAAAGAGGGTAGTTGCTCAACTTGAGAAACCTAATCTTCATGGCAAGTTGATAATGTATAAATAATATTTCAGTGAACTCTGGCCTAATAAACATATATGTCAACAGATTATATATATATATATATATATATATATATAAAATTACAGGTTTTCCTGTATTCTAACTAACTTACAGAGCCTCGGAGACGTTTTATGGTTTCCATGACAACATTCTCAGAATTCTTGCTCAGGTACAGAGTCTGAAGTTCTACTTTCAATTGACTTGGGCGACTACTGGAAGAAATGCTGCAATAAATAAAAATAATAACTAAACTTGTTTACATAAATATAATAATTAAAAACTACCACAAAGTCTGTCCTTAAAATTTGATATAATTTGTGAAATGGTATTAGCAACGGTATAGAAGCTGGGAACATAGTTTACAAGTTACACATATAGGAATGTGGTTCTTTTTTATTTAGCAATGCTTTGTATATTCAAGTTAATAGTATCACAATTTAAATCTGGATATGAAAGAGTTCTAAAAAATATCGCTTAGAGATCTCTTATTAGATACTCAAGTTATTTTATGTCCGTAAATCTATAACACAGGGTCCTAACTTTTTATTTACTTCCCTTCTGAAGAAACCATACTCAAGAATTTCTACAAGCTCATAAAAATCAACCAACTCCAGCTGGATTTTAACCTGTAAATATCAGAACCAAGAGCGAGAATTGTAACAATTACTCCACTAAGAACAATGCTATGCAAATATGTTGTACATATATTTTGTATTTTTTCTTATTGTATGTTTTTTTCTGCAACAATAACCTGAAAAAAATTAATGAAGGGGAAATGTCAAATACAGATAAAAGGACGGAAATTGCCTAGAAACGATTGAGGCCAATGGTTATAAGTCTTATGGTTGTTTAGTCTCAAATTAAAAAAAAAAAATTGACATGGATCATTATCATCATAAATGGCACGACAGCCATTTGGGACCTTGTTCTTCTTAAAAAGCTCTCATCAAATCTTTCAATCTTTTGCTTGCTCCATCCAGCTTTTTATTCCCAGAATCCATATATCCTCAATTATGCCATCCTCCCTTCATGGCTACGCCTTCCCACTTTCCTAGTTACCAAAAGTTGTGCATCATAGATTTTTTGGTAATTCTATTATCATTCATGCGTATAAAATGTCCGGTCAAGTTAATCTATAAATTTTAATATACTTAACCACATCAGATTCATTATATAAAATACCAATGTTTTTAAAATACATTATGAAACACCGTTGAGGTTACTGTGTTAAAGTTTTAACAATTGTATAACAGTACCTGATATCTCAATCGTCCTCAATAATTTGCAGTGTTGTTTTTGAGGAGGCCTTTCGATAACTTACGTATCATCTTCTGCTTTCATTTTGGTACTGACTGTTGTTGGTAATTATTTTGTACAGAGGGTTTATGCTGGATATGTTCTCGTTCAGCAGGTGTTTATTTGTGGTTTCCTTGATGATTTCTAATTCTTCGAGAATGTTGATTTTCAATACATCGTTTTTTCTGTGCAGGATCAATAATAAGTTGTCTATTGTGTTGAATTGATGTCCTGCTTCTACTACATGTTTTGAAAAACTGGATTTAATTTACCTTCATTCTTTATGAAATCTCTGAAATGTTCATTAAATCTTGTCGTAAAGTTTCTAGTGGTTCTTCCTATGTAAAATTAGTTACAGCTATTGCAATTTAATTTGTAAACTCCTTTATTTTGATATATATTGTTTATTCTATTTTATTTGAAATTATATTATTTACTTTGTTATTTGTTCTGTAGGCAATTTTTATGCTTTTGTCATGTTTTTTGAGGATTTTTGCTATCTTTTGTGTTTTTATGCCTGTGTATGTTAAGGATACCCACTTATTACCTCTTTTATCAATTTCCCTACTTAGTTGTGTGATGTTTGTTAGTTCTTCTTTTCTCTTTTGTTTCATAATTAATTTGTTAATCATTTCCTCATTATAACCATTTTTGCAGGCTAGGAATTTTATAGAATTTAATGTAGTAGAAGCAGGACATCAATTCAACACAACAGACAACATATTATCGATCCTGGATAGAGAAAACGATGTATCGAAAATCAACATTCTTGAAGAATTAGAAATCATCAAGGAAACCACAAATAAACACCTGCTGAACGAGAACATACCCAGCATAAAGCCTCTGTACAAAATAATTACCAACAACAGTCAGTACCAAAATGAAAGCAGAAGATGATACATAAGTTATCGAAAGGCCTCCTAAAAAACAACACTGTAAATTATTGAGGACGACTGAGATATCAGGTACTGTTATACAATTATTAAAACTTTATATAAAGTATATAATTCAAAATTGTATCTCCTCCTCTAGATGCTGTTTTCTTGCACAGCTCCATAGATAGATCTACGTAGTCTCATTTTGAACAACCCTACGGATCACTCAGAAGACTTTAGTATGGTCCAGGTTTCAGAGGCATAAGTTATTACTGGTGTCATAAGAACTTTATACCGGTATATCATGAAATCTAAAAAAACTTCCAAAGACCAGCAAAATACTTATTTCCGTCATAATGTGCTTCTGAACCTCACTTACTTACTTACTCACTGGCACTATCGAACCCGTAGGTTCATGGCCACACGGACATAAGCTCTCCATACATCCCTATCCTGAGCTAATGCTTTCCAATCATTCCCTGTAGAATCTACTTCCCTCAAATCATAGTTAATGTTATTCTCCCACCTCATTCTTGGTCTACCAACTGGGTGTTTATCCTGTGGCTTTTGTACAAGAAGCTTGCATGCAAGTCTTTCATTCCCCATACGTGCAACATGTCCTGCCCATTGCAGTCTACGAGACTTGAACCTCAGCAATAATATTTTTCTTGCAATTTATGATACCTCAGATCTCAAATATGTAAAACTATACACTGTTTCAAATTTCCAATTTATAAATAAGAGGGATAGTCACTGCAATATTTCCTGGTACTTCCTTCTCATTAACAAACAGATGTATTAAGGTAGAATATTTTTATCACTCACCTCATATTGTTCTTCTTATTTGATTATAAACATATTTGATTATAAACTAGAAAAAGAAAAAGAACACATAATCAACGTAGCCACGAAAAATGGTTTTGCAATAAAAATGATACTCAAAAAAATAAACAAGTTCAAAAGACAAAAATTTATTAATCAAAGCACTCTTCTAAAAGTAAAAGAAGATAATGTAAAATTTAGAAAATTCACATATCATCCATTAAAACACCACAAGTTTCAAAAAATTGTTGTTGTTCTTCTTCTTCCTTCCAAGTATTAGGCCAAGGCCTGTTACGATCCTATAGAAAATTTTCCCTTATGGGAAATTCTCGTATAAGACTTGAAAGCATAATAATAATCCCTTCGATTGGTTGCTGGCCAAAGGAAGGCAAGACCAGTGATGGGGCTGCCATCTTATAGCCTCTGGTCAGGCTTTTCTGGAGAAGAAAAGAAAATAAAGGAAAGACGAATTGGAAAAAAGGAAGGACTCCCTAGCCCTCGGATGCCCTAATAGCGTTGGGGTCGAAAAAACAAGAGTTAACCAAGAGAGGTTAGATAGTAAAGTTAAAAGAGTGCAAAACACAAGTAAGTGGAAGAAATGTTTTGCACAGCTTGGGCACCTTGTGGTCGCCATCCACATATCCCCTAGATGAGGACCCCTGAGGGGTCAAAAAGATTTCAACATAAGGTTAGCACCCAAAAATGACTACAGCATCAGTAGACTGATTAGACCTAATAAGAATGAGAAAATTAAAGAAGAAAACAAATCAGGGATTTATCAAATTAAATGTGAAGAATGTGAGAAATTCTACACAGGAAAAACTAAAAGAAAGGGGAAGTAGAAAAATCTGCAGTGGCTGCCCATGCATGGTCTGAAAAACATCTTATCGAGAAAGAAGCTAAATTATTAAAACAAATAGAAAAACCTAAAGAACTTACTGTTTGGGAAAAGATCTACATTCAAAAGAGCAAAAAGAAGAAATTAATGAACTTTGAAATTCCTGGTGAGAATGACCTGGTTTCAAGGTTTTTTAGTCAGCCAATGGAAGGAGAGAAGGACAGCTCTTCAAGACGACAGAACAACGGTCGTGACGATACTGAGGATGGAACAGAAACTATGTTCCAAAACTAGTTTATAATCAAATAAGAAGAACAATATGAGGTGAGTGATAAAAATATTCTACCTTAATGAATATACCTCATAGTGAGAATTCCTAAAATAAGTAAACAGATATATTTTCTTTGTTGCTTGTTGCAAATTAATACAAGTGTCCTTCATAGCTGCCTAGGTTCTTGCTACATCATATACATCATCACCATATACTAGAATTTGAACTGATTTAGAGAAGATAGATCCTCTTATATTGAGATCAGCATTTCTCATAATTTTTTCCAGGGCAATATTAAAAGTAGACATGCAAGAGCATCTCCCTGTCTAACAACATTTTTAACTGAGAAGTTGTCTGTCATCGTGCCATTTTCTGTTACCCTTTATTATTGTAGCAATGTCCACTGCTGTGGTCTCGAGGTAGCATGCTGCCTTGTCATGCAGTGGGCCCGGGTTCGATCCCCGGTCGGGGCAGTTTTTCTAGGTGAGGTTTTTATCGGGGTTTTTCCTCACCTGTAAGACAAATGTCAGGAAAACTTTAAGGCCCAAACAGTCCCCGAAATCATATGACCATCATCATCATCCTTATCATTATCATCTTCAACATCATCCTTCACTGGTGTGGAAAGCAACAGGAAGCTACCACACCTACAATTCCCTAGTAAAGCTGCAAGCATAGCATGAAAATGCTATGATTGCAGTGAAGGACCTGCCCTCAGGCAGAATTACTATGGATGGATTGTAGCAATAGTAATAATTCACTTATTATTTTTACATCAAACAGGATCAAACAATCCTCTAGGATTAAATAGAAATATTAATAAAATCCCCTTCCACCCTTATTGAATTCTAATCTGTCCTCTAGTATTATTCATAGAAGCTTTAACTAGATTAATAAGCTTGGTAAGGGTCTGGGATTCTCACATTGCTATATATAGATGAATTCTATCTATAATTAAATTAATGTTTTTATTACCTCACCTCATATCCTTTTTCTTCTATACTGCAGTTTCGGAGCTTATCTCCATCGTCAGTAGCCTCTGGTCGACCGGTGTTATGTCGTTTCTTGGCGGTTTCCTTCTCACTTCTATCGGTGGACATATGAACCTCTGTTCATATGGTTCACCGATAGAAGTAAGAAGGAAACCGCCAAGAAACGACATAACACCGGTCGACCAGAGGCTACTGACGATGGAGATAAGCTCCGAAACTGCAGTATAGAAGAAAAAGGATATGAGGTGAGGTAATAAAAACATTAATTTAATTATTAAATTAAACCTCATAGTGTTCTTTCCCTGTGAAAGTTAAATGAATTCTATCTATACTATGTTGCTTTGAAGTCTATGAAAAGATATGTTTCAAAGCCAAATTCACTACACTTTTGAAGTAATTGGTGAAGAATATGGACTGATCATGCCAGAATTCACACTGATAATCACCAACATGTTTTCCATACAAACTATAAGCCCTACATAACAAACTAATTCTCTATAATTAAAACATAACATAACATCATCTTCCTTACGTATTAGGCATAAAATACAGTGGACACCGGTTAATTTGACATTCAATAATTTGAATAATTGGGTAATACGAATATAAGTACAATCCCCTTGAAACTCTATTTAAAATAATGTTAAAAATCCATGTTTAATTCGACATTTTGAAGCCAAATGTTATATTCTTGAATGATTTTGCTAAAAACAAAGGTTAAATGTTGATAATGTGAACTAGTTTCAAGTATATTTGAACTGAACCTAACTTGTTCTTACTTTTTATCATGTTGTTTGAAGGTTTGTCACAAATTTTCTTAAAATTTGTTTAATCAATAGACCTATTATGTCCAAACAAAGTTTTCTAGCAGCAAATTTTGAATATTTTATCCTTTGGACATCCCTAACAATAACATTTCTTCGACTTACCGTTGTTTAGATTGGCAAACAGTGTGTTAAATAATTTTTTTTAAGCATGTGCTGATCAGGCACATTGCGCCAGACGGGAGGTTAACTGTTAGGGAGAATGTATTGGAGCATTTATTTTACTTGTTAGACCTATTTCTATGTGATTTCAGCATAATACCCAAAATTAAGGAATAATTAAAGAAGAGAAGGTTTTCTGAAATACAAGGATAGGCCTATGGTCACCATTGTAAAATAAGGCATGTTCTGATTCAGACTTAATGAGACAGTTTGAAAAGGAACGATAACTGTCACAGGGGTGGTATGTTATTATCCTAGTGTAGTTGTTGAAAAAACTGCACTTAAACTAGCGTGAAATATTTTCAAAGTCCTATAGAACAACAGTGTGCAGGCGCCAGAGTTTATAGAGCCAGCAATAACTCATAATTGAACAACATATCAATCATCATCCTCGATTACTATCCGTCGCTATGAAATTTAAATGACCAATATTTTCAATAAATCCCCAAATCTATGTTTAAAAAAATATATTAGTAATATTAAAATTACCAAACGTTTATTAAAAATGGGTGTACACTTACTTATCACTCCCTAACGCTGATCCAACCAGCGATAGAAAAATCATAGACTAAATAATATACTCTGTGGAGAAAATAGTAGTTAGCATCACAATATTATCTAACATTATCATTATATTGTGATTTGCATATTTAAATAAATACTTGAAAATTGTCTAATAATGCTATAACAATTGTTTGAAAAAGTTTAAAATAGTAAATAATGTTAGTAAATACAGAAGAAGAGTTTACAACAATATAACTGAAAAATCAAGCGCTAGTAGAAGTGCAGTTGAGAAGTAGTTGTTTTCTAATGCAATATGAGTTTACGATACTTATAAACTGGTAATTTACCAGATTCTCACATATGTCAATTATTTATCAAAATCATTTGGTAGTCAGCTCAAGTTTTGGCTATTCTATGCTAGGTATGAGTCTGTGAATGTTGTGACGGAGAACAAGTGACTGCTAGCATCATGTTTGCCAACATAATACACATTCACATTAAAATCAATTGCCAATATATTTATTCGAACATCAGATTGCAGTTTTATGCACTCAACATATTTCATTAACTGAGAAAATGAACAAGAAAAAAAAAATGAGTATGTTAGTAACACCAGATTAGCAGATTATTGTTAATGACAATCGGATAACATTTCCATTAAACGGGGGACTTCAACCAAAAAAAAACCTACATATGTATATTCCTCAGATAATGACTCATACCTGACATACAATCCTCCAAGATTCCACTTTGTAATTCATTTTCTTAATTATTCCACATAAGTTTGAAAACATACACTACACAAAATTACATTTAAGATTAGCTTTAAAATTTATGACCAGGGTATGAATCAGACGAGTATGGTAAATTATCGATAAACTTACCTAGATGTCATATTGTCCTGTTTAAATTTTAAGAGCTGATCATCTGAATCTATTGCAGAGTAAGAGCATTTCGATTTGCCCCCTTTTGTCGACTTTTTTCCACTCATTATTAACAATCTCAAAGAATTGGATGATCTAATAAAAATTTATTTCATATTTACTAGAATGAAAAATAAATTATTAGTTCATGGAAAATAATCCTTAAATTTGAGGTTAAATTTGCACGTTAATTTTAACATCTCATAGTTACATTTCTTACATAAACCTTGACGGAAATTAACAGAAGATAATCGAAATTAAAATCATAGAACACAAAATTTACAGAATAGCCAATGCCCCAGAGCCAAATGCATCCGTGATTTTTTTTCTTAATATAACTTTTTATGTTCAAAAATTAAGAAAGGAATGTATTTTTTATTTGTACATTTCAAATGTTAATTGAAAAAATGGAGACGTTGGATCTATTTAATTGAAGTTATAACATACATTTTAATACTTAGAAAAACAAAATTGGTTATATTGGAAATAACACGGCAAATTCGATACTGTTCATATATACTGTGCCTCTAGTATTTTACGATATCGAGTCCAAGGATCAAATAGACCGTGTTTCTGTTTACAAATTCATTGCAGAAGCTGCAGATGTCATCAATTTGTCCATGTGGTATTGGCCTTACCTTGCCGTCGAATAGGAAAGGAATTTTGCAAAGGCGGCAATAGTAAAAGTAATAAAATAACGGATGACGATGATGTGTGATATATCGTCATCGACTAATACGTGTTAAAGTTGTATCCATCGATCGATTAATAAAAAAAAGTAGTTATGCTACAGGAAATTTCACAAAATAAACCCAATCTTATTGTGACAGCCCATGATATGAGGATGAAAAGGAGATTGCTGCTTATATTAATTGTTATTATTGTAATTATTTGGTTAGTGGGCCTAAGGAACAGAGGTAAGTATGCAGCAGTCATTACAGTTTTTATAACTCGAAAACTATCAATTTAAACATTAAATAACATGTACAATTGATTATCAATATATGAAAGTGCCTGCTCCAGAGAAATAATATTAGGCCATTCTCTGTTAATAGGAACAATTGGACTCTCTGAAGCCATTGCCCCTGAATTAGAAATTGCAGCTTTAAAACAAAATGTAAGTCATTTGATTAATTCTATTTTCTTGGTATATAATGGCATACCATTTTACGTATTTATTCAAAATATGTTCCTTACTGTTTACAGCTTGCAAGGCTATCAGCAGAATGTAAAACTTCAAAGCTGAAATATGATCCACATCTACCAATAATTTATGCTATCACACCTACTTATGCTCGTGCAGTACAAAAAGCAGAATTGACGAGGTAATCTACATCAACACTTTTGAAATGAATATTAAAGCACCATTGAGGCTATGTAATAAGATATCAATTATAAAATTGGTACCTGTTAAGCCAATTGTCTTTAACTAAATTATTAAACTTTAAGTTATTCCTATATGGAGGCCTTTCAAGAAATGTTTCATCTTCTGCATTTTAACTGGTATTGTATAATGGATTTATGTCTGTGGGTATGTTCTCACTGAGTAGGTCTTTATTCTTTCCTTCTTTTAGAAGGCATGGAGAAATGAAATGTAAGAAATGTTTAAAATAGTACAAAAATTATTACAAATGGTAAAAATGTATAGTGCAACAGTGGCATAAGAATGTTGTATGGAAAATAGTGATCAACAAATACTAGATTTGAACCCCAGAATTATTTTTATGAATGTTTGTATGTCTATTGATATTGCAACATTTTTAACATGACTGCTAACCCAAAACAATTCATACTATTAATTTAGGTCACATTTCAGTTAATTTTAAATATTGGTTAGTTAATCTTAAACTTAAAAATATAACACAAATCACAGTTGAATTCTGGCTGAGGTTAGCTTCTTTAAAATGTCTTGGACTGGAAACATGGTGATTTTTAATATTGGGGTCACTCATAACAATGCATTAACATCACTATAATTACCATTGATATCAAAAATTATGCTCTTTAGGGGTAGTGATCAGGTTTTAGGATGATTCTCACATAACATAACCTAAGTTTTACCAATCTGAATTTTATTAATTTGAACGATTCATATTGAGCTAAAAACAGCCTAAGAGTCAGAGAATCAAGCTGAAGACCTCCAGTTTAAATCTCACCAATGATCCTCCACAACACTTTAAAAATTATCAAATGGGTAGTTTCTTAGACTGTGCTACTCCTTTATGTTGTTTTTGGTATAAATGCAACTACTCCCATTTACTTAAGCCAACCTATAATAGTAATATTGATTGTCCTTAACCTTATAAAATTAACAAAAATTACCCACTCTAATATATTTGTCTTACATTTGTTAGACATAAAGGAGTGATGCATTTTAAGAAACTACTCTCAAATGTGTGTGTTCCAATGTGATACGCTGCACTTTTGTGCTTCAGTTTCTGTGGTAATGGTGTTAATTTACAGCAGATCACTTTATGTAAGTGATATGTACTTGTATAAGAGAAGACAGTAGGATGAATATATGCTTAAGTGTTTGTATAAGTACATTTTTAGAGGGATGATGAAGAGAGGGGAGAAGATGAAACTCAGTGCTGGCACATAGCCTACTTCTAACAAAAAGCGAAAGGGTACTGTGCAGTTTTGGCTTCTTTAGCCGTATATGAGGGGTCTATAGTGTTGTAAGAGGGGAGGGCAAGTTACAGGTACTGCCAGCAACTATCCTCAGTTTAGAAAACATAATAGTTACTACACGTTGAATTTTTTAATCTACTAGTTCTGTGTTTGTGAATAGTTTTGAAGTATTCATTATAGAATAGCATTGTTTTTATCATAAAATTTTATTTTATTATTAAGAAAATGTTCTTTTGCATGGCTACTAGTTCCCTCCCCCACTTGGCAATTTCTCTGCTGCCACGAGCCTTTGGTTTCAGCAAGACGGCTACAGTTACCAGAACTGGACTGTACCACCAGGCTCTGTTAGATATAACAGATGAATCCTATGAGGTGAGTTGTTTAAACAATGTGTTCTCCGATGAATTTTAATAACAGATGAATCATTATCATGGGTATCACATACCTTCTCAACGTATGTACTCCAAACGGATTTGAAATTTAATCAGGCATCTGGTGCACAATTTAGTGATTAAAAATTCTACACACCATCCCTTCTTGCCCCCAGATTGAAAGTTTTACAATTAAAAATTTCCGACCCCACCAAGTATTGAACATGGACTTGTCAGTCAAGAAGCAAGCTTGCTACCACAGAAGACTTATCCTCAAATGTTATGAAAAGATAATGTGTTTAGTAACACAGTAATTAACATCTGTAGCATTTTCAACACCAACATCTTCTAAAGGAAATGCCTTGTCGATAAAACCATTTTTAACTTCTTTCAGCTATCCTTTTCATTTCATTGATAGTCCTTGTATCATACATATATTTGAGTTTGTATTTTTTAACATTCTTACCCCATATGTTTATTTTGGTGGACGATTGTTTCAAAGCTTGTTCACAAACTAGTTTTTTTTCTTTTCTTCAAGTTGTCGGCCCTGGATCTGAGTTCCAAAGAACTTGGTAATGAGGCTCCTTTCTCCAGGAATTTCAAAGTTCATAATTTTCCCCTTGTTCTTCTGTATATAGATTTTTCCCATATTGTGAGTTCATTGGTATTATGGGAAAAAATATACAGAAGAACAAGGAGAAAATTATAAACTTTGAAATTCCTGGAGAAAGGAGCCTCATTACCAAGTTCTTTGGAACACAGATCCAGGGCCAACAACTTGAAGAAAAGAAAAAAACCAGTTTGTGAACAAGCTGAAGATGGAGCAATAACTTTGAAACGATCATCCAACACATATGGGGTAAGAATGTTAAAAAATACAAACTCAAATATTAAATTAAACCTCATAATGTAACTTCCTAATGATTTTAAAATCATACATATTTATTTACAAGTATTGTAGTTAGTATACCATCATCATCAAGGAGGTGCTATTGTTTTTATTTGTGTGGGATGCTATTGATTATTCCTTTTATATAGCATAGAGAAGTTTTTTATATAACTATAAGGAAAAATATTTCCTTGTTAATTTCTAGTGAATATTTCTCCACTTCATCTTGATAAATACTCAATCCTAACCCAACTTGCTTAATCCTTGAAACATTGTTATCACTGTGGCAGAGAATTATTATAAAAGTCGTGCATTTCATATTATATTTTGACTGGTTTTTTCAGGTTATCACATACTATGATGCTTGTTCCAAATCTACATTGGGTTATTGTAGAAGATGCCGAGAGTCCGTCCACGTTGGTATCAAATCTTTTAAAGAATTCTGGTATTACGTATACACATTTGACAGCTGCCACACCACAGGAATGGAAACTTCCAGGAAAGGTACAAATATAATGAATTTTTTATGGAAGAATAAATTAGTGGTTAGAACAGAAATTCTGATGCTTGGTATATTGCAGCAAGGAGAACAATGGAAAAAACCTCGTGGAGTTCTACAACGAAACACAGCACTGCAGTGGCTGAGAAATAACTTGAATGCTGATCAAGATCAGGGGATCATCTACTTTGCCGATGATGATAATTCCTACAGCTTGGAATTGTTTGAAGAGGTATTGACCTTTCTCATTTTCAGTGATCTATATAGTCATACAATATTTCACACTCACACAATCTATATAACATCGTTGAATATCCATAAGATCAAACTACAGGTCTAAACTTCACTAAATTGTTAATTTCAAATTAAAATAAGATAATAACATAGATGCACTTTGTTTTAAAACACCAATTACTGATGCACTAGCTCAAATGGTAGCACTATCTTTCTCCTGATCAGTAAATCTAAGTTTCATATAATAAATTTGGGAATTTTTAACATTATGAGGTTTTATTAATAATAAAATGAATCATGAATTCTTCTTATCTCATACTTCGTATGTTTTTTTTTTAAAACACAGCACCACAGTATTGGCGACCATCGTCACCATCATCAGCTGTTTTCACTACTGTCAATTTTTTTCTTTTGCCAGTAATTGGCAGTTTGGCAAAAGAAAAAATTGACAGTCGTGAAAACAGCTGATGATGGTGTCGATGATTGCCGATACTGCAGTGCTGTGTTTAAAAAAAAAACATAGAAGTATGAGGTAAGAACGAATTCACAATTAATTGTATTCTTATAAATCTAAGTTTATATATCCAGATATACAATGGTGTGCTAACCCAATATTGGGCCTTAGCCTCTCCTTTGTTAAGAGTTGCTACACTAAGTTAATTTAATTTAGTTACGCTCATTTCCTTAACGATGTCATGAGTGATATCCTGTCAACATACCAACCTAATGAGACATCTAATAGGCAACTAAGGTATTACTAGGATAAAGAAGGTCAGTAAATTTTACTTAGAGGCCTCTTTATTTCTGGCTTAAGGTAGGTTTTGATGATGAAAACTTGATAGTTCCCTTGTGAGTAGAGATATCAATTGTGAATATTGTTCAAATTTGCTACCGTTTTATAAAAATTAATAGAGTCTATGATGTAATAATAATCACTTTCTAGTCTAATAGGCCATGGTCGATAGTCACTGTTGCAGACAGACATTTTTTTCTCTGGCTGTGGGAGACATCTTCAATGACTGGGTAGGTTCCTAGCTAGAGGTTCACTGGCAAATGCAGTACTGCACCAGTACAATTGCTTTTGCTTCCAGCTAGGAACCATTCATCCACTGAAGATGTCTCCTAAAGCCAGAGATCAAATGTCTGGTTGCAACAGTAACTATCGACTACGGCATGTCAGCCTAGAAAATGTTAATCGTTATAAAACTGATCATGAAATTCTTCATTTTACTATGACATAACATGAAAAAACATCTTATTTTATGAGGTAAGATATAAAGTTTCCGATTAATATTTTCATTTTATTGCTGTTAGTCTGTATAAGTGAGTCTTAGTAGAGCAAATTCTGTTACAGATGCGAGATACTCAAGTTGTCAGTGTGTGGCCAGTTGGTTTAGTTGGAGGAATCATGGTAGAGAAGCCTTTGCTCAACCCCAAGACAGGCCGCGTCACAGGTTGGAATAGTGTCTGGAGTCCTAATAGGCCATTTCCAGTAGACATGGCTGGATTTGCTATAAACTTAGGCCACTTCCTCAGGCACCCGGAAGCTAAGTTCTCCTTTGAAGCACCTAGAGGTCATCAGGAATCTGTCATACTTGGACACTTAACAACAAGAGCACAACTTGAACCTAAAGCTGACAACTGCACAAAAGTTAGTTTATTTTAATTACTAGAATCGCCAATAAAATCATGTGGAGATAATAAGAAAACACAATTGAGTAAAAATATTGGATATCCTAAGAAAATATGTAACAACATATTCTTAATTAAATTATTTTGAGTCTGTGATATCTTACCTCAATATTATTATCTATCTCAGACAAAAAAGAGATAATTAAATTATTTTGAGTCTGTGATATCTTACCTTAATATTATGATATTATTGAGGTAAGATATCACAGACTCGAAATAATTTAATTAAAAGAACCTCAAAATATTACTTCCTAAAATAAAACATTAACATATTCTTAGTTAGCTTTTCATGAGTGTTGTCACATCCATGTTGTTTTTGTTGATTGTTTCTGTTATTATGTGCTCTTCAGATTTGTAACCACCTCTAAAGAAGATGACGCCAAGATGGTAGAAAAAATGTGGAAATGGTAATCTGAACAACCCGAAAATTATGACAGATATTTTAGTCATAGTATAAAATATAAATAATTTTTAAAATCTTCCTTGGTTTTTGAGTTATGGACTTGTGTTCTCTTTTGCAAACATTTAGAGGAGGGGCTCTTGTAATTTTATTTAACTCTTTAAATAAAAAAAAAAATACAGATTCACATCCTCCACTATAAATTGTAAGCTGATTGAATTCATATTGGAAGATAAAAAATGTTTTGTGTACTACACTGGCTAGATGATGTCTACCTCTGTGATTAACACATGTGGATGTGAGGCCAGCAGCCGGCTGGTCAGCCAAGGGCCTTCTAGGCCTGTTGCACTTGGAGTAAAACTATTTCATCAAAATTATTATTCCATTTAAGCAATTTTTTTAAAAAAAAAGTAACATGACATAAATCAGTAATTAATTGAGTATGGAAGTCAATGTAAGCAAATACTGCAACGTATATCATTGCATATTATAAACTTTGAAATATAAGTGTTACGCTATAACAGTAATGTAAAAATTCTCATTAATTATGTCTTCTTGATTTAGAAGCCTTCTAGATGGCATTGGTAGCAATTGCTCTCTACCTCAGACAAAAAAGAGAATAGTATACGAATAAGAAAAGTTAGCATTTGCATTGGGATATTGAATGGTGCATTCAGTAGCATGCTAACATATAAAGTTGGAGGTCTCAGATTCAAATCCTGATTCAGGCATTAATTTTTCTTTTCAAAGTAATAAATACTGTGATCAAGTTTTTTGAGTCTGTACTATCTTACCTCAATTTAATGTTGATTTGTTCTCAAACATGTTTCGATTAACCTTCTAATGATCATCAGCATGGCCAGACTGGTTAGATTTATGTTGTAAACCCTGGATGCTGATGTCAGCTCCCTCCTGTGGTTGGCCGAAGAACCTCCAAATGAGGTCATGTTCAGTCGGTATTTCGTGACCTCGTTTGGAGGTTCTTCGGCCAACAGCAGGAGGGAGCTGACATCGGCATCTAGGGTTTACAACATAAATCTAACCAGTCTGACCATGCTGATGATGATTAGAAGACTAATCAAAACATGTTTGAGAACAAATCAACATTAAATTGAGGTAAGATAGTACAGAATCAAAAAACTTGATTAAAAGAATCTCAGAATATTACTTCTTAAAATAAAACATTAAACACCGTGATGCCTATTGTAAAAGTACAGGACATTTTTGTACTATAAGACAAAAAATATTTAAAATTGCAAAATGGAGTATATACTTAAAAAAAAAGAGCATGAGCCTACCAACTTTATTTATATCTAGACAAGACACAACTGATATTATACTTACACAACAAATTATGTGTGTTTCAGGTGTATGTATGGCATACAAGAACAGAAATACCAAACCTGAAATATGAAGAGAAGTTGATCAAGAGAGGGGAGAGAACTGATGAGGGAATGGAAGTATAAATATTATCCATATGTATGAGAAGGGAAACGTGACTAAGAAACACAGCTTCAAGATTAGGGTCCTATTGGGTTGAGTGTTTCTTTTGATGAGGCCAGCCCAAAAGCTGGTGTTCATTTTATAGAAAATCAAGAGATTACCAAGGATTATATAATACCAAATATGCTATTATGCTATTTAAGCATAATCCAAAATAAACTTTTCTTTTAAGTTGAGAATCGCACCTTAATGGCTAAAATCTTCAGGACGAAAGATATATCAGATTATTGTGGTGTGAGACGAGGACAATGCATGGTCAGCTTTCTTAAGAATCCACATAACTCAACATACTGAATCTTTTAGGTTCAGTTGAAAGAAAAATTCTAATCATATATTCATCTTATTGACTGCAAAAGTCATAATTTCAACGACATTAGGGATGTCACAATTTTCTTCTCTAGAACATCAAGTCGAGAATGAATTTTAGTCTCCATTGCAGTACATTTCTATTTTATTTGCTTAAGTACCTTCTCTATACTAGTAGTTTGATGGCTACCGTGCTTTACATTTTTTCAGGATGTGAAAATCCTGACTGGGTTGTTTCAAAAAGGAAGTAGAAATGTAGATTTTTTATCACAGATACTACACATAAAGAACCTGGAAGAGTTTCAATGTTATCACACTGCATGTAAATAAATTCAGCTATTTTTTATTTCTATCAAACCTTACCGCAGGCTGCAGTGGTTATGTTCCTTGCTTCTGGTCCTGAGGGCCGTGGGTTCAAAACTGGCTGGATTTTTTTAGGATGGTAAAATCCAAGGAGCAAGTCCTTCATAAGGGACTTCGAGCCAGGGTCCCGAATCTGAATATTTTCAGGCTCATAAAAGAACTTAAGCTTGAATAAAGAGGTCTCTAAGCAAAATTTACTGAACACCTCATCATCTTAGTAATACCTTAGCTGTTTCATTGCATTGGTATGTTGACCACATACCATTCATGATATCTGTAGGGAAATAAGCATAACAAATTAACTTGGTCTAGTAACTCCTAACAAAGGACAGGGTAAGATCCAACATTGGAGTGTTATGCCATTGTAGATAGATAGATGGATGAAACCTTACCAAGATCATAAGATACACTTTTGTCGCCTCTCCTATCCAAATCTCGTTCTCAAACTGCTCATGGTGCAACCTGCTATTACAAATGAGGCTCTGGGGACCGAGTACTGGCAGTATAACCACATCACTTTATTGTAGAGGAAATGCTACATTAGTGGGAACCCCCTCTGGGCCAGCAATCCATTGGACAAAATTTATATTTGCTTTCAAGTTTCACACTCAATGCTTGGAAAGCTATGCTTTGTTACTATCCTCAAGGCAAAAATGATCGCGCTGGGTAATGCCCTCCAAAAAGTGTCTGGATGGAAAATTCCTCTTTGAGACTGTAAACATGCCACATGGCTTAATACTTGCATGGATGATGAGAAGATGCACTATTTTTAGCCAAGTTTTCTAATCATAAATTCTACCTTAATTTCTAATCATACTTTGGTTTGTGGTGTGAGGAGTTAACCTCATGGGCTCATGACCAGCTGTAACCTTGATGATTGGGTATTCCTTTTTATCATGTTTGATTTGAAAGTCCCCACAAGTAGCTGAGTTACCACCAAATGGTTCTCAAGATCATACATCAAACAGATCCCTATCTTTTTGGGGCTAAGACCACATTGCTTGGTGTAAATAAACATGAGAGATACCATTATATAAATATGTGTTGGTATAATTTTCAATGCAGACAATTACTATTTTCCAGAAGCAGAAACATTTTAACATATATCCTTTTAAGTTTTACATCTTATGGATTGTAATCTCACAAGGGAACTGTCAACCATCACATGCCGAAACCTACCATAAAATTTCTCCCAGAGAAGCATTATGATGTATAAAGGTCGTGTCCAAAAAAAAAAGTGCCTTTTTAACTGCAAGGTACAGAAATCAAAGCTAGAATCCAACAATGGCAACCTACTGTGCAGAGCAGATGGATTCCCTTCATGAGTAAGAGCAAAGTGAAGTGAGGCAAGATGCAGCGCAGACAGTAGGTAGTGAAGGTTATCCAATCCACCACATCATGAGTTGTATTACTTCCCTATAGTTAAATGAGAGATTTGGCATTGGGTTTTAATACCTTGCTGTTAATAATGGAATATCATTTCTTGGAGACATAGCATTGGTACATCACAATGCTTCTCTGGAAGAAATTTCAAGGTAGGTTCCGGCATGCAATGGTTGACTGATCCCTTGTCAGTATTTATTTCCCAATCCAGTTTTTAACATCTGGAAATGTCTTCCGCCAGAAAATAGCAAAACATGACTTCATAATGTTATTAAAGGATGGCAAATTTCTTATTATAATCATTAATAGATTTTCCATTTTTTGGAAATATTTTATGTATCTTACATTTCTGTTAAAACATAAGAACAAAATAGCCATAAGAAAAGAACAAATAAAAATTTAAAAAGTAGAATATCAAAGATACAATTTTTTTAAAATGTTTCTTGTCACATGTTTATGGTTTTAAAAAATGGTAAAATAATATAAATGATTCTATTTTAAAACACAATAGGAAGTAACATTAAGAGGTTTATGATGATCTTCAAGAAGATTTTCGGGCTCAGAGTCTCAAGACAACCCTTGAGGATGCCAGACGCAGTCTCTGGCAAAACGTCGGGGAACTACCAGCCTCACGACCATGGCCTACAGCCCGAAAATCTTCTTCAAGATCATCATAGCAACTCCGGCCGTGAAAGTCTACGTGAATACATTAAGAGGTTTGTTCAATAATTAAAACATTTTGTCTGCTCATTCTTACCTCTTACAGTTGTTTTTGTCGAACATATGTTTCAGATGAGGCTAAGAAGCTCTGAAACATATTAAGTTATGTAGATAGGAAATAACACTATGAGGTGAGTGAAAGAAAAAATAAACAATATCTGAAACATATGTTCGACAAAAACAATTCTAAGAAGTAAGAATGAGCAGACAAATTAATATTAATGATTTCTGCAACAATTTCAAGGTTTGTTGATGTGCAGAAAATATTAAAATAATGTGTTGAATATAAATATTTACATGAGTAAACTGTTGTAAACTATTTGAAGAGAAAAATTATACGCTCAGACCAGGATTTGAACCCGGGACCCTTGGTTTTCTAGTCCAAGTGCTTACCATTTGAGTTACCTGAGCAAGTACCGATCTAAATGCAAATTTTTCTCTATATTCGTTGTAAACTACTTTTTTGCACCAAAAGTGGACAAGAAATATTTCTCCATTTTGTCTTCAAATGTATTCCCATAAATAGAGCTATTTTTTCTTCCTTTTTTTCCTTCAATCCTCTCTTTTATATAGTCCTTTTGAACTATCTTGATGCCTATGACTCCAGAAAAAGCGTAAAAGTACCAAAGTTATTTCAAGAATGCAGATTTATTAAGTTTATGTACTGAGGTCTTCTCAGTCCCTAGATTTTAAAGATGGCAGAAAGTTTTAACCACTAACCATATAATTTATATGCTTTTTATTTCACCTATCTAGGAATAATAATTGAATAGTTACCCCGAAAAGAGATCTAACAAAATTTTGAAAGTTGAGTTTTCAGTGGATTAGTGATCTATCTGGAGATTTTCATGGCATGATGGATGTAAAACTTGTTCTCTTCCAGACCTGTAATATTTTTAAAAGTTAGTGATCTATCTGTAACAAAATGGTGGAGCAGTTAGCCAAGTCATGAGTAGCAGTGCAAAAAAAACTATTATTGCACATGTGCGAATTCATTCCACCACAGTTCCATGAATTCTATCAGAATCTTAGAGAAATTGAGTGAAAATAGAAAGACACAAAGAATGTAATGAAATAACATTAAATGGAAAATATATATTGAACTCTGATTCGGTTAGAAATTTTTCTAACTAAATTATAGTCCTTAATAGTGAGTGTAGAATATATTTTTTAACGACTCGCCTCATATGATATAACCTCATAATGTTTACTTCCCAATATTAATTTAAATATAAATTATAATCTGTTTGCTCAATTAAGAGAATCTTCCCGCATATATTTTCAAACGGTTGCTGCACGGCCAGTCGGAGAGTGGGAGTAACTAGCCGAAGTTTCTAAAATATGTTAACACTCATCGTTGAAAAAAAATACTTCACATAGCACAATTAATACGTCAATTCACCACTAAATGCAATACAAAGGTGTACAATACCTTCGAAAGAAAGAAAAAAATTTCCGACCCTTCCTATACCTGACGCTGGCCTTCAAGTAGACAGAGAATTCACCCCCTGCCCCTAATCCCTTTAAATATTTGCGCAGGAAGATTCTCTTAATTGAGCAAATGGACTATAGTGTTCAATATGTATTTCTTATTGTAGCATTTTTAGTTAATATAAGGATTAGATCATTTTTCCATTCTATAAAGATTGTTTTTCCACTTAATTCTGTATTAGATTGTTAATATTCAGTTAGCAGCATGTATTTTGCTTCAAAATAGGCTGTATATGTTTGCAATAGGATAGAAGATTAAAATGTATATGACACAAAGGTAATAGCCTAAAAATTAGCATTATGCATTTTTTTTGTTTTTCCAACAATTTTTAGTTTATGGGTTAGATCTGTTTTCGGGGTAATTATTCAATTATAGACATGAATGAGATGCCTAAAGAAATTGAACATAGCCTCAACTCTAGAAATGCATTACCAGGGACTATTATCATCCAAACTTCTCTAAAAAATGTTAACTAAAAATATAAAACTGATATGCTTCCAATTATATTATGTGGATGCAAAATATTATCTCTCACTTTGAGGGGAGCATAAAAGACCACAAGTATTTGAGAATAAATGCCTTAGGAACATTTTTGGACCAGAGAGACAAATAGACAGGTGAATGGAGAAAACTGCATAACAGTGAGGTAAATGATCTTTATGGGAATGAAAGAGAGGCACTTCTTGTAGGAAAATCAGAGGGAAAGGATCCAGTAGATAGGTCAAGAATGAAATGGGAGAATAATATTAACCATGATTTGAGAGAGGTAAATTATACAGGGGATGATTGGAAAAAATGTACATAGTATGGTGGGCAAAATTTCAGGTATGGATATGTTAGCCCTATATGTAGAGAGAGAAAAAGGTTACATCAACATGGGTATGAAAATGAATGGTTAATACATTCTACGTTTTACCAGGAGGATATTTCTACATGCCAGAATTTTTGTTTGCAAGAAATACATGACATGTATTCAATGTTTTTGTAATAATTACAATATGTAGGGTGAATCATGTAGGCTTTGATATTCTTAAACATCTGCATATATTCAAGTTGTGAATTTTGACTCACCTCATATTTCTTGATTTTTATGCAGACCTAGGTTTCTTAGCTAAACTTCGCGACATTCTTGATGCCACACAATTGCCTTCTTGCAGTTGTCCCTCCTGCAAATTGATTTCTACGCCCTCTGTTGGCTGATCGATAAACTTCCAAATCAATTTTTTTTTTTTCCTTTTTTACCGGGAATTTCGAAATTCATGGTTTTCTTTTTATTCTTGCATATGTTGAAGATGCTATGATTGCAGTGAAGGACCTGCCTTCGGGCAGAATTACTATGGATGGATGTAAATTTTCTCCCAAATTGTGAGTTCCTTAGATTTTTCTAACTGTTTAAGTAATTTTGCCTTAGTTTCAATTCTGTGTTTTTCTGGCGATGCATGTGCAGCTATTGCAGATTTTTCTATTTCTCCATTTTTAATATTTCTAAAGTGTTCTTTCAATCTTGTATTTAAATTCCTTTCTGTTTTTCCTATGTATATTTTTTCACAATCTTTACAATCAATTTGATACATATATTTAATCTGCATATGAATTCCTGTTTGTTTGTTAAAGTTGGAGATATTTGTCTGAAATTTATCTTCTTCTTCTTCCTTCCAAGTAGTAGGCCAAGGCCTGTTACGATCCTATAGAAAATTTTCCCTCCAGCATTTCATAGGACGGCCCAGTGATCTTCGTCCTCTTGGTATATAATTATAAACAGCTTTGGGGATCCGATTTGAAGTCATTCTTTCAAGATGGTGTTTCCAATTTAGTTGGTACTGTTTAATATATTCCAAAATTGGCATAGTCTTCAATTCCTTTAAGATGTCGGTGTTCCTTTTCCGATCCCATCTGGTGTAACCCACTGTTCTGCGCATGAAATTTATTATACATATATGTAATCATAAATTAAAAAGCACATTGATAGGAATAATTTCTGAATTAGGTTAAAAAGGGTTAGACAGTTTTTTTATTATATTACAACTGTTTTGTTTATTTTAAATGTACATAGCACAAACACACATAAGCGCATAAATATTTGACATAGAAAAATGTATCTGAAAAATACCGCACATTCTTTTTTTTTTCCTGTAGTAGTTAGAATGTTGGCTAATATTACTACTAATCACATGTTGAAGAAACTGTAAATAACAAAACTCTAAATCTTATCCTGCAAACATCTCTCTTATATTAAATGCTGTAAAAAATAAATGCACAGTATTTGCTTATTTCTACTGATAAATAAGTACAGACATTGTGTGTATAAAAGTAATAGTTATTGTCAGTAGATTGGAAGTTTCAGAAATTACCTGAATACATATTATCCAACTAATATTTTTTTAAATTTGAAGAGAAAAATTTTCGCCTAGACCGGGACTCGAACCCGGGACCCTTGGCTTTCCGGGCCAAGTGCTCTACCAACTGAGCTACCGAGGCGAGTTACGATCTAGACGCAAAATTTTTCTCTTATATACGTTGTAATTCCCTATCGCCAAATGCTTTTGAAACCATTGCTTCTATCTTTGCAAATGGCGGCTTCTTAGTTAAGAAGACATTTATTGGGAATTTAACATTACTTTATAAAGCTAGTAAGGCTTCTAATGATGTTTTTATTATTCATTTAACATTTCTCAATGAAAGATAAATTAAATTTGAAGAGAAAAATATTTTTTTATTTAATATTTAAGAGGAAAGCTTTCTTTTTAAAAATGTAAAAAATAATTGGTATAAAGTCATTAATCAAAATTTTAATCATGTGCCAACCTTCCTCCCTATCTTTTGCATTGCAAAGCAGTATTTTCTTGGAGAGTATGAAAGAAATGATATATCGATCAGTAATTTTTATATTGAAACAAATAGTCTGTATATGCACAACTGTGGAAAAATGTATGCATGAAGATTAATGGTAGTTCCTATACAAATTTTATTCTGTAGAATTAAAAGACATGAACCATTTGGCAACAGATCTGCTACAATTTCCCAAGAAGAAAATTGCCAGTCAAAAACTAGCATTCAAGATTCAGTTTTCAACAGTATAAAATACATGAGCCTGATGGCATGGACATGTGAAATGAAAGAAACAAAATGGAGTAAGAGAAAAATAAAATGAGTAAGTCTATAAAAGAAGTACAGGAATAAAAAAAAGACATTTAAATTAAAAGACTGAAATGATAAGCACAATTAAAAATGCAATCAAATTTTTAATAGTTTTCTCAAACATTTTTAGTGTCTGAATTCCTAAATGGTTAAAGTGAAACATGAATACAAAGAACTTATTGTTAGATGCTGAAATAATTACCCTTGGTAAAAGTTATGGTAGAATATGTAAATTTAAAAACATTTCCTTTTTCATAAATACAAATTTGAATGTTTTATTTTATTGTTTTGTATTATACTATTTTTTTAATTACTGGGAATTTGTAATTTATAAGCAAGAGTACAAGTTATATCATGATACCATATATGTAGCAAAATAGTAAATAAAACATCTTATCGAGAAAGAAACTAAATTATTAAAACAAATAGAAAAACCAAAAGAACTTACTGTTTGGGAAAAGATCTACATTCAAAAGAGCGAAAAGAAGAAATTAATGAACTTCGAATTTCCCGGTGAGAATGACCTGGTTTCGAGGTTTTTCAGTCAGCCAATGGAAGGAGAGAAGGACAGCTCTTCAAGACGACAGAACAACGGTCGTGACGATACTGAGGATGGAACAGAAACTATGTTCCGAAACTAGTTTATAATCAAATAAGAACAATATGAGGTGAGTGATAAAAAATATTCTACCTTAGTAAATAAAGACCAAAAATTGAATCTTATTTGCAGGAAAGTGTGATATAATGAAATTAAACTGACATCTCTCTTTTAGTGCCATATACCAATAGCAAACCATATTCATAACTAAAACATTTGTAAAATATTAGATACAGAACCAGTGTTATTTTAATGCATTACGTTAAATTTCTCATAACTGCTCTATATCTTTATGAGAAATTAGAAATCCATTGCAAGAGGAAGTAATAGCATGAAGCATGCAAAATTTTATTAAACAATTTTAATTCAGTTGGCTACACACTATATTAGATATAATTTTTCATCAGATGTATTGTAGTATATTAAATAATTTGCTAGTTTTGCAAAATTAATCTGAATGCATTAGAAAACACAGAGAGGAATTGAATTGAATTCTGTACTAATAATTTAAATGTTACTGGTATTATATAAATATTTTAACGATGCTAGTAAAAATATTGCAATTTGTACCCCATTTTGAAACTTCTTAATTTAAAGAAGCTCATTTCAGCATTCTACTTTATAATGTGAAAAAGTTTACATTTGTGGTCATATTTTTTTAGAATATTTATATAAAAGCTGTATATTAATGGAAACATTTTATCATGTGCTTTCCTCTTTTTAAATACTACACCAACTTCAGCCTATCCTACTAAAAGAAACATCAAAAAGTATATGTATAAAATTGCAGGATGATTTATCTTAAAATAAAGGTAAATTAAATTAAGTAATATATGGTAATTGAATTTAAGAATAGAACAATTGTACAAAAGCAAGTTACATGAATTTTCAAGAGACTATTCCCAACACCCAAAGCATTTCCCATTTCTTTGGTACACTTTGCTGTTCAATTCAAGTGTTTCTTTAAATAAAATAATTACTATTCTTAACTATAATATTTTTAAACAACTACAAAGATCATAAAGACAAGAGACATGATAAAATATAAATGGCAGCACTGAACTTATGACCTCTGCATATTCAAATTCAAGGCTTTCCAATTTTTTTTGTAATTCCAATTCCGTCATAAATTACAACTCTTGTGTGTGTGTGTTTTTTTGTGTGCATCCAAATCATAAAAATCAGTTCCTATTAATAAGTCCTGTTGTTATATTTATCATAACATCATATAGTAGTATATTATTTTTGGTCTGGACATCTTACCTCAATATTAATGTTGATTTGTTCTTGGACATGTTTCAAAACAATTCTCTGTTTTATCTTCAGCTTTCCAGTCTGGGAAAGCTGAAGATAAAACAGAGAATTGTTTTGAAACATGTCCAAGAACAAATCAACATTAATATTGAGGTAAGATGTCCAGACCAAAAATAATATAATTAAAATAACCTCAAAATATAACTTCCTAAAATTAAATATCATATAGTATTTTCCTATGAAAAATTAATTTCATTACATGTATACTTTACAAGCTGATTTTTAGTATGAAACCCTCATGAAAATACAACTAAATTCCATAAAAATTAATTTAGGCAAGGGAAATTTTATCTATATGCAAAGATATATGGAAATGGTAACTATCTCAGAATTATATATTGTGCACAAAATTGGTGAATGAAAATACACTGCAGAGATCTTTCACATTGCTCACAACCAAATTTTGTGAAGAACTTAAAATGTTGCAAATAGATTTTCATTAATCTTACAAGTCATCAGTCCAATGATGCCATATCTCTCATAAGTAACAGTGCAATTGCATTTAATCACTTGTCATTTTATTCATATTATGAACTGATATTTGTGCTTTTATAATTTATACGTTGGGTTGTTTTTATCAGATACATCTTCAATAAATTTAGAATAATGTACACTCCTAACAGAAAAAATTCTAATAAATTGCTTTTTTTTTAATTATACTTTTTTTATAGTAGCTTAAACCACTTAAAAAGTGATCTAGCATTCTGGATATTTTAGCAACTTGGTCCAGTTGAATCATGCAATGTATGAGTTCATTCATGAACACAGTATCAAAATGAATGAATGTAGCGTAATGATTATTTTTAAGCTCCTTACAAATCAATGACACAACTTTACTTTGTAAATACAGCCTGGTAGGAGGTTCATTGAATATTTCAATTGAGATTCTGGATGTAACTTTGATTTTTTTCTGTATATAGAGTGTACAGGGTTGTAGAAAGAAAACTATGTCTGCCAAACAAAAAAAAGTAGTATTATTGTAAATTTCTCAAAAACTGCTCTGATTTTATTTAGGATTAAATTTGAGATATCTTAGTTCATAAGCAAGTATAACAATGTAGGGAGTATTGTTAATTTACTCTATTCAGCTGCTAACATAGAACTTAATACATTACTTTGTTATCATATTCTTGCATTTCAACATAATAAAAGAAAACTTAATGACGAAAAACAAGACAAAGATAAAATGGAGAGAACTAATTGAACAAGGGAATGAAGCTGGTGGAAAATATGATAGAACTGCTGTTAAATTGGTTATAAAAGATTCCGGGTTATGTGGCCCGGAATCTTTTATAACCATGATTACCGGCCGTGAAAGCCTGCATTCCACTATGCTGTTAAATTATTTCAATATCTAATTAGAAGACATGAAACATGATAAAGAAGAAGAAAATGGATTTATATTTGCTTCTCTTTATTTATTTGTAGGAGTGTCTTTTCTTTTATTCTGGCCATTTTTGAGCATAACATCAATAATGACAAAATTCCTGAGATGGGGTTTTGTATAAATATCATTTAAATGAAACGTGTAAACCTTCAAGAAGTGCATAACAAAGTTTTTTTTTTATAATTTTCCAGAAGTTTGACCAAAATAATTTGTGTTACTTCTTTTGGCAGACATATTTTCTAAAAAAAGTCATTCTTATCCTTATATACTGTCTTGACACGCAGACTTAATTTTCAAGTCAATTTGTACATTTTTAAGTTAAGACAATTAATGGATTTTGTTGGAAATGTCTAGAGAATCAGAATCAAATAATGGTAACTGCTTTCATTCTATGTATCTTTATCATCTGGAAATATTTATCACATTACCACTGCTCATAGAGCAAACATTCAATAATCATCATCAAGTAGGCCACAAATAAATGCAAAAACAAGCTTGCAGACATTATAACCTTTCAAATGTAAAAATGTTGTAAGTACCTTAGTTATATTAGTAACTTATCCTAACATCTGGGCCCACAATCCTGCATAAGCTCATTGACACTTTCTTCCAAAATAAACTTAATACTGCAGCAGCTTTCAAACCTTAACATCTTATATGGACACACAAATATTATTGGTAACCATGTAGTTTATTCGTCTCTATAGTTGTAGATTTTTAAATATTAGAATTATATAATCATATGAAAAGAAGTCTCAAAACTATGAAATGTACTTATATTATTTTCAGTCTGATCATCTTACCTCAATATTAATAATGATTTGTTCTTGGACATGTTTCAAAATAATTCTGTTTTATCATCAGCTTGTCCAAGTCAGTCAGGACAAGCTGATGATAAAACATAATTGTTTTGAAACATGTCCAAGAACAAATCAACATTAATATTGAGGTAAGATGATCAGACTAAAAATAATATAATTAAAATAACCTCAAAATATCACTTCTTAAATTAAATATGAAATGTACTATTTATTTTTTTTGTATTAAGTTATATTCACTTTGTTGTTGCTAGTGACTTATATTTTTAGAGAAACTTAATTACTTAATTTTACAGAAAAATTACAATATGTTAGTATTATACACAACTTGATAAAAGTTTAAGTTTTAAATATATGTATAAACACACACAATCAAACTTTCATAAGTCAAACACTGATTAGCTCAAATTTTCTCTATCTCAAAGTAATTTTTAATTTCCCAGTGGAAGCATATATATTTTACATCTAATTTCTATATTACTTAAATTATTAAGTAAAACCTCATAATGTTACTTCCTAATGTATTTTCAAATCAAATTTTATGTATATTGTATTTTTTTATAAAAATGTGTAAATGTTTCTCCTGTTTCATAAATATTTTATATGGAAATTTATAATGTATTACTTTTGACATGGTTTTGCATATGGTATTAATGATGGACAAATCTGAACAATCTGCTTTTATTAATGATAAAAGGAAATCTATGAACCCACCATTCAGTATTTTCAATAATGCATTGGAAATAGTTATAGGACATAATGGTAACCTCAAAATTTTGAGGGATATATTATAAAACTTTACAAAAATAATAAAATCAAAAATTTAATAAAACAAAATAAGTACATGGTAAATATAGTAAACTCTTCCTTTCTGAATATATTTATACGTGTACAATGAAAATTATTATTTGATTTTTAAGTTAATGTCAATCGTTCTATTGCTGTTTTTTTTTTCTGATATCAGTATTCTGTTTAAGAAGTCAAATAACATGGCTATTTTAAAAAAATATATTTTTTTCATAGTTTTGTAACATTATTTTCACAATTAGGCTATGTTTCGTAATCATATGTTTAAAAAAATGTAAAATGTTAAGAGTAATAGTTCATCAATTAAACTACAGGTAGACCTGTATATCCCACGCTTAACTCAAGTTATGAACCCATAACTCAAGTCATGTGAGAATATCATTTCAGTCAAAATGCACAACAGAACAAGGCTGTTCTTTGTTGTTGCAATTCAAGTACAAGGAACATAATGGCGTCCTGTCTCAGACACAATATCTGCATATCAATAAAGCAGCATTCAAAACAAATTAACAAAAAACTTGATTGAAGAGGTACAGTATACTGTAGTAAATTGTTCTCTTCTTCAATTTTGTCAATGATTTCACATTATTAGGCCTCAAAATTTGTATCCACAAGTTCCTACACGGCTGAATCCTTTCCAACAAAACTTGTTCTGGAAATTGATTTCTTCATGTCAAAATCAACTGACGTTTCTTTCTTGATGCTGTAAAAAAAAGCTGTATTTTAAAATTTATCAAAAAAATATATAATATAGTGGATAGCATGCAAATGTATAAAGGCAGTGGTCTCAGGTTCAAATCCCAGTTCAGACGTTAATTTTTTTTTCTTTTTTAACATAATAACTGTTCATCTTTGGGAATGTTAAAAATTTAATTATAACATCAAAATATATATGTGGTATAGTGGATAGCATGCTAGCGTATAAAGCTAGAGGTCTCAGATTCAAATCCCAGTTCAGGCATTAATTTTTCTTTTCAAAATAATAATTGCCCATCATTGCAAATGTTAAAACTTTACTTATAACATTGAAATATAAAGTTTTACTACTATAATAGTTGTGAAATATAAAGTTTTACTACTATAATAGTTGTGTAAATTCTCATTAAATGTCATCTTGAATTAGATGATGTCAGATGCATTTGATGGTATGGCTACCTGCTCGGACCATAAGAGAATTGTATATGAGGAAATAAAAACTAATGGTTGCATCGAAAGCCTGAGTAGTATAGTACATAGTACGCTAGTGTATAAAAGCCAGAGGTCTTGGATTCACGAACAGGTTCTTTTCTAAATAATAAATGCATATCATTGGAATGTTAAAAATTTAATTATAACATTGAAATATAGACATTATTGATTTAATCATTTATAGAAAGCAAGCTAAAAAACTTTAACTCTTGTAATTAAAGGAATTAGTTTACAATAGTATGAAACATTTTTTTTGTGGCTGACTGATTTAATTGGTATCTCATATAAGACACACCCTTCCCCTATTACCCTTAATCAATAGAACAGATAATCTGTATATTCCTAATTATATGTGTAACTAAACATAATTATATAATACATATACTATAAATTTTCTTCCCATGTTGTCATAATACCTCTCCGTGGTATCTTTACCTTGTCATGGTGGAGTGGCTTGCATACTTAAATGATCCTGAGAGCTATGGCGGCAGTAGCATTGCTGCCGATAGGGTTACCCATGCCTGACTGGTCGAAGGTGATAAGTCAGACGAAAAAAGTACCTTGGTCGAAAGAGTGACGATCTTTCACCATAAAAATACAACCGTCAAGAAATGCGGACATGGGTTCAACTGGGGTAAAATTTTCCGGAGGTCAAATAGTCCCCCATTCGGTTCTCCAGGCAGCGACTACTCCAGTTGGTAGACCAAGAATGAGGTGGGAGAATAACATTAACTATGATTTGAGGGAAGTAGATTATACAGGGAATGATTGGAAAGCATTAGCTCAGGGATAGGGATGTATGGAGAGCTTATGTCCGCGTGGCCATGAACCTACGGGTTCGATAGAGCCAGTGAGTAAGTAAGTTGTCATAATACACTTTTGATACATTATCAATAATAGATAATACCTACCTTCCTTGAATTGTTGGCTCCTTACCGGCATCTTTCAAAGGTTCTTTTTCATCACTATAAAGAGATTAAAAACATGCTTGTAACATAAAATTATATAAATAAAATAAAATGCAAAAGTAATATCTTGCTATTTTTGCAATAACATCCAAAATAAAGTAGAAGCAGATTTCACATCCTATTTATAATAAAATCTTATCCTACACTCACATTCACATAACATACATGCAATAAACATTGCTAACAATCCACTAATTATGTGAACATGCCAATTGTAATGTAACAAATAACATGGTATTATATTATTTTTAGTCTGATCATCTTACCTCATCTCAATATTAATGTCGATTTGTTCTTGGACATGTTTCAAAACAATTCTGTTTTATCGCCAGCTTGTCCAGTCTGTCCAGAATTGTTTTGAAACATGTCCAAGAATAAATGAACATTAATATTGAGGTAAGATGATCAGACTAAAAATAATATAATTAAAATAACCTCAAAATATCACTTCCTAAAATTAAATATTAAATAACATGGTGTTAACCAGATTATTTTTTTAAGGTAAGATGGGTCTTAAGAACTGGTTTTTCAGGCTAGCAGATGACAGGATAGATAGTTCCATGACAATTATCTAACTTCTTTTCAGTTTTCTTAACCAGATTTTACTGATTCTAATTTTACATAGCAACTTAGATATCCTAACAAGACTGAGTGGACTCAGTTCAGTCTCTACAGACTTTTATTAAATATCCATCAATAGTAATTCTGCCCAAAGGCAGGTCTTTCACTGCATTCATAGCATTTTCATGCTATGCTTTGCAGCTTTACTAGGGAATTATAGGTGTGGTAGCTTCCCATTGCATTCCACACCGGTGAAGGATGATGATGATAAGATGAATATGAATGATGATGATTGCGATGACCATATGATTTTGGGGACCATTTGGACCTTAAAGTTTTCCTGACATTTGTCTTACAGGTGAGGAAAAACCCTGATAAAAACCTCACCCAGAAAAACTGTCCCGAGTGGGGATCGAACCCGGGCCCGCTGCGTGACAAGGCAGCCCGCTACCTCGAGACCACAGCGGTGGACTTAATATATATAATAAAGATATGAGTTATGTTGCATCGAGAATGTCGCAAAGTCTGCAATGAAACCTAGGTCTGCATAAAATCAAGAAATATGAGGTGAGTCAATTACGACTCAAATTTAATTAAAAAATTTCTGTGTTGTAACCAGGAATTAAACCCAATAGCTTTGGGATGCTAGTCATACATGGTAATCATTACTCTTACAAAGGAACTGTCAATCATTGCACGCCGAAATCTACCTTTGAAATTTCTCCCAGAGAAGTGTTGTGATATTGTTTATTTTTTATTATTTCACTCACCTCATACTTCATAATTCATAGCAGACCCTGGGTTTCTTCACATAATTTGTGACATTGTCAATGCTGCGTCACGTTCACAACTTGTGAACGTGACTCAGCATTGACAATGTCACAAATTATGTGAAGAAACCCAGGGTCTGCTATGAATTATGAAGTATGAGGTGAGTGAAATAATAAAAAATAAACAATATTAAAGAACCTCATAGTGTTATTTCCTATCTACATAACTTAAGTGTTGTGATGTACCAAAGTCGTGTCCAAAAAATGTAGTGCTGTTAACTACAGGACACTAAAATTCAGCGCCAAAGATCTCGTTTAAACTACAGGGAGGTAATACAACTGCTCAATTGGTCAAATGGATACTCTGACAACATCCCCACATGCCACCACACTCCAACCCTGACAACCTGCCTGTTTGCTGCATCCCACACACTACACCGTGGGTTACAATTGCTGGATTCTGGCTTCTATTTCTGTGCCTTGCAGTTAAAAATGGAAGTTAATTTTTTGGACACTGCTTTATTACATCACAGAATTTCTGTGGGAGAAATTTCAAGGTAGATTTTGACATGCAATGGATGACAGTTTTCTTGTAAGTATAACTGATTAATGTGATATTATGTCAACATAATTCACAATTCTGGAGAATAAGTACTTTATGATAGGCAATAACCCTTAAGGTGGGTACCAAGTTCAAAAATGCTTGAAAGTGTGTATCCACCTTTATGTACATCAACCATTCTAAGGCTTTTTTTTATACCCTCAAGTATGCATGTTGATGAATTGGCCAAATTCCCACTGAGAATATGTGGCCCCAAGTTGCTTTTTATTTTTTTTCTTCCCTCCCAGACTCCCTACCATTTCCATCTCCATTGTTGAAGTTGAACAGGGTGCTAACCCTTTGCTACACCTTAGAAAAATTTACCAAGACATATCCTAAATATATCATAATTTAACCATGCACCCTCTGGTACAAGGAATGTTCACAAATGCTTCTTTGAAGGTTCAAGAATATATATGTCAGTCCTGGTGGACTGGTGGTTATGTTCCTTGTTTCTGGTCCCGAGGGTTGTGGTTTCAAACCCGGTTGGAGCCTAAGAATTTTTTTTAGGATGGTAAAATCCAAGGAGGAAGTCCTCTGTAGAGACTTTAAGCCATGGATCCTGAGACTGAATATTTCCAGGCTCATGAAAGGACCTTAAGCCTGAATAAAGAGGCCTCTAAGCAAAATTTACTGATCTCCATCATCCTAGTAATATATTGGTTAAATCATATTTGAAGAGAAAAATTATACGCTCAGACCGGGACTTTAACCTGGGACCCTTGGTTCTCTAGACCAAGTGCTCTACCACCTGAGCTACGGCTTCATAGCATTTGGTGGGTGGGAATTACAACGTATATAGAAAAAAAATTGCCTTTAGATCAGTACTTGCTCAGGTAGTAGAGCACTTGGTCTAGAGAACCAAGGGTCCCGGTTTCAAGTCCCGGACTGAGCGTATAATTTTTCTCTTCAAATATGATTTATCCATCATTGAGATGTATGAAATTCATCATCATCAATGGCAGGCATGGATTAAGCCAATTGGCCTGTTCCGCTTCAGGAAAGAAATTGATCCCTCCATCTCTTCTTAGGTCTTCCTGGGTCTCTTCGCCCTGTGGGTCTGTAGTTCAATAGCTGCAGAGGTAGTCTATTGTTTGGCATCCTCAGAAGGTGTTCATGCCAATTATTTTGATATTTTTGAATGATTTCAGTTATTGCTGGTGTGTTGAGAGCTTTGCGGATATCTTCATTACGCATGTGATCATAAAGCGTATAACCCGCTAAAGGTCTTAATAACTTCATTTCTGCAGCTACTATCCTATTTAATTTACCTGTAGTAAGAGTCCAGGTTTCAGAACCATAAAGTAGAGTTGGAAGAGCCATTGTTTTATAAAATTTTAGAATTGTATCTGGACGTACTTTTCGGAAAAGAATGCTTTTTATTGTTCCTATAAGTTTTTGAAATTTGACCAATTTTATGTCTATGTCTTTACATGTGTCGTACGAAAGATTGCAGCCAAGATAAGTAAAGTTATTAACTTGTTCTATTATATTGTTGTTAATAACAATTTTAGTTCTTATCGGTATTTTCCCTTGAAACGCCATAGTTTTTGTCTTACTCACCGAAATTTGTAAATTATAATCTTGGGTTATATTTGACAATCTATGTACTGCTCTTTGTAGGTGATCTTCAGAAGTAGCCAATATTACTTGATCATCTGCATACATTAATGTGTTGAGGGGTCGACCATCAATCATAAAGTGTGATTGTGATTGGTTTTGCCATAATTTTATGATTTCATTCATATATAAATTAAATAGAAGAGGGGAAAGTGGACAACCTTGTTTTACACCTTGGGATATTAGTCTATCTGATTTGCTGATTTGATTATTTATTTTTATTCGAATTCGTGTGTTATGATACATGCTTTGAATCGCTTGAATTAAATGCTTGGGTATTCCTGCATTATGTAAGATATCCCATAATTTTATTCTGTTTACTGTGTCGAAGGCTTTATGATAATCAATGAATATCATAAAAGTTGGTATATTAAATTCTCTATGTTTTTCTATGATTTGTGCTAACGTAAAGACACTATCTATACAGGATCTGTTGGGTCTGAAACCATTTTGTTCTTCTAGGATAATTGCGTCAGAAATTGTGTTTAATCTGTTGGTAATTATTTTTGCATAAATTTTATAGGCAGCATTTAGCAGACAAATTCCTCTATAATTATTAATATCATTTTTGTTTCCTTTTTTATGAATAGGTACAACTTACGAGTTATTCCATTCATCTGGTACACAGCCAGTCTTCCAACATATAGGCCTATTAATAAGATCTAAAAATTTGTTTAAGAATCGGATCGAAGCATATTTTAATAATTCTGTGTTGATATGATCTGATCCTGGTGTCTTCCGTAGTTTGCATTTGTATAACGCGAAGTTCAACTCATCCAAGGTGATAGGATCCACATCATAATCACTGGAAGTATGTTGTGTTATATTAGTTGTGGCAGTCCAAAGCTGCTCATAGTAATTTAACCATTTAGTCATTGGGATGGGATTTATGTTTAAGTTATCTTTAACAGATTTATTTAATTCTTTTAATATTTTATACGCTTTGACTTGTTGTCCATTAACATCATATTCTATATTATTGCTAATAAATGTTTCCCATGTTTGGCGTTGGATCTTGCGAACTTCTCGTTTGGCAATTGCTGATAGTCTTTTATAATTCATTAAGTTTTCGTGTGACCTATCATTTAAGTATTTCATATAAGCTTCCTTCTTACATTTAATTTTATCTGCAATATCATCATTCCAAATAACTAAACCTCTTCTATTTTGTCTCTTTGTTCTTGTACCAAGAGCCTCTGTTGCTGTCTTTAGTAAAATTTCTTTCAATGTTTTCCATTCCTGATTAATGTTGGTGCTTACCGCATACTGTGGGAGGTATGTATTCATTCGAATTTGATACAAGTTTCGAATACTGAGCTCATGTAATAGATGTATTTTAAAGTATTTCTCAGGAGAATTTCTCTTTCTTTGAGTTTTATGCCATCTTAGTGGGATACTGATTGTGGACGCCAACAGATAGTGGTCAGAGTTAATATCGTAACCTCGAAAGACTCTAGTGTCTTTAACATATGGCGAGGTTTTATTATTAGTGATCACGTAATCAATTATTGATTTAGTCCCTCTTGCTGACCATGTATATTTGTGAATGTCTTTTATGTCGAAAAAAGGAATTAGTGATTTTAAGATTGTTAAGTGCTGCAAAATCAATAAGTTGTTCTCCATTTTTATTAATGATTTGTTCGCCGTTGTTTCCAACAATTCCTTGTAGCGGAGTGTTGCCAATTCTGGCATTTAAATCGCCTGCTATTATAATGTAATCTGATTTGTTTATGTTATTATATTGAACCTGTAACTCCTGATAAAATTTCTCTGATTCTTCAGTTTTCCCTTCTTCCGGGGCATATACTCCAATTATAGTCATAAAACCTTGGCATACTTTTACTCGTAATGTTAGAATTCTTTCATTAACGTAGCAATATGAATCAATTTTATTTTTCCATTGTGTTTTTATGAAGATTGCTATTCCTGCTGCTGCTCGTCTGAGCTTATCTACACCGCTATAAAGTAGAATATAATTTCTAAATTCTTTACTTCCGCATAATTTTTTCTTAGTTTCTGGTATCACTGCTATATCAATTTTGGCTTCTTCTAACTCTTTAATTAATTCAGTTTCTTTATTACACAGACCTCTGGCATTCCATACACCAATTTTCATTTCGTTATTCCTTTTCTTTGCATTTGTCGTCTTTGTTATATCAGTCCGGTCATTTCTTTCCTTTAGATTCTGAGTATGTATAGATCATCTCAGAATGGGTTACCAACCCATCGCTGAGAAAGTTCAGTGGTGGGGTTGCCACCTTGAGGCCTCTGAACTTGCCTGCTTATGTATGAAATTAATAATTAAAAACATCAATATATTGGTTGCCTAGTGGATGTCTCATTGAATTGGTATGTTGACTGCATACCATTCGTGACATCTTTAGGGAAATAAGTGTAACTAAATTAACTTGGTCTAGTAACTCCTAGCAAAGGAGAGACCATTGTTGTTAATGTAGTATTTGCGTACACTAAAGATAAGCAGTAGGAATAAATAGGAAAGTCTAATTGTGAATGGACAAACATACGCTAACATAATAACCATTAAATGAATTGGATTTTACACCTCACCTCATTTATTTGCCTGCGTTAGATGCCATATAAAAGGGAGGCCTTTTGAAACTTTATACAAAATATATGAGGTGAGGTCTAAAATCGCATTTATTTAATGATTATTAAATAAAACCTCATAGTGTCTCCCTAAATACATCAATATGCTTATAAAGCTGTTTATGGCATGTTTACTGGATACACACATATATATATATAGCAAACTCCCGATTATCCGTGTTAACGGGGACCAAGATATGCACGGAAAATCGAAAAACATGGATAATCCAAATAAGTTATTCGGCGCCGTGGAAGTTGATCACAAATGTATTTACCCACTTTAACACTACTTAAATGCAACAAATATTAATAAAATGTATTTAGGTGCGAGTCGTAATTATCATTTTATTTTACTCGTAAATATGAAAGAAAAAGTGGGACTATTTCCGGGTCATGACCACTCTGGTTTACAACAGTTATTCAAAATGGCTGCCGTAACCAGCAACTACTACGCTAGTAACCACCGATATCTACATTTATAACCAGCGATTCCCACACTAGTAACCATCGATGACAATCACTGATGATCACACTACTAACTAGCAATAAACCCACTGCCACTGCATATCCGTGGTTTCAATCTGTAACAACAAACTTTCACTGACTCCACAATGGAAATTTCCGAAATTGTATTTTATTCTCAGAAAGTTGGTTGGTACCGTTAAATGCGTCAGGGGAGAGGGTTCTAAGCGCAGTTCACAGTAGCACGTTTAAAAAATAAAGAATTTTTCATAACAATACAAAATACAGTATTTTTAAAAATACAATAAAAACAGTCATGCCCGGATAATCTGTAAACCGGATAATATGTGCACAGATAATCGGGGGTTTGCTATATATATATATAATAGAAATAAAATATAATAATAAAATAATAGGGCATTCAATAAGTAATGCCAGCACTGTAACAACAAAAAAAATTATTTAGGTTAACTTCTGACACTACTAACTTCATTTATAGTCTCCTGTCAAGACAACTATACGTTACCAAATCCTTGGAATATGACACACTCCATCTGCAGCACCATTTCTGGATACCTCTCTCATCTGATTGATCTAGAGCTTTCTAGATATCAACTTTTGATTGAAATTGAATGCCTCATAGAGATTTTTTATCTTTGAGAATAAGTTATAGTCACAAGGGCTTATGTCTGGTGAATTTGCTTGATGTTGGAGTACTTCCCAATTCTACTTTCTACACAAATTCTACTGAACATCTTTTCAGGGCGGTATTACTTACTAAATGTGAGAAACAGTGAATATATTCACAAACTATTGCTATTTTGAGACTTTCATTATTACGGATTTATACAACAAAGATTACTCAACATACTACAAGATTACAAGGTCACCACTAGGATCGCTGATTTACAACAGTGTTGGCATTGCTTATTGAATGCCCTAGTTATATGAAATGAGAGACAAGGGATTAGCACAGATAGAAAACCAATCTGGCATTTTCTTTACAACTGAAGAAAGATATGAGAGAGAGAGAGAAGAAAAAGCCTTAGTAGGTTGATTTTGGGTTTTGACGCATCCTTTGAAGTGTGCATCCCATGCATTAGTATAGAGCTAACTGATCGATAAACAGCATAATATTTACAATTCTAAAAGCAAATAGCCTATATAATGACCATTAAAATGTTACTGAAATTAATTATTTTAAACTTCTTACACATACATCTGAAAATAACACACTGATTAAGCATTAAGGACAAACTTCTGTTAATTTAGTTAATACCTAGTATATTACTAAAATACAAAATATAAAGAATTTATTTAAGAAAACCATTAACTTTAATGGATTTTGAGTTTATCATACATGGTGGTAATGCAAGCAGATACACATATTAAACAAATGCATAAACAACAGACTCAAGAGTAAATTACCAGATCCATTATCTTATTATCTTTTCAAATATAATTTGTCCATCATTAAGATGTTTAAAAACGAATAATATTAACATTGATAGAAGCACTACTGGATTTATAAGTAATGTTTAAATTCCCAATAGAAAGTCTTCTTAATAAAGAAGCCGCCATTTGCAAAAATCGTAGCAATGGCTCGTAGCATTTGGGGTTAGGGAATTAACTATGTATAAGAGAAAAATATGTGTTTAGATTGGAAGAGCACTGACAGAGAGAGTCAAAGGTCCTGGGTTCAAACCCCAGTCTAGGCATATATTTTCTTTTCAAATATAATTTGTGCATCATTAAGATGTTTAAAAACGAATAATATTAATATTCGATGTTTTTATTATTAATTTCATACATCTCAATGATGGATAAATCATATTTGAAGAGAAAAAAAAGTAATATTAATATTATTTGATGAATTTATTTCTTTTCATTTTTGACATTCTACAATGCTTTATTTTAGCTGGTAGAGTTAAGGCCATAAGGCCCTCTCTTCCACTCAACCAGATGAAGTGAAGAGAGAGCTTAATAAACAAAGTATTCTCTAAAATATTAAATCTATTTTTTTTTTAATTTCATGGTTAAATATACATTAGGGAAAATTGAGTCCACACTACAACAATAATACATAAATTAAAAATTCACATTCAAACACACTATCAAGTAATATGATAGTTGATAAATATATCTATCCATAAATATTGTTGTTCTTGAATAATTTTCTAATGAATCTGTGTAAACTTTGGCATGATCTAGACTTTATTCAGAATATTCTATTTCTTATTATTGTATGCCGAAGCAAAAAGCAAAATGTGAAAACAAACATTTAATTTTCATACACATGTTATTTCAAAATCATGGAGGATTACAAATAATGGATCTAGCATTTTACTAAAAAACAAAATTAATAAAATAAATTAACTTAAATCTTATTCATGATATTTAAATAAAAATAGCTTCAATCCAAATTTTCTTCTGTACCTCTTACATAGACATCAAACAACTACAAGACTGTGTGACCAAGAGCAAGAGAATATATACACTTAAAACTGCAATCCCAAAGGAAAAGAAGCAAATAAACTGAAACATGATTATATATATATTATTACTTATTTATAGGTAAATAAAAGGTTAAAAATTAAAATTCATCGGAGAACATTTTGTGTAAACAATTCACCTCATAGGATTCATGCTTCCATGATACCGTGGTTTCAAACACAGTCGTGTTCATCCTCAGCCATCCTCATCCTCAGAGTCGGAGTTATGGCTGAGGATGAACACAACTGTGTTTGAAACCGCGGTATCATGGAAGCATGAATCCTATGAGGTGAGTTGTTTAAACAAAATGTTCTCCAATAAATTTTAATGATTATACCTCATAATGTTTACTTCCCAGCATTAATTTAATATAAATAAAAGGTTATTCATTTTGCATTTCTAAGAATCTCATGAAAAAAAAAAGCATATTTTTGTTCTATATAAGGTGGAAATGAACTCTTTTGATAAACGTCACAGTTTTCAGATATATTCGGTGAGTGGTTTGATATGAGAAAACCCATAGCCTCTAGAGTAATTTAATATTTTGATGTACCAGACAATTATCTCCAGAAAATTTTACCCCAGTGGAATTAATGTCCACGTTTTTTGACAACTGTATTTTTATAGTGAAATATCATCACTCTTTCAACCAAGGTAATTTTTTTCGTCTGGCTTATAGCCTTTGAATTGTCTGGCATGGGTGACCTTTTATAGAGAGGACATTCTAAATTCCACTTAGGATGAAAACCTTTCTCTTAAAAAATTAATAATATAAATATTTACATTTTACAACGGCATCACAGCCCAATGTTGGGCTTTAGCCTCTCCTTTAATAGGAGTTACTACACCAAGTTAATATAGTTACTCTTATGAATGGTATGGAGTCAACATACTGACCCAATTAGACATCTAGTAGGCAACTAAGGTATAAGGTATGAGGTTTTTTAATATTGTTTATTTTTTATTATTTCACTCACCTCATACTTCATACATATGAAGTATGAGGTGAGTGAAATAATAAAAAATAAACAATATTAAAAAACCTCATAGTGTTATTTCCTATCTACATAACTTAACTAAGGTATTACTAGGATAAAGGAAAATTTTACTTAGGGACATCCTTATTCAGTCTTAAGGATCTCTTACGAGCCTGAAAATCTTTAGACTCAGGACCCATGGCTTAAAGTCTGTCCCAGAGGACTTGCTCCTTGGATTTTTCCATCCTAAAAAAAATCCACTGACCACGGCCAGGTTTGAACCCGAGACCCTTGGAACCAGAGGTAAGGAACACAACCACAAGTCCACTGCAGCCGACTAAATAAATATTTATCCAATTAATTTATTTAGCAATCAAATTTCATGTTTATCTCTCCTTGAGTATTCTGGTAATATATAATTGTATAGAGAGGGGTATTTCTCTACTACGTATATGCAAAAATTTAACCATATTTTCATCCATTGTTACCAAAATAAAGAAATTTGGTTATTAAAGGCCTAGCAACTGAGAGAGCTATATGCCTCTTGTCATGAAAGTTGCAGAATCCTCTGAACTGCAGTTTCATGTACAGATTATATCTACAAGTGCATCTGCAAGCAAGCATACAACTTGAAATGAAATGAAAAGAAAAACAAAAAAAAATTTAAATGTCATAATTATGATGATATGTTTCCAGGATAATTTGTGTATAGAGGGCCTTAATCTACAAGCACATCATAGTGTATATTATGGAAAATTCTGCATCTGTTGATAAGTGGTTTTACTGGGCCTATCATGCATATTGCATTACTAATATTTAAAACCCTATAGAGACATAAATAACCTTGCATTTTGAACTATTATAGGACATATCATTAGGTGGTATAATTTAAAATAAATTCTGTATTTATTGCTCACTATTTCTACAGTGAAAAAGATTGTGAACTACCATATATTTTAGGAACTCTCTACTGTTCTAGGGTTGATGTAAAGGTGGTGTATGAGTGAGTACCACAGAATGTTGGTCCAAGGACATCATATTACCTTTGTAATAAGATAAAAAAAATGTTTTCTTATATCAAATTCTCAGCAAATTTCCTGAATAACCTCTGAAAGTTTCTCAACAGAGTTCAATTCCAGTATGTATATGTGACTTCTTACAATACCAGTACATAAATACAAGTCAAAATGTTGTGCAGGTTTTCAGAAATTTATTATGTGAAATGTAATGAACATATAATATTGTGAGACATATTGTATGAAAGGTAAACTCTCAAAGTTTTTTTTTTAAATATTCACAGATGTTCTATGTGAGCGCCTTTTGTTACACGACAGATGTCAAGCGCGATATTCAATCTCCTGCCAAACTTTCTGTAGCAGTCCGCGGTCGATATCAGCAATGGCTGCTGTGATGCGGGCACGCAGTTCATGCAGTGTTGTTGGAAGTGGTGGTACGTAAACATGATCCTTTACAAGACCCACATGAAGAAATCACACGGGGTTAGATCTGGTGAACGAGGTGGCCAATGAATGAGTTGTTGATCACCCTGAGATGCACGGCCTATCCAGCGTTGTGGTAAAGCCGTATTCAAATGGTCTCGAACACTGCCATGGCAATGTGGAGGGGCACCATCCAACTGCAGAATGAAATCTGGACTATCTGCTTCAAGCTGCGGAAGGAGCCATTGTTGTAGCATATCAAGGAAAACATGTCCGTTCACAGTACGTTCATGAAAGAAAAAAGGGCCCATAAACCTTTGCATGGGAAATGGCACAAAAGACATTCACTTTCGGAGAATCGCGTTGATGTTCCAGAGTTGCATGGGGGTTACCAGTTCCCCAAATCCTTACATTGTGTCTATTCACTTTTCCTGAAAGGTGGAAAGTCGCTTCATCACTGTAAACTACCCTCTCATGGAACTCATTCTCTTCCATTAATGCGAGAAAATCAACACAGAAGGACGCTCGCAAAGCATAATCGGCGGGTTTTAAGGCTTGTGAACCAGTTGCAAGTGGTAGGGTTTTCATCTGTAAACGTTTCCGGAGAATCCGCCATAGAGTTTTTTGTGGTAGTTGAAGTTCTGTCGCTCCCCGGTAGGTGGATTTCTGTGGACTCCGCACGAAGCATGTGCGAATGCGTTCGACTGTCTCTTCACTCGTCGATGCACGGCCAGTCGATTTTCGTATACAGATACAGCCTGAATCCCTAAATTGTGTGTACCACTTACGAATGGATCTCCCATCCGGCGGGTCTTTATCGTATCTGGTACGGAAATGTCGTTGAACACTAGTCACAGAGTTGTTTACATGGTAATCAAGCACACAGAAAGACTTCTGATCCCCAGTCAACGCCATTTTCCTTTACTGCTCTGCTGTTGACATCTTGCGGGTGAACGCGGAACTTTAGAAGTGGACAACTAAACTTTGAGAGTTTACCTTTCATACAATATGTCTCACGATATTATATGTTCATTACATTTCACATAATAAATTTCTGAAAACCTGCACAACATTTTGACTTACCCTGTATTATGGTGAAATTAAATGTTTCTTACCTCTCTTCATATAAATCTTCTAAGTAGATCGCAATTTCGAGACCGTAACTGTCTCATCTTCAGTACTTTCTTGGCGACTGATGTTATGTTGATCGGAAAAAACTCTTCTTCTTCCCTCTGTTGGTGGACCGATGAACCTCTGGATCAGGTCAAAATTTGCGGGAATTTCGAAGTTCATAAGTTTTCCTTTGTTTTTCTGAATGTGGATCCACATTTGGTTGGAAGAAACTCTTCTTTTTCCCTCTGTTGGTGGATCCACATTCAGAAAAACAAAAGAAAACTTATGAACTTCGAAATTCCCGCAAATTTTGACCTGATCCAGAGTTTCATCGGTCCACCAACAGAAGGAAGAAGAAGAGTTTCTTCCGATCGACATAACATCAGTCGCCAAGAAAGTATTGAAGATGAGACAGTTATGGTCTCGAAATCGCGATCTACTTAGAAGATTTATATGAGGAGAGGTAAGAAACATTTAATTTCACCATAAATTAAACCTCATAGTGATTCATTCCTATAAAAGTTAAACATAAATATTAATTTAAAACTTTCATGTATGTATTTTAAGAAATATTTTGAGTAAGAGCACAACAAAAATATCATTCTTAAGAACTACAAACAAATATGTTGGTATCGTTGTGTATAAAATAATTATTTTACTTAGCATTTTAAATGGCATAATACCTCTCACACTTGAAAGCATTTAAAATTATTTTTGATGTAAATAGATTTTTCCCCCCATTTTGGAGTCCCAAGAAACTGAATTTTTTATGAACATTGAATGTTGAATATTGATCATGTACAAAAAAAGAAGGCTAGAAACCAAATAATAACAACAACATGCCCATGCAGGAATAAGCACCCAGTTGTTATTGTTTCACTTCTTACATGGGTACTTTAGTGTCGGGGAGCTTCTCCATGCTCAAGCCTGGCCCAGTCACGTCCTTATTGCTGCAATATGGGAGGGGGAAGCGCCAACTGTATAAGCTTCTCCAACAAAACACAACATGTACTCCAGGTTAATTCACAGACATACTCATGTGTTCACCTTGTTCCACATAACCTTTACTTTTACATCTATAACATTTCTTAGATAAACGGTTCATTTTTTATAACATTTTTCATTTTCTTTAGATCTGCTTCAACTGCATTAAGAAAACACTTATTGAGATAGTTCAGTTATTAATAAATAAGGTGAATCCTGAGTCATCTTACCTCATAACTAGTGTGTTCTATTTGAACAAGTTTCGATATCCCATGCATACCATCATCACCTTTTCCATACTGTTGAATTTTATGTTGTTGCCCCCTGGATGTTGGCTTCCACTCCATCTTTGACTGATCGATGAACTTGCAAATCAAATCTTTTTCCCCAGGAATTCCAAAATTCGTAATTAATCAAAGAATGTGTAAATCAAACCTTTTTTCCTCGGGAATTTCAAAATTCATAATTGAATTATGGATTATGAAATTCCTGGGGAAAAAAAAGATTTGATTTACAAGTTCTTCAGTCAGCCAAAAGATGGAGTGGGAGCTGATATACAAATTCATAATTGAATTACGGATTATGAAATTCCTGGGGAAAAAGATTTGATTTACAAGTTCTTCAGTCAGCCAAAAGATGGAGTGGGAGCTGATATCCAAGGCTGACAACATAAAATTAAAGTCTGGAAAGCTAATGATGGTATGCATGTCAAATTAAAACATGTTCAAATAGAACAAGTTATGAGGTAAGATGACCCTGGATTCGCCTTATTTATTAAGAACTCATAATGTTACTTCCTATTTTAATTTATTAATCATCATCCTCTTCCATGTCTTCCTTTCAGAAGGTCGATTCTAATTTATTAATAGTTGAGTTATATTATAATGTGCATCAGTTTATATAAAATGTATTAAAATTACAGGGTTGTAATTCTTGCATATATAGAAGAAAACAAGGTTACATAGACATGCGTTTCTTTTTAAATTGGTGCAGTTTCGTTAATTGATTGGGTTTCTAAACAATATCTTTCTACTCTTATTGTCACAAATTTAACCAACCCAGTTGTTAATTTTCACTTCTTTAAGTCTCATGTTTTTCTCCCTGATTTTTTTGGTGTATTTAAACATCTTAAAGTGAAAGGAGAAGAATAAATTTCCAGAGCCAATATTTTATTCTCATCTTAGGAACGTCAAATTTCTTTCTACTTATACAATTAATTCTCATTTCATCCTATCGGAAGTTTGAATGGCATAACGGTTACCGCACTGATGTACAGAGTCAGAGGTCCGGTTTGAACGTAATTTTTCTTTCTAAAATAAAACTATATCCAATTCTGGAACACGTTAATTTAAAAATATAACATCAAAATAAAATCTTGTAATTTATTATACAATATACATATTTATAAAAAAAGGTGACAGATATAACCCAAATAACTACAGAGGCATTTTGGGAATATGTAGCAAAATCTATGCTAAAATATTATCTAGAAGAATCGGAAAGACAAGTAATGGAATTATTTCAAATGATCAACATAGGTTCAGAAAAGGCTGCTCTACAATTGACTGTATATTTTCACTCCAACAGTTGATAGAAAAAAGAAGAGAATTTAATCTTGAGACACACATATTGTTTATTGACTATGAGAAGGCTTTTGATAAAATTATGTGCTCTAAATTATGGGATATATTAAAAAATAAAGGATTCTACCTCATTTAATTAAAGCAATAAAAAGTTTATATGAAAATACAAAAATTCGTATAGATAAAGGAAATGGTCCTGGAGAAACTTGCGTAGAAATCAACAATGGACTTCAACAAGGTTGACCTCATTCGCCAATACTTTTTAATATATATTTAGATGATATCATTAGTACATGGCAAACTTTTTTAAGATGAACATTTTATGATAAACAGTACAAAAATGAACTGTCTTTTATTCGCAGATGACCAGATCATTGTAGCTTCCTCAGAAAATCAACTACAAAAATCAGTTTATAAATTATGGAAACTAATAAACGATTATAATTTAAAGATATCAACAGAGAAAACAAAGTCAATGGCATTTATTGGAACTCAGCATAAAAGGACAAAAATTGTAATTGGAGCAAACATAATTGAACAAGCAACTTGTTTCAATTATCTGGGATGCATGATATCGTACCTGCAAAATTTGGACATGGAGAAGCAATTAGGGAAATTTCAACAGATATGTGGTTCAATAAGAAGATATTTGAGAAATAAGACGACAAGGGAAACTCAATTAAAATTTTACAAAACAGTAGCCGTTCCAACGTTAACATACGGGTCTGAGACTTGGCCTTTAACGATCTCTGATAAACATAAAATTGAGACAATAGAAATGAGATTTCTCAGATCAGTTAGTTGTAGGTGTATCTCTAAGAGATCAAAAGAGAAGTCAAGATATCAGAGATGAATTACAAATATATAACATAAATGAGAGAATACACAGAAATAAATGTAATTGGATTGAACATATACAAAGAATACCAAATAATCGTTTATCAAAACAGCTGCTTCATTATAAACCTCTAGGCTGAAGAAATGTAGGAAGACCAAAACGTCATTGGAAAGACGACCTGCACCTGCAGCATATAGTGCACCGGGGGGTGGAACGGGCCAACAGGCCCATACCTTGAAGATGATGATATACATTTTTATTTCAATTTTAATTATAGATTCTTTTTTAATTAAATTTACAGTGGGAGGAAACACTATGAGGTATTTATATTAATAAATGAGTTGGAGAAAATGTTTTAACATCTCACATCACAAAGTTGTCTCTCTTCACAATATCGGTTTCAAAAGTATAGTATTACTTCCATCTTCAAATTCCAACTGACTGAAGATGGAAGTAATACTATACTTTTGAAACCGGTATCGTGAAGACACGCAACTTTGTGAGGTGAGATGTTAAAACACTTTCTCCAACTCATTTGTTAATAATAAAATAGATTCTTTTACTTCTTCTTCCTTCCAAGTATCAGGCCAAGGCCTGTTACGATCCTATAGAAAATTTTCCCTCCACCATCTTCCGGGAAATTCTCGTATAAGACTTGAAAGCATAATAATAGTCCCTTCGTTTGGTTGCTGGCCAAAGGAAGGCAAGACCAGTGATGGGGCTGCCATCTTATAGCCTCTGGTCAGGCTTTTCTGGAGAAGAAAAAAAAATAAAGGAAAGAAGAAATGGAAGAAAGGAAAGACTCCCTAGCCCTCGGATGCCCTAATAGCATTGGGGTCGAAAAAAACAAGAGTTAACCAAGAGAGGTTAGATAGTAAAGATTCTTTTACTATGTTGGTTATATTGCCTCTAGAATTGTTGGGCTTATACTAAAGGCTCTGCATTTACATTGTATGCTGTGTCATTTGTGAATGTTCGCTGACTTGGGATTTTTATATAGATTATGAAGTGATTGATAATGAAAATTCAACTCATTACTTGCTTTGATGACTTAAAGAAAACCACAAAATAATTCCAATCAGGTTGGCAAGCCCTTATAGGATCCCTCAAATATACATAATTTGCTGCTATAGGCCTATATTTGTTACATTTCAGTTTGAGCTACCACTGCCATGTGTTAATCTATTGAGCAAAAAAATAATACCATAAAAATACATTTTTATCACATATGGGTAACAAATAAAACTAGTATTACACAAAGTCAATAAAAACCCAAATCACCAATTTAAAAAGTTAAAAGAGTCAACATGTTTCAGTAACGACACTACTGAATTAAGAATTAAATTCATGTTTTCATTACCTCACCTCATATCCTTTTTCTTCTAGACTGCAGTTTTGGAGCTTATCTCCATCATCAGTAGCCCCTTGTTGACCAGTGTTATGTTCGTTTCTTGGCAGTTTTCTTCTTCCTTCTATCGGTGGACCGATCAACCTCTGAATCAAGTCAAGATTTGCGGGAGTTTCGAAATTCATGAGTTTATCTTTCTTGTTTTTTTGGATGTGGATTTTTTCCTAGACCGTGAGTTCTTTCTGTTTATCTGTGTGTTTGATTAGCATGTTAGGATTGTGACAAATTCTATATAGGAAAAACAAAAAGAAATTTAAAAACTAGAATGAAAGAACATCTTAGAAATGTCAAAAAGGGTGAAGTGGACAAGTCAGCTGTCCATGCGTGGTCTCAAAAATATTTAATCGATACAAAAGCTAGCTTAATCAAACACACAGATAAGCAGAAAGAACTTACGGTCTGGGAAAAAATCCACATCCAAAAAAACAAGAAAGATAAACTCATGAATTTCGAAACACCTGCAAATTTTGACTTGATCCAAAGGTTCATCGGTCCACCGACAGAAGGAAGAAAAAAACTGCCAAGAAACGACATAACACCGGTTGACAAGAGGTTACTGATGATGGAGATAAGCTCCGAAACTGCAGTCTAGAAGAAAAAGGATATAAGGTGAGGTAATAAAAACATTAATTTAATCCTTAAATTAAACCTCATAGCATTTCCCCCCCCCCCTGTTAAAGTGAAATAAACTACTGAATTACTTTATTTGCTGATTTTCATGGATTATTTTAAATATTTATTAAAATATTATTTATTATTTTAAATCTACATTTCTTTAAATTAAGGCCATTAGGCCTACAATTTGATAGGATGATATGATGATGAATAAAATATTTATCATAAAAAATACAAAGCTAATGTGGATTATTTGATGGAACAAGGAGAGCATTATGATACTATCCAGGATTAGAACAATAAATAATTACAAATAACATTTCCATCAGCCAATCTTAGTTCTGTCATCTGTAAGTCAAGTACAATTGGTTGTATGTGTGAATAAATTAATTTGCTCCCTAAAATTTAATTCATACTTTTCAAGCATTACTTGACTTCTTGGTAATATTTAATACCACAGAATTAAAATTATGGAATACAATTGTGAAGATTAAACCCAACTATAACAAACAAACTATGAGTCGAAAATTACACTAACACTTGATTAAAAATTAATTACTTACAATATTTTTTGGTATATATAACTTCAGTCCCATGATGCAGTTTAAAGCATCATGACTTTGTGTAGAGCTAAGAGACTTGCACTGGTTTGAGTTTGAATGGGGGAATTAATTTTTTCGTGAAATTTTGGGCATTATTGCACTAGTGCTCATCCAGTATCATAAGGAATTTGTATAGGTACAATAAGTAACAGCTCCAGATTGAGAAAACCAACTATAACATCTAGGTAGGATATGCTGACCACATGTCACCCCTATAGTGACTGGATAATTGTACACATTTGTGATTAACACATTTGGATATGAGGCCAGCAGCTGGCTGGTGGGCCAAGGTCCTTCTAGCATTGTTGTGCTGTAGAGTTATCACTTCCATCCTTAATTCCATCAAATTTCTTATGAGAACCCTCTGATGTCAACTCAATGTACCTCCATAGATCATCTAATGGTGGTTTTATGGACAATGTGACGAGATCCTTCTATAATCTAATGTTAAAATTCATAACTTTAGTTTATTACTAGTATTAACAAGATATTGTAAGAGTATTGTCTAGTTAAGAAGATTTTGGAAGCAAATATATAGGAATTTTGATTGGTTCCTTCAGTTAGTATTAGTTTTGGGAATAGTGCACAAGATATTTCAGGTATTTAAGGGAAATAGGAAGATTTATTTAGGAAACTGTCCACCGTTGTAGTCTCGAAGTAGCATGCTGCCTTGTCATGCAGTGGCCTGGGTTTGATCCCCAGTCAGGAAAAGTTCCTAGGTGAGGTTTTTTTTTTGGTTTTTCCTCACCTGTAAGACAAATGCCAGGCAGCTTTGAGAACCAAAAGGTCCCTGAACATCATCTGGCCATCATCATCATCCCAAAGTGTGGAAAGCAACAGGAAGCTACCACACCTATAATACCCTAGTAAAGCTGCAAAGCATAGCATGAAAATGCTATGATAGATTTACAAACTTGTCAATGAATAAATGTAAATAATGGCTCTTCTTTCAATAGGCCTATTTGTTTAATCATTAATTAATTCTGTCCTCATTTAATTAAATAACTACACTCTCGCCTAAAATTCTAAGTTCTTTAAGAGGAATCCAGATATTTTATTTATTCATTTATTTATTTTTTGCATTAAAAATGTAAAATTGTAAATTTTATATTCTGTTGGAGAAGATCTCGCCATACTGTACAACAGATTGTTGTTCATGATACTTGATTAGGGGCATGAATGGGGTTGGAAATCAATCTACTTTCGTTCATCCCCCTCATAACAAATCATGAAAATGTTTTAACTACAGAAACATCCCTAAAATATTTTCTTATCCAAACATTAGCCTCCTAAATTTTATTATTCATACTTATTTCAAAATCTATTACTGAAAGATTATTTTCATTTTATAATTCTGTAATTTCTAGAACAGTTCTATTAACTTGAATAATTATTCAATTGATCCTCTTGTTATCTCAATAATAGTAGTAATATCCTTAATAACATTATATGGAAATAAATCAAGCTGGTACCAGAGTTCTCACAGACGGATGGAAGTGTTGTTTATTTTTTCTTTCACTCACCTTATACTTCATAACTCCTCGCAAACCCAGGGTTTCATCACATCATTTGTGACATTCTCAATGCTGTGTCACATTCACAACTGACGTCCAATGGCCTTCTATCCTGCAGACTGACCTCTGCGCCATCTGATGGCTGACCAACGAACTTCTAAATCAATCCCCTCTCCTTATAACCGGGTATTTCAAAATTCATAATTGTATTTTCATTCTTGCATATGTAAATTTTTTCCCAAATTGTGAGTTCCTTCGGTTTTTAAATGGAGAAACCAAAAAATCTACAATAGCTGCACATGCTTGGTCAGAAGAACATAGAATAGAAACCAAAACAAAATTACTTAAACAATTGGAAAAACCGAAGGGGATTGATTTGGAAGTTCGTTGGTCAGCCATCAGATGGCACGAAGGTCAGTCTGAAGGATAGAAGGTTGTTGGACGTCAGTTGTGAACGTGACACAGCATTGAGAATGTCACAAATGATGTGACGAAACCCTGGGTTTGCAAGGAGTTATGAAGTATGAGGTGAGTGAAAGAAAAAATAAACAATATTAAAAAACCTCATAGTATTATTTTCTATCTATATAACTTAATTAAGGATGGAAGTGTGTTACATCTGAAATGTGTTCTAGGTAATCCAAGTTTTATTGTCATTTGATTAGCAACTCAAAGCATATTCATTATAATATTTTAATGCTTTTTAAAGGCATTTGATTGAATCCATTACTAAAAAATGTAATAGTGAATCAGTCGGAGTTATGGCTGACGATGAACATGATTATGTTTGAAATCGCGATATCATGGAAGCATGAATCCTATGAGGTGAGTTGTTTAAACAATATGTTCTCCGATGAATTTTAAAGTGATTCTTTCCTCAAGAAATAGCTCCAAAATAGCCAGCCTTCATATGCCTTTAACTGTAGCATCACTGTAACTGCCATTGGTAATTTTTTTATCATTTCAGGGATGTAAAATTAGGAAAACCAGCCATGCTGAAGACGAGCCTCTGGTCCTTAAGCATTTTTCACATTTCATTACTGTGTTGCTTTTCATCAATATATATTGTGGCATACATGTATTTTTTTTTTACTTTTCTTAAGATGAATTGTCCATGATAAAGAAATTAACCGATTTTATACTTTTGATAGTAGAATTCTAATCCAAACAAATATGAGGGTATGTTGTGAATAATTATTCATTTTTATATTGAAACACCAATATTATGAAATGGCTTGTGAAATGTCATTCGTTGAGAGTCAAGGAACATGCTGCCTATGATTGTATTTCATACAAACCTAAAAATATTTATAACAGTTATGTAAAAAAATGACAATATTAGAATAGTTTGAAGAATGCCCAAATAATTTCCTCCTTTTTTTTGACAAGATTTATCCAGTAAATTCCAAAATTTAACAAAATTATTCAAATGAAATAAAAAAATAGCATATTTACTTATTCTAAAAGCAGACTGTGTTGATAAAAATAATTCACTTATATAACTACTAGATAAATAATTTAAATATTTGCTAAGAAATTCGTAGAATAATTCCATTAATTTTCTTGATTAAGAGGATTCAAATTCAATACCCAGTGGAATAGCATAATTTTTATCAAGTCTTGGGGTTATCAAAAGTGACAAATATGATTTATAATCACTAGGTTAAGTGCAAAATTCCTGGATTGTTACAACTGCTGGTGCAGACAGTATGCTTTAGAGACACTTACATTTTCCCAAAAGAATACTAAATTTAAATTTCCCTTACAACAACAATACACAAACACATACACTTTCATCTTCTTTCTATGAACAACACATGGTTTTTACAAAAACATGTAAACTGAAACCAGAGCATTACAACATTATCCATCTGCTGAATGCAGAACCTGAAGCTGCAAAAATGTAGTAGCTGATACTAGTACTGTGTGTTATAATTAAATATGTATAAGATGTTTTGGAAATTCATTACAATTTTGAAGAACATGAGAAATTAAATGGACTGGATTTGCACTTCATCTGTCCTAGACTATTATTGGTTTAAAATACAGGGAACAGAAAGGACTTCCAAACTACAAGAAATAGAAACACAATTCCAATATTCCTGGAAAGAGAAAAGTTCAAATTTCACTGTTTTATGCATTCAATATGAGCACCATGTGTTACATAACAATATCAAAATGGTGGCTAATTTCTTGCCACACACGATTCTGCTGATCTCTGGTTACCGAATTCACAGCTTCAACAATTTGATATCAAAGATTTTCAAGAGTGTCAGGTGTAGGGGGGATAAAGAACACGGTCTTTTCATAATCACACAGATAAAAATCACACATGGTTAGGTCTGGTGACCTGGGAGGCCACTGGCGATGAAATTGATGTTGTACTAGTTCTCTATTAATCCTACGTCATGGAATGGTGTTATTCAGATAATGTCGGACGTGGTTAGAGAAATGCGACCATGATTGGAACTTCAAACTTTTCTCTTTCCAGGAATGTTGGAATTGTGTTTCTATTTTTTTGTAATTTGGAAGAAATAAATGTTTGAAGACTGTCCCTTCTTTCTGAATAGCCCTGTACAACAACATTAGGGAGACTGTGCTGAAATTTCCCCATAATTAAGTCACTGCCTTCTCTAATTATTATGTTCATAGCACTTGATAGAATTAGAACAGAATTAACAGTTGGGCAGGACATGTTGCACGTAAGGGGAATGAAAGATGTGCATGGAAGCTTCTTGTAGGAAAGCCAGAGGGAAAACGCCCAGTTGGTAGACCAAATATGAAGTGGGAGAACAACATTAACTATGATTTTGAGGAAAGTAGATTATACAGGGAATGATTGGAAGGCATTAGCTCAGGATATGGACGTATGGAGAGCTTATGTCCGCGCGGCTATGAACCTATGGGTTCGATAGTGCCAGTGAGTAAGTTAACATTCTGCACAAATTGGTTGGTGGAATGAAAATGTTATTATAGCATCACTGATTGCCTTGATAAGTCATTTTGCTTTTTGTCTGCTAATAATGTTTTTTGTATTGTTAAAAGTTCATTTCAAGGGAAACTCCTAACTGAATCCAACTGACCGTCAATCGGCAGAAACTTCTTTAATTTTGACCATCAACATTATCAGTCATACTATAAGATCAAGTTAAAATTTTAGCATATCTCAATCAAAATACAAATTAGCAGTGTGTTTTAAAAATTATTATAAAAAAGTAGGGCGTGAAAATGATGTACCTGACTGCAAACCAATGTTTGTCTCTGAATCTCACCTAATTTTGTTAAATTAATTTTTACTTAGAACTCTAGTGTAACTTTTATAGTACACTTTAACAATGTTTAGTGTATTATATCTGATACATTTATCAGAAGATTTTAAGTAAGGAGGAAATTTGATGGCATGGGTATTCTTCAAAGTTAAGTTTAATCAAATACAGAATTTCTCTATATCAGTAGGTTAATAAGTAAATTAATATTGCGTTCCGTTAGAGGTACAAGAATCACAGCATAAGGAATTCTATTCTAAATGACAATCTGTAAACATAATAATAAATTTATGTATGCATAAAAACACACGTTCACATGTATGTTGTAATCCAATCAGCAATAATAAATATGATATTTTGCAAGATATATCATAGTTTGATATTGCTGATATAGATTATCTTTTAAACAAAGTAAGAAAGAAATTATTCAGAATGTGTAAATGTCATGCTGTAAGTAGTAAGTGCAAATACTTTAAATAAATAATAACATTAAATTTGCTACAAAAATGTCAAAATGCATAGGATAAATAATGTGATCTCAATAATTAAATGCCAATGTGATTGCATATATTAGTGGATTTTAAGCTTGAAAAACTCTTTAGTGTACCAAAAGTATTCTATGAACACCAAGACACAAATGATAACATTTTGAGATATTAAATAACAATAGATGACCTACTATTCTTTTTCTTCCTTCCAAGTATTAGGCCAAGGCCTGTTACGATCCTATAGAAAATTTTCCCTTATGGGAAATTCTCGTATAAGACTTGAAAGCATAATAATAGTCCCTTCGATTGGTTGCTGGCCAAAGGAAGGCAAGACCAGTGATGGGGCTGCCATCTTATAGCCTCTGGTCAGGCTTTTCTGGACAAGAAAAGAAAATAAAGGAAAGACAAAATGGAAAAAAGGAAGGACTCCCTAGCCCTCGGATGCCCTAATAGCGTTGGGATCGAAAAAACAAGAGTTAACCAAGAGAGGTTAGATAGTAAAGTTAAAAGAGTGCAAAACACAAGTAAGTGGAAGAAATGTTTTGCACAGCTTGGGCAATAACTACAAATAAAAGAAAAAAAGGGACTAATAATGGAGGAAATGAGATTAAGGGTCGCATGTTTGGACGCATTAGACAGTAAAATGCCTTCTCTGCTGAGCAAGTTGTATGCTAATACGATTTTGCTTACTCAGAAATCTGTTCATGCGATAATAATTGGTTAAATTTGTAAGCTACCTGCAGAGGTACCTTACATGAGCAACTCAAATTAAAATCCCGAAGGGAAACCGATGGTAATCGATGTACTTTGCTGCTTTATCCAACATTTATCCAAGATGTCGGACCTTGAAGACTTCGATCATGTTTTCGGTATACACAGAGAAGAGGAATTTGATAGAGTCTACCAAAGAATTCAACTGGAAGAACAGGAGAATCGGCGTAATATTGCGTGTCGCAGACGTGTTTGTATACGGTATTATTTGCGGGATGCAAGCATAAATGCATTCCTCTATAGCAGACGAAAATAACGGAAGTGGTTTTATCGCTGAGAATTCTGGGTAATTCGTTGCCAATATTACGAAAACGTCGACTCTCGTGCATGACCGATAAGTCGGTCGTTAATTCGTTCTCAGCAATTGCTCACGGTGAATCAGCTCACTAGTGATTGGAAGTAATTTGAGAGAGAGTAATGTTCTAACATACGACCCTAAATAGTTTATGTATTGCCTGGGGGATGAACAAGAAGAAGAAATGAATCTGACAATGAAAGGCACAAAACTTCAAAGCAAGTATATATGGAAGGAGAACTGTCATATTCAGAGCAAAAGTTTATAACATGTCTGTTTACTTACAAATTTGAAAATTATACTGAGTGCCTCACATATCAATATTAATAATAATAAATAAGGTGAATCTGGAGTCTCATTACCTCGTAACTTGTGTTCTATTTGAACATGTTTCGATATACCATGTGTACCATCATCAGCTTTTCCAGACTGTTGCATTTTACATTGTCAACACTGGATGTAAAATAAACAAAATACAACAGTCTGGAAAAGCTGATGATGGTATACATGGTATATCGAAACATATTCAAATAGAACACAAGTTATGAGGTAAGATGACTCCAGATTCACCTTATTTATGAAGAAGCACCTTATAATGTTACTTTCTATTGTAATTAACTAATAATAATAATAATAATAATAATATTCTAAAAAAGTAATATGATAAAGGAGAAATATAAAAATGTTCTCTAATTTTCCAGAAAGAAAATAAGAGCTAGAATGGATTTTATATACAGTGTGAATCATAAATATAGCTATATGTTTGATCGCGTTGTGTGATGAAAATATTACCATTACTAGAAATATGAAATTGCCATTGGAAAGGCAATTATTCAAATTATAACAATGGAATAAAACAAAACAGTGTAGAACTTACGTCGTAAGTCAAAATGGCATTGAATATGCAACAGCAAATTACAATTGCTGCATGGGCAATAACGTAGGCTAATGATCGTGAGGCCGCAAGACGGGCAAGATGTGAGTTTAACGTAGCATTGCAGCCGTCGACTGTGGGGAAGTGGAGAAAACAATTGCTGAAAACAGGAAGGATGCAAAAAATCAAACCTCCTGGAAGGCCTCGCATTAGCACGGATGCAGAAATAACGAAGAGAATTGTGGAGGCGTTCGACGCTAGCCCACAAAAATCAACCCGCCAAGCTGCATGTGAGCAGTGATTTGTTTTGTTCTATTGTTGTAATTTGAAGGATTCCATTCCCAATGATATCATATATCCTTTAATAATAATATTTTCGTCACAATATGCGATCAAACGTATAGCCATATTTCTGAATCACTCTTTATATATATTTTTTTTTTCATTATCCCAGAAATATTTATTTTGCTGACTTTCTTCATATATATATGAAGAAAGTCAGCAAATGAAATATAAAAGTGCCAAGAAAGTTGTATAGCTGAAGTCCACAGATGCTGTAAAGGCACACAAGTGATTATTTTAATATTGACGTAATTATAACAAGATATTATTACAATAAAAGTATTCTTATATCATTATTGCTGTGATTATTTTTTCTAGTATTATTTTATTAACCCCTTAACTGGGGACCTAGCTAGTGCAGTTCTTCAGCTCTGTGGGGAGCCTTTTCTTCCTTTAATTTAAAATATTATAAAAAATACAGGGAGTAAACATTTGTAACATATCCATCAAATATTATACAAAACAACCATTCTCTTTCATATGGTCATATTTTTTAATCGAAATTTCATATTTTTATTTTTTTCAACTTTAGTACAAAAACGGCACAAGTGTCTTCTCGTGTTCAATTTAAAAGTAATTTGGAAAACATTATTTATATTACATGTAATGAATATTAAAAAGTATGCAAATCTCTTAAATGCAATAAATGTTAACTCTGGCCTTACATGGTGTCTGTCATCAGTGGCGTTATTTCAAGTCTTACATCGATATAAACTAAGCATTTAGGATATATGTATAAATTAATTAATTAATTTATATTGGCAATTTACTCCGAAGTTTATAATGTAAATATACAATCTCTTTTAACACTGTGTAAATATTAAAATTTTACGACACATATGACCAGTGGCGTTACTAAATACTGTCAGTTTTGAGTTATTACAAATAATCACAATTTTTTTTATTTTTAGAACTTTAATATACCGTAAAAATATATATCTGTACAATTAGTAGTTTTTATTGTAGTAATAGTGATTATTGACGTCATCAGATATTATCAGTGGCGTTATTGAACACTGATGTGTTGAGAAGTCACTGGTTATTATTGTTGTTAGTATTATGAATGCTACATAACTTCATTTTAGAAAACACTCATATTTTCAGTAAATTGTAAGTAGCTTATAAAAAAATATGATGAAGTGAAAAAAAAAAAAACTAGAAGCGAAATAAGACGTTTGAACTAGTTACTTCAAGACTGGAGAATGGAGGGTAAAAGTTAGCAACCCCAATTGAATGTTTGTGCAATATTTTTCTAATGTGATAAAAGACAGACCTCTCATTTAAACGTGTGAATGAGAAGTTACAAGAAACTGTACCAGAGTTATTATTTTTTCATTAACTTAGACCGTTCTTGCATTAAGGTTTAAGGCTAATCTGAGTTGAGAGATATATTATGTTGAGCAAACAGATGGTGTCTGTTTTTTTTCTGAACACGTCTAGTGAATAATATTTTATCATGAATGTTATATAGCTGGCCAGTTACCGATATACGTTAGTCCGTTCTTGCGCGCATACATGATATGTGATTTTAACTCTCGTAATAAGAAACTGTTAAGAGACCGGTCAAAGAGGGTTGAAAAAAATCACACTAGATGTCATACCCATACAGAACAGATCTTCAAAATTTTGTGTTCCTGTATCGCCAATTAACTTAGAAAAAAAATAATATATATCTCGTTGGATATATCCGTAACTCCCACCGAGTGAAGGCTTTCTTGAGACGGATATTCACGGAACGCCCACCCAACGGGTTAATATAACATAGCGATTTTACCGCTACTTACATTTTGTGTACAATATCTTTTTATATGCTCATGATGTTTAGTCTGAATGATTTAACATTAGGATTTTGGCTCTGAACCATCTTTACATTGGAAAGGTCAATATAAATATGCAAACACATTTAGTATTTGCACTAACTACCTCTGCTAACATAGAAATGCTTGCTGAAACCTAACTTTCTAAGATAACCATTAGTAACAAGCATGAATGATGTTAGTAAAATTGCCTCACCTGCCAAGCTTAGCATCTTCATCACTTGTCTTACTCCTACTCCGTGTCTTCTCGCAAATCACCCACAAGAGTCCAGTATGATTCACAAAATAACATGACAAATCAATGAAGATCAATATTACAAACAACGATGCCACTACGATGCTGACAATTGCACCGGAGCTTAGTGCTGGTCCATCACTTGCCGGTACAGGGGGATCCGCTCCTGTGAAACATTAATCTTAATGAAATTACATTACAGGAGTTTCCACTCTATCATGCATATTGCACTTCTAAAAGTATAACCTAACATTATGTGCAAATACAGATATTTTGCTTATGTATTTGTAATCAAATTAAGTGTATGAAAGAAATACTGCCAATATTTAGCAAATGAGAAGTTCAATTTTTAATCATAAGTAACAAAAGAATGATATCCAATTAATTAATTAGTAGGTTATATACAGAGGGTATATTTGTAATGATGCTGTTTAATATCTTGGATCATAATAAAATTATAAAATTTGTACATGTTGTATCAGTTGTTCTCAACTAAAACAAACTTCCATTTATAAAACTTTGTCAAAAATTAAACTTTTTAATGTTTTATAAACAGAAGTTTGTTTTAGATGATGACTGATACAAATTTTATAATTTATATTTGAAGAGAAAAATGTAAGCTTAGACTGGAGTTTGAACCCATGACCTTTTGCTTTCTATGCAAATCCTCTACCAAATGAGCTACCTGAGCACTCCAATCTAAATGCAAATTTTTCTCTTATACACTCTTGTTAATTCTTGATCATGCAAATGGCGGCTTCGTTATTGATCTTTATTGGGATTTTTGCATGATCGAGCAACGGTTCGTAGCATTTGGTGTTCAGGAATTAACAGTGTATATAAGAGAAAAATGTCCACCGCTGTGGTCACGAGGTAGCATGCTGCCTTGTTACGCAGCGGGCCCGGGTTTGATCCCCGTCGGGGCAGTTTTTCTGGGTGAGGTTTTTATCGGGGTTTTTCCTCACCTGTAAGACAAATGTCAGGAAAACTTTAAGGCCCAAACAGTCCCCGAAATCATATGGCCATCATCACCATCACCATCCTTATCATTATCATCTTCATCATCATCATCCTTCACCGGTGTGGAAAACAACGGGAAGCTACCACACCTACGAGTATAATTCCCTAGTAAAGCTGCAAGCATAGCATGAAAGTGCTATGATTGCGGTGAAGGACCTGCCTTCGGGCAGAATTACTATGGATGGATGGATAAGAGAAAAATGTCCACCGCTGTGGTCACGAGGTAGCATGCTGCCTTGTCACGCAGCGGGCCCGGGTTTGATCCCCGGTCGGGGCAGTTTTTCTGGGTGAGGTTTTTATCTGGGTTTTTCCTCACCTGTAAGACAAATGTCAGGAAAACTTTAAGGCCCAAACGGTCCCTGAAATCATATGGCCATCATCATCACCTTATCATTATCACCATCATCATCATCCTACACCGGTGTGGAAAGCAACGGGAAGCTACCACACCTACAATTCCCTAGTAAAGCTGCAAGCATAGCATGAAAATGCTATGATTGCAGTGAAGGACCTGCCTTCGGGCAGAATTAATGGATGAATAAGAGAAAAATTTTCGTTTAGATTGGAGTGCTCAGGTAGCTCAGTTGGTAGAGCATTCACATAAAAACAAAAGGTCCTCGGTTCAAACCCCAGTCTGAGCATATATTTTTCTCCTCAAATTAAATTTATCCTTCAATGAGATGTGTTAAATAAATAATAAAAATATTGAAAGAGGTCATACTGGCTTTATAATATAATGTAAAATTCCCAATAAAGGTCTTGTTAATACAGAAGCTGCCATTTACATGATCGAGCAACAGTTCGTAGCATTTGGTGCTCGGGAATTAACAGTGTGTATAAGAGAAAAAATTTGCATTTAGATTAGAGTGCTCAGGTAGCTCAGATGATAGAGCATTTGCATAGAAAGCAAAAGGTCCTCGGTTCAAACCCCAGACTGAGCGTATATTTTTCTCCTCAAATATAATTTATCCTTCAATGAGATGTGTTAAATGAATAATAAAAATAATGAAAGAGATCATACTGACTTTATAATATAATGTAAAATTCCCAATAAAGGTCTTCTTAATAAAGAAGCTGCCATTTACATGATCGAGCAACGGTTTGTAGCATTTGGTGCTCGGGAATTAACAGTATGTAATAAGAGAAAAATTTGCATTTAGATTGGAGTGCTCAGGGCGCTCATTTGTTAGAGCATTTGCATAGAAAGCAAAAGGTCATGGGTTCAAACCACAGTCTGAGCTTATATTTTTCTCTTCAAATATAATTTATCTCTCAATGAGATTTATTAAATGAATAATAAAAACAACAAATGTTGTAATTTTAATATTTTAATCAATAACCTCAATGGTGGTTTACCATCAATTTTAAAAATACTGATCTTGGATCATTTAAAAGTTGTGTTGTTCGGAGATGTCTTTCAGACTTAAGATTATTTTACGTGCTGTGAATCTATGACATGGGACTCGTGAATTTAAATCTCAGCTTACACTATCTGGTCTGATCTTTAACATATTTCAGACTACTGAACCAAGTAAGTGAATTTAAACTACTGAAATATGCATAATCATATGATCAAAACTTTGAATGCGCAGTGTGGAAGATATGAGACTTTGGATATTTCAAGCACTCATGGTTTCTGAGTGACAGTATACTTTTAAAAATTGACACAGCATTAAAATTTCTGTATACTATGTTCTTTACAATTTAGAAGTTCTATCTCACCGTTCATTCTTCCTTATGTCAATTGCACACTGCAATGGACATAGAACTAAACAAATTTAGTTACTCAATCTTTATATTCTTCAAAAACATATTTTAGACTTCTAATGAAAGATTTTAAAAGTAGTGTTTAAATTCCCAATAAAAGTCTTCTTAATCAAGAAGCCGCCATTTGCAATGATAGAAGCCAAGGCTTCAAGCAGATGGTACGCGGGAATTACAACATATATAAGAGAAAAATTTGCGTTTGGATTGGAACTTGCCCTGGTAGCTCAGTTGGTTAGAGCATTGGTACGGTAAATCAAAGGTCCCAGGTTCGGGTCCTGGTCTGGGTAAAAATCTTTCTCTTCAAATTAATTTATCTTTCAATGAGAAGTGTTAAATGAATCATAAAAACATGAATAGAATCCCTACTTGGCTTTTAAAAGTAGTGTTTAAATTCCCAATAAAAGTCTTCTTATCCAAGAAGCCGCCATTTGCAATGATGAAGCCAATGCTTCAAGCAGTTGGTGTGTGGGAATTACAACGTATATAAGAGAAAAAATTGCATCTAGATTGGAACTCGCCCCGGTAGCTCAGTTGGTTAGAGCATTGGTATGGTAAACCAAAGGTCCTGGGTTCGGGTCCCGGTCTGGGCAAAAAATGTTCTCTTCAAATTTAAAAAATCAAATTTAGTGAAAAAATCATATATGCAGTATTTCTTCACTCATTGGTTTAGAGGATTCATACACTCATTTTGTGTCCTATTTAACCAACTTGTCAATTGAAGTGTCACTATAATTCCTAACTATACATAATCTGTAACTTACTTCTGAGTTTCATTTCATCTCAACTAATGATTCCTACAAGCTAGAAAAATTGAACTTTTATAGCAAAAAATCACTGAGGTTTAATTAAAGATTTAAATTAAAATTCTTTATACCTCACCTCATATCCAGTCTTTTCTTTGTTTCTGTAGGTTAATTCAAAATTGATAACAAATTGTAATTATGTAGAGGTAGATTGCAAAATATCATACACAACAGAAACAGATATAAATAACAAACTAAATAAAGATAATTGTATAACAGGAACACTAAAAAGAACTTTGAAAAATAAAGCCAGGAAAGACTATTATACCGGTTTCAGAACCTAGGTGGTTTCATCTTCAGTAATATCTTGACCGATGTTATGTAGTTCAGGAGAACTGCTTCTTACTATTGGACATAACATTGGTTGAGATATTAATGAAGATGAAACCCAGGTTTTGAAACCAGTACAAATAGCAGTTGGATACGAGGTGAAGTATAAAGAATTTTAATTTATATCTTATGCTACAACAATTTTAATATTTTTTTAATATAACTTAAAGTAAAAAATAACTGTGAAAAAACTGATAAAGCATACTCCTGTCAGAAGTAACTTTAGTGCTTATTCTACTAAGAACATAGCATGATTTGTATACTAATTTGTTAATACCAAAATGTGGTACCAGTGCAAGCAGTAGTCAAAATAAAGTACTTCCAATAACAGTGTGGAGTTCACTTTCCACATCATAACAAAGTGGATCTGATTCGTGTGGTCACCCACTTGCTTGTCAAGTGAGACAAGAAAGTGCGAGATCACTTGCCTCCCAGAAGAAAGTTTGCATACTCTCGTACAATATAAAATGAGTACCTGATAAATCATTTGTCCTCAACTAAAATAAAATTCCGTTTGAAAAAAGAAAAAAAAAACTTTGTCAAATTTGAGATATTTTTAACCGTTTACTACATAACCTTAATGGTGCTTTAAAAATTAATTTTAGGAGTATTGATTCTTGTAAGTTAATTGTTAAAACTCAGGTATACATTACTTTTTCAAAGTTAAAATTGGGAAACATATTATGAGGTTCTTAATTAATAAATTAATGAGTCATTTTAACATCTTACCTCATATTTCATGTTTTATCAAACACCGTGTTTGATAAAACATGAAATATGAGGTAAGATGTTAAAATGACTCATTAATTTATTAATACATTACTTTATACACATCCTTGTAATTACCCTGCTCACAGAAGATGCTATATCTGCTGCCTGTTTATTTGTACTTATATGCATATTTCACGCCTTCTATAGAAATTTTCATTCACATGCACTAGTTCATCTACTCAATGGACCCAAGTATTCTGTGGATATTTTCTTTCAATTAATTTAATAGCATATGAGGATTTTTTATAAACTTTATATTTTAGCATTTCCCATAAATAAAAATCACAAAATGTGGAATCTGGCAGGGCATAAATTCGTGTCCCCAACTATCTGCTGCATTTCAGTTTTGGATATGTGTGGAAGTTTGGCCTCTTGCATTATCTTGTTGGAAATAAACCGAGAGATGCAAAAGTAGGGTTGTTGTGTGTCACTAGTTTCCAACAAGACAACATAACAGCCCATATTACACAGGAATCCATGAATGTAGTATGCCGGATATTTGGGGTTAGAATTAAAAGCAGATCCCCAGCTCTTACACTTTGTGATTTATATTTATGGAAATGCTAAAAATGTTTATAAAACTAATCCTCATATGCTAAATGACCTAAAAGAAAATATACAAAGAATAATTAGATTCATTGTAGTAAAATGCACGAATGAAGACAGTCATGTTTATGCAAGTTCTGCACATCTATGTCATAAGCTTTCAGAGAGCAAATTACCTGCAACTATTGCATGTTAAACAAGGTGGAATTTGTATTTTCATGATGCACCAGACCCACCTAACCTGTCGTCATTTGTTCCAAGAGCTATAATGCATAACATTTCTTGAGAATGTGTGAAACATGCATAAGAGAAAATGCACAGCACTACAGCATCTTCTGACAGCAGAGTTAAGTTCCAAAATGTAAGTTCATTTAGAGGAGGATGCGTGACCTCCTATCTGGCAAGCAGACAGCGACCTTCGTGACAACATGAATCAGATGCACTGCATATAAGTTCAAAATATCAGACTGATTTCATTATTCGGACATCACTGTGATATATTAAAATGTGATTCTGGATATTGGTTTTCATTCATTTTTCATTACATGTATCCAGCCGTTAATTAACATATTTATGTTTAACTTCTTATTCTTAAGGTGTCCATTATATAAAGATATATATATATATATATATATATATATATATATATATATGGTCTGTTTATATTTCATTCAACAGCATGAAGTGATTAATGACTTTACTCAAAAAGAAAAATAATTAAGCTTTCGATTTCTAAACAAAAATAAACCTAACTTTTAAATTTCTGAAATTAAGCCAATTAACACATGTTTCATTAACCAGTTACTTTCATGTGTTTTTTCTTACAAAAAACATTTTGCAGTTAAAATTTTTATAAATGAGGCAAATGACTTCCCAATTTTAGAAATACTAAATATAATTCTAATAAAATTCTAAATCTATTTTAATAATTATTGTAATTTATATTAATTTTACACTTTTTTCTATGCTACACTTTATTTTTACTTAAAAAAAATAATACCAAACTTTGATTGCAATACATTCCTTGCAATGTTAATAATAACATGAAAACTACCTGAAAACTGCTGAAGCTAATGAAAACAGTACTTTTTTCAGTAACAGATTCTCCAGAAATCAGTTTTATAATGTGTGTGTGTTCCAATGGCACTCAGAGCATCAGGTTACATAATGTTAAAATTACAATATAAAATTATAAAATTGTTACCTTGTAGCTCCGTGTCTTCAACTCTGTAAAGTAATAATTTTCTATATTCAGGTTCAGTAGCTCCTCCTGCTCATAATGGGGCTAGTCCTGAAAGGCCTACAGTAAACTGATACTTTACAAAATTGAGGAAATGGACCAACAATATAACAATTTTATAATATAATTTTAATTTTGTAACTAGTACCTCAACGGAGTTTCACCATGAATTTTATTAATGTTGACTACATAATGTTGATATTCATCCATCCATAGTAGATGGGGACAGAGGGCAGGTCTTTTATTGCAATCATAGCATTTTTCTTGCTATGCTTTGCAACTTTACTAGGGAATTATAGGTGTGGTAGCTTTTCCGTTGCTTTCCACACCGGTGAAGGATGATGATGGCCAGATGATTTTTGGGGACCATTGGGCCCTAAGCTTCCTGACATTGTGAGGAAAAACCCCGAAAAAACCTCACCCAGGAGCCTGTCCTGACCGGGAATCGAACCCGGGCCTGCTGCGTGACAAGGCAACACGCTACCTCGAGACCACAGTGGTGGACATGTTGATATCAATACAATATATTATGATACTCAATAAAACTGATTATTTAGGGATGGTTTTCATTTACATAATGGACCTAAACATGGAATAACATTGTGATGCATTGTAACAACAGTATTTAAATTATGCGGGTGATGGCGAGAATAGTGGTCTTGCATTGTTAGAAATAGATTCATGAGTCACTGACTCGTGAGTCAAAATATCTGCACAGATCACCGAAGCATCTAGACTCCTGTTCCAGAGATTGCTTGCTCATTATATTCACAAGTAGAATTAATATATTGCAGGGAAATATAGGACTGATGTTTCAATTTAAATTAAATGGCTGTTTCCTATTTAACATAGTAATTAAGAATTAATACTGGCAAAAAGGGAAGAGGGTAGTCAAGACAAAAGAGAAAAATATTTATATTTACATTACTTGTCCGATTTCTGAAGAAACTGTTATGAGAACCAATGCCTAGAAATTTATTGATCTGCAATATTTCTCAATACTTACCTATACTCAAATTGTGTCAACTAATATGGCTACTTATACAACAATTTAAGTTGCTGGCTTGCAACGTTCTATTAATAGCAAAATCTCAAATAAACAGGATGTGCACACTCTGAAATACACAAGTGTAATGCTAACAAGGAAGGGTCTCAAGGGTTGTTACATGATTCCAATTTAATTTAGAGTGTTTCAAAATCTACATACTGCAAGATTTGTAGATGGTATAAACAATAATTAAAGGAGCTATGGGTAGAACTGATAAATACTTATAAAAGAAAGGAATATCTGCCTAGATTTTGTTGAGGCCATTGATTTAAGACAAAAATATGTTTTTATATATATATATATATATATATGGTATAATGAGGGAAGCACCTGGAAAACTCCAACCAGAAAAATTACCTCTGTATTAACAAAATTGCAATAGGAAGTAACATTAGCTTCTTTCTAATAATTAATTTGAGTCTAGTTCTTACTGCATAAATTGTGTTCTTGAGAACATGTTTCAATATGTCTTCATATTATCATCAGCCTGTTGAATTTTCGGTAGTTGGTCTTGGATGTTGACTCCCCTCCATCTTTTCGTTGGCCAAAGAACTTGCAAATTAAATCCTTTTCTCTGGGAATTTCAAAATTCATGATCCTATCTCCTATTCTTCTGGATTTATATCTGTTTGGGAGAAGATCTACATCCAGAAGAACAGAGGTAGGATCATGAATTTTAAAATTCCTGGAGAAAAGGAGTTGATTTACAAGTTCTTTGGAAAATCAAAGGATGGAGAGGGAGTTGACATCCAAGACCAACTACCGATAATTCAACAGTCTGATGATAATATGAAGACATATTGAAACATGTTCTCAAGAACACAACAATTTATGAGGTAAGATGTTAGGTAAAGGTATCCCACTACAGGCCTCGGGAGGTCCTTGGGGTAGTAGGAGGTTAAGGCTCCCACTTTTCTGGACAATCGGCACTTGATGTCAGCTGGGCTGTCAGCCCTGCGTGACGGCTGTCTTTACCTCCAGAACAAGCATCTGGTACTCATTTCCGTTAGAGGCTGAGTCGACCCCAGGGCCATGGTGCCGCCAGAAGGTTTGGGTCAGTTTAAAAATCCTGACCCCACCGGACTCGAACCATAGACCTTCCAGCTTGTAGCACAGTGCCTTAACCACTACGCTATGGCGTGCCCCAAGGTAAGATGTTAGATTCAAATTAATTACAACTGTATTAATAATCGAGTTTGTATTTTTTAACATTCTTACCTCATATGTTTGCTTTGTTGAATGATCGTTTCAAAGCTTATTGCTCCATCTTCAGCTTGTTTGTGACAAGCTGAAGATGGAGCAATAAGCTTTAAAACAATCGTCCAACAAAGCAAACACACGAGGTAAGAATGTTAAAAAATACAAACTCAATTATTAAATTAAACCTCATAATGTTACTTCCTAATGATTTAAAAATACAACGTAGTTTTATTTGATTTTCATATTTATTATATAATTCAGTGACAGCTGTTTCGGTACACTGTACCTTCTTCAGACATGTTAAATTATGAATTGTGTTCCAACTGATCTAAGCAACAATACAACAATATTTATTTAAATTTTTAAATTTAACAAAGGGGATTCATTCAAATCAAGTTGAGAATTTAAGTTTTTTACTACTTTTTAATTTATTAATTTCTACAGCCTCCAAAAGATCTAACTTCCTACCCTTATCACAAATATGTAAAATTTCAAAATTTGGATCGAAACAATGATTAAATTGGAATTGGTGGTTAGCATATTTTGAATTATCTAAATTTCTGTTATATGCTCTCAGTGTTCCTTTATCCGAGAGATAAAAGGTCTACCAGTTTGTCCTATATAGACATAAATTTCTTGGATTTATCAATAAAACACATTGATAATAAGTTTGAGTTTTGATATCTTTCACAAACCATCTCATACTGATACCACTATCCATAGTTCTTCTCTTCACCCATATACTCATAAGATAGCAGCCTTTAATAGTTACATTCATAGACTTTTAAATATCCCTCTTTCACCCTTGGAATATAATAATGAATTGAATATTATTAAACAATTGGCTGTTAATAATGGCTATGACCCTGAAATTATAGAATGTTTAATTAAGAAGGTTCATTACAAAAAAGCAATTAACAAAGTTTTTCCTTTACCCAAAGAAAACATAAAGAAATATGTCGTAATGTCATACATAGGCCCACTTTCAAATAAAATATCTAAACACTTTAAAAAGTTGAACATTAATGTGGTATTTAAAACTAATAAAACTCTACAAAATATAATAAAAAACAATAAAACCAAAACAAAAAAAGAAAAATTATCAGGTGTATATAAATTGAAGTGTGACACATGTGACAATGTCTATATAGGGCAAACTGGTAGACCTTTTATCTCTCGGATAAAGGAACACATGAGAGCATATAACAGAAATTTAGATAATTCAAAATATGCTAACCACCTATTCCAATTTAATCATTGTTTCGAACCAAATTTTGAAATTTTACATATTTGTGATAAGGGTAAGAAGTTAGATCTTTTGGAGGCTGTAGAAATTAATAAATTTAAAAGTAGTAAAAAACTGTTAAATTCTCAACTTGATTTGAATGAATCCCCTTTGTTAAATTTAAAAATTTAAATAAATATTGTTGTATTGTTGCTTAGATCAGTTGGAACACAATTCATAATTTGTTAACATGTCTGAGAAGAAGGTACAGTGTACCGAAACAGCTGTCACTGAATTATATAATAAATATGAAAATCAAATAAAACTACTTTTTATTTTTATTTGATTAATAAATGTGGATTATTTAAAAATACATCTGTATTATTAACAAAGGTTGTTAGGGGCATCTCATCATTCAAAAAGTATGCCAAGGAATGAATAATAACATAGAAGACTAAGTAAGTTGGTTCATTCAGTAACATTTGAAACTTATATTTAGAAGGCCTTGAGTTTGAATGCTGGTGCCAATCAACCTGAGGTTTTTCTTTGGGTTTCTTCAGTCAACAAGGCAAATGTAAATTTGGAATTTTATTGCCAAGATCCATTTCACATTATCACCAATTCATAATAACATTCAAATTAAATCAGTGTACTCCCAAGTAACACACATAATACAACAACAATTAAAAAACACAGCCTACTGGATTAATCAAAATTCTAAAAATGAAATCATTTTAGATGTTGAAGCATCTATCTAAAACATAAATATGATCTATAGTTATAAATTAATGATCAATAAGACCCAATTATTTTATATTTAAATCAGTTGTAAGCTCTTCCATACCATCTCCCCACTCTTCCTGAAATATGTAGATCCATCTATAGTCGCAGGAAGTAAGTAAATTTACTATGTGGAAGCACGTTTTTTAAACTATTTTTACAAAATATCAAGAAAAAATATCTTTACGACTAAGAAACTATTAGAGCCCTGAATTATTGAGTAAATAGTGCATAGAAGGCTTGGGACATGATCACAATATATTTGACTCATTTTGGCTATTTTCTGACTTAACTTATTTCATAATGTCTCAAACCATGTCATACATATTTTCATATTTTCTCATGTTCTAAAATACGAATAATCTTGATTCACTCAAATATTAGCAACAACTATCTGGACCCTTCCTTGTAAGCAGAAAGAAGCACCACCAGTGCATAACAATCCAATCATGATAGTTCTCTTTTCATTTTGTTTTAAAGCAGAATTTTATACACTTTTGTAATAAAATGTGGCATTTAATAACTGTAACTTATTCTTTATGAATTGGTAAAGTAATGGTTAATAGAAACTGATGTAAATTAAAAAGACCAACATTATTATTCTGACAATAGTTAGTTTCAAATTTTGTGTGGCCTGCGAGATTATTTTGTCTGTATAAAACACTGTTTACCTCTCAAAGATATATACAACTGAAACTAGAATATTCACACACCACTCTCAAACAAATAATTGGCATTAAATTACTTTAGTGAATAATGAAAAAAAAAGTTGAAAATTAAAAATGAGATGCATATTCTGCCCTCAAAGCAGTATTATACCACATTATCTTATCCAGCATTTCATTTCAAAATTTATTAATCTCAATAAAACATTACTTCAAATAGATGTTTATGTTTTTATTTTAAATTTATCACTCACACTGAAGGACAAATTAATATATGAAGAGAAAATGTTTCACCCAAACTGTTTTTGAACCCAAGGTCTCTGGTTTTATGTACCAGTGCATTAGACCACTATACTATCTGGGCAATCACACTTCAAATGAAAAATGTTCTCTCTTATACAATCCCGCTAACCTGAGGCTGTGAACCTTCATTCTAGATGCCACTTCTTATTCAAGAAGACTTAAAAGAAAATATCTCTTCAAATATTAATTTACCCTTAGGTGTGAATAATGAATTTAAAAAAAATGCAAAAAAATCTTTACTGGGTATAATAATAGATGTTTATGTACATGATTTATTAAACTCTGCTCACATTTTCTTTTTTAAAAATTAGATTAATATCTTTACAGGCAAAAGCCATGCAAATTCATCAAATTCCAAGTTCAAATTGTGAGGCCATATTTTTACAGTAGATCAAAAGCTTTGAACTTATTGATTCAACCTGGTTGTTAGCCTGTTAAGAGATTTACTGATGGGATTTTGGCATGTGTATGGATCTGGTGTCTATTCAGCTTTGTCAACTTGATTATTAGCCTATGAATTCCCATGGGGGAGACATATTTTCATGGAATTTTGATGTATGTGGGACTGGTATCTATCAAGCATTGTTAACTTGCCTTTTAGTCTGTGGCATTTTCTTATATACATATTTTTAGGAATGTATATGGGACTGTTACCTATCTAGCATCATCAACTTGTCTGTTAGCCTATGAATTCCAATGGAGGACTATATTTTCTCATGAAATTCAAGAATCTGTATGAGACTGAGACCTATCTAGTTTCGTCAACCTAGTTGTTAAATCTATGAATCACTGGGAGGGAAAAACCATTTTCTCATGGAATTCAGGAATGTGTATAGGAGTGCTGCCTATCCAGCATCATGAGGAATTTGGGTATCTATAGTATATATTGGCTCCAAGTTGACATAATAAGCTCTGATCATGCTAACCCCAGGCCTCACCCGTAAACTGGCTGGATGGGAGTCTATGTGATTAACACAAGAAACTGGTAGGCCAAGAACCTTCTAGGCTTGTCATGGAGAGAGAGGAGAGCTAGCCTGTAAATATGTTTAGTTACTTACTTACTTACTTACTCACTGGCACTATCGAACCCGAAGGTTCATGGCCGCGCGGACATAAGCTCTCCATACATCCCTATCCTGAGCTAATGCTTTCCAATCATTCCCTGTATAATCTACTTCCCTCAAATCATAGTTAATGTTGTTCTCCCACCTCATTCTTGGCCTACCAACTGGGCGTTTTCCCTCTGGCTTTCCTACAAGAAGCTTCCATGCACGTCTTTCATTCCCCATACGTGCAACATGTCCTGCCCATCGCAGTCTACGAGACTTAACTGTTCTTATTATATCTGGCTTCCTATAAAGACCATGTAGTTCATTGTTATGTAGTCTTCTCCATTCACCTGTCTGTTCATCTCTCTTTGGTCCAAAAATTTTCCTAAGAACTTTATTCTCAAATACTCGTAATCTCCTTTCCTCCCTTAAAGTAAGAGTCCATGTTTCACACCCATATAATATAACTGGTAGAATAATAGTTTTATATATTTTCAGCTTAACGTTTTTTGAAAGGAGTTGGGACATCAAAAGTCTCCGCAATGCATAATAGCACGCATTTCCAGAATTGAGCCTATGTTTAATTTCTTTGTGCATCTCATTCCTATTTGTGATTATTGTTCCTAGGTATTTGAATTCAGCCACTTCCTGAAATTTTCCCTCATTTGTCATTAGCTGTCCATTTCCATTATATACTGAATTTCTACGTGTGACCATATATTTAGTTTTACTGATATTTACTTCCAGTCCTAATTTCTTAGTGTTACTCAATAGTGTGTGCGTGTTGGCCTTTAGTATCTCCTCGCTATCGGCCAGTAGTACTACATCATCAGCATAAACTAACAGCTTATTAATACCATTGAGTTGTAAGCCTTCCTCATTCTCTAAAGATTTAATGGCATGCTCTAGTACAAAATTAAATAGTAGAGGAGATAGTGCATCTCCTTGCTTCAACCCATTCTGGATTTCAAAAGTGTCTGAAAACTGTTTGCCCTACACGCACCCTACTCTTTGAGCCATTTAAACACATTCGTATAAGTCTAACCAACTTTTTAGGAATTCCGAACTCCAGCAGGATACTATATAACTTCTCCCTCTTAATTGAATCATATGCTTTTTTGAAGTCTACATATAGTTGATGTACAGTACCATTATATTCCCATTTCTTCTCTAAAATCTGTCTTATACTGAAAATCTGATCTGTTGTAGACCTGTTTCTTCTAAATGCACATTGATGATCTCCTAGAATGTCATCAATATAGGGAGTAAGTCTGCTTACTAATATATTTGTTAGAATTTTGTACGAAGTTGAAAGTAATGAGATGCCCCTGTAGTTGTTGCAATCAGTTTTATCTCCTTTCTTATAAATTGGTAAGATAATTTGATTCCTTCCATTCATCTGGAAGAGCTTCTTTTTCCCAAATCATACTAAGCAACCAGCGTATCTTGTCCATCAATTTTTCTCCCCCTGATTTTATCAGTTCTGCTGGGATCTCATCTGAACCTGATGCTTTATACATCTTCAATTTTTCAATCGCCATTTCAACCTCTAATGCACTTGGCTCTGCGACTAGCATTTCTGCTGTCTTGTAACTTATCCTCCTCAATGTCCTGTTCTGTATGTACATTTAATAGCTGATTAAAGTAACCTTTCCATCTATTTAATATACTCCTAGAATCTTGCAATCATATCCCCATTTTCATTCCGAATTATGTTTGTTCTAGCCTGAAACCCCTTCTTCTCTATCCTAATTCCCTGATATAATTCTCTAATGTTACTATTTTTTGCATTCATTTCAAGATCATTAATCTTCTCTCTCAAATATTCCCTCTTTTTACTCTTTAGTAACTTGGTGGTTTCCACGTCTAACACTACCCAATTGCTCTAAATTTACCTCATTTGGCTCGTGTAACCATTTCATTTTTGCTAGCTTTCTTTTCTTTACAATGTCGGCACATTCCTCATCAAACCATTTCTTGTTTTGCCTCTTTTTTAAACAACCAATGCTTTCTGATGCTGACAATTTAATAGTATCTCTTATAGCCTCCCATTCTTTATTTATATCAGTTTCTTCTTCGTTTGCCACATTGTCATCTGAAGAAAATGTGTTTAGTTATTTATTTAAAATAAATTTATATAAATAAAACTACGTGTATATGACAAGGTACTTCAAAATTAAAATTAATTATATTCCAAGTTTCACTTTCTCGCAATATCAAATGGAATCCCTACCCTACGATTCTTGAATTTTGAATAGGAATAAATTATCATATAGACTATACATACTCCTCCTGACTTTTGATCATAATAAATGCCAATTGTAGAGACTGTCCAATCTGACATCTAGTCCCTGAGATTAATCCCTCATTTTATTTCCTCCTACCTTGAATGTTTTTCTCTTCGTATTAGTGCAGTGTGTCCAGCAAATTACAAATATGAAATTCCCGACTATTTCCTGTTTTTTCATGGCTCAAAGAATAATTCATAAGACTTTTTTAGTGCTAAATTTAATTTATTCTAATTAAGCTAATTTTGTAAAAAATTTTTAAAAAATATATGCAAGTAATAAAAATATATAATTTATTATTATGTTAAGGTCTTAAATAAGAATAATAAAAGTTTATTAAATCTTTTTTATTACTTGAACATGAACTATGTTACGATAGAACACTGCAAAACAATCTCTGCCAAGAGTTATGTTAAAAATGTGTGTGTTCAATTAGCTGATTGTAAGCTTCAATGTTTTTATTATTAATTTAATACTTCTCACTGAAGGACAAATTAAACTTTTTTCTTCAAATATAACTGTAAGCTTACTGCATAGAGTCCAAGTTGATCTGGCTTATATTGAACTATGTGTGCTCAAGTATTGTTTTGTAACATGGCATCGTGTTTGCAAGAGCCAGCATTTCATTAGTGGCGACAGCTTGACTTTGTCAAACTTATGCTACAGTTTCATAAAATTTTTTTCTAAGAAATATTCCAATATCTTTATGCATTTTTAGAATGTGGTTTAACGATTGTGATTCTTTTTATTAGAATACAAGATAGATGCACATTGCTTTAAGAATTCCAGTCTATTTTCTGGTTGCTTTCAAATTCCCAACTTATTCCTGGTTTTCAAGATTTTCCCTGACTGCTGGACCTCCTGTAGTGTTTACCGTCCTGGAGGAGACAGCTCATGATTACCTTGATTAAATATTTATAACAAATTAATGTAATATTAAAGATTTCTCACAGACAAAATCTTGTAGACTTCTTAAAGAGATGCAGTTAAAAGAAAAAGGATAAAATAATAATCTTACAATATACATTACTTGGCACGCTATCTGGAAAAAAATTTAAGCTACTCGTTAAACATGATTACCATATAGTACATGCCATGTCAAAACCCATATACTGATTTCATTCCTATTAAATATAAAATAGAATGAGGTGTTACTTCAAAATACACAATATTTTCTGAAAAACAAAATCTCTTTGATTATACGAGGGTGGATCAAGTATAAACCGGAATTTGTATCTGGAGGCTCTGGTAGCGAACTGCAAAGGTTGCAGTTTGGAGGGGAAGTTGGTGGGGGTGTCTGGAGTAGGGATCTTGATGTGTCGCACTCCAAAGAGCGGCCGCTTGCTTCAGTACACACGTCTGTTGCACAATGCATTATTATTAAGTTTTTGGTGAAAGAAGGCACTAAACCTTCTGAAATTTTGAGAAGGCTCCATGCGCAGTTTGGGGAAGCAACCCTTTCTAAGATGCAGGTGTATGATTGGCACAAAAAAGTTTTAGCGGGCCGGAATTCAGTGGAAAATGAGCCCCACCAAAGACAGCAACGAACAAGCATCACTGCAGACAACATTCATGCTGTATGGGACCTTATTGAGGAGGATCGGCGTGTAATAATTTCTGAAATTGCTTCACACATTGGAATAAGCTTCGGAAGTGTTCAAGCCATCATCAGTGATGAACTCAAATTCCAAAAAATGTGATTGTGCTGCATGACAATGCAAGGCCACACACTGCTCGGTTGACACGAGAAAAACTGACGAAAATGCATTGGACACCTCTGGAACATCCTCCTTACAGTCCAGATTTGTCACCCTGTGACTACCATTTGTTTGGGCCACTAAAAGAAGACCTGGGAGGAAGGCGGTTTGGTGACAATGCAGCGGTAGAGGAGTTCGTGCGCAACTGGCTGACTACATGTCATCCCTCATTCTTCAAGGACGGCATCAAAAAGTTGCCAACTCGATGGCAAAAGTGTGATGGAAATGCAGGAGACTATGTAGAAAAATGAGGTGGTGGTTTTGTATTTTTTTGTTAATTCAATAAAATTGTAAACAATAATTCCTGTTTATATTTGATTCACCCTTGTAGTTTTATCCCAAATTTCCTTCAATAATAAAACAGTATGATTGACATCTGGCCCTTGTGTGTTCTATACAGTGCATTCTAATAATGAATCTTTGGAAAAGTTACAGTTATCATAGAGTTCTAATTCTATGAAATTTTTATAAAGAACAGTGCAAGCTGTGAGTCATGTACTTTTAGAACAACCTACCATAATTAAGTATTCACTTTTAACAAAACTATTTTCTATTGGTACATTCTATTAGGTTTATCAACTGCCCCACATTTTACGGAAATCCAACCTGAATCCTGGACCTATTTTCATTATTTTAATGCATTATGAACATGACAATTCTTTATTAAGTTATGTAGATAGGAAATAACACTATGAGGTTCTTTAATATTGTTTATTTTTTATTATTTCACTCACCTCATACTTCATAAATCATAGCAGACCCTGGGTTTCTTCACATAATTTGTGACATTGTCAATGCTGCGTCACGTTCACAACTGACGTCCAACGGCCTTCTATCCTGCAGACTGACCTCCGCGCCATCTGGTGGCCGACCGAAGAATTTCCAAATCAGTCCTCTTTCTTTATAACCGGGTATTTCAAATTTCATAGTTGTATTTTCATTCTTGCATATGTAAATTTTTTCCCAAATTGTGAGTTCCTTCGGTTTTTCCAATTGTTTAAGTAATTTTGTTTTGGTTTCTATTCTATGTTTTTCTGACCAAAACAAAATTACTTAAACAATTGGAAAAACCGAAGGAACTCACAATTTGGGAAAAAATTTACATATGCAAGAATGAAAATACAACTATGAATTTTGAAATACCCGGTTATAAAGAAAGAGGACTGATTTGGAAATTCTTCGGTCGGCCGCCAGATGGCGCGGAGGTCAGTCTGCAGGATAGAACGCCGTTGGACGTCAGTTGTGAATGTGATGCAGCATTGACAATGTCACAAATTATGTGAAGAAACCCAGGGTCTGCTATGAATTATGAAGTATGAGGTGAGTGAAATAATAAAAAATAAACAATATGACAATTCTTTGTTGAGGATATTGCCTAAAACATGAAATGTTTATGATAATGGTGATCATTGTCATTACTGCAAGATCACTGAACTCAGTACAAAAAAACAATTGAAGCACACTGACAGAATGGTCATATTAATGATTGTATACGATTGAAAACTTTTATATACTTGTTATAAACTTTTATATACTAAGTTTTGCCTTATAATACATGTGTCCACAGAAAACACTCCATGATTATAAATGTATATAGTGTCTCTCTATGTCAATGAAACTCAAAGAACAGCATCCAGTAACATAGGATTGTTCAGTGCACAGTAATTTGATTGATATTGAGTCATGACACTGTGATTGCCCATCAGCGTTCCAGGTAGTAAGTGAAATTGATAACATGAGAAAGAGATAAAAAAATGTGTACTGTTAACCTCACAGATACTAAGGGTCGAATCTTTGAACGCATTAGACCGTAAAAGGCATTCTCTGCTGAGAAAGTTTTATCCTAATACGATTTTGCTTACTCAGAAAACTATTCATGTGATAATAATTGTTGAAATTCGTAAGCTACCTGATGAGGTAACTTAAGATCATAACTTAAGATAGAAACTTATCATGAGAATCCTGAAGGGAACCGATGGTAACTGATGTAGTTTGAAACCTTGCCGCTTTATCCAAGATGTCGGACCTTGAAGACTTCGATCATGTTTTCGGTATACGTGGAGAAGAGGAATTTGATAGAGTCTACCAAAGAATTCAACTGGAAGAACAGGAGAATTGGCATAATATTGTGCGATGCAGACATAGTTGTATACGGTATTATTTGCGGGATGCAAGCATAAATGCATTCCTCTATAGCAGACGAAAATAACAGAAGTGGTTTGCTGAGAATTCTGGGTAATTTCCTGCCAATATTACGAAAACGATGACTTTCATGCATGACCAGTTTGTGGGTAGCTAATTCGATCTTTGCACTTGCTCACAGTGAGTCAGCTCACCAGTGATTGGTAGTAATTTGAGTGGAGACTAATGTATTTGCATACAACCCTAAATGTTTGGTCCATATGTCATGCTACATACATTAAGGCAAGATTTTCACTCATGCCATACATGCTCAAAATATTTAATGGAATGGATTCCATTGCAACAGTGATAGAAAGTCATAGCCTTTGCAGATATTGAGGTAGTGAAGGTACATAGACAATATCCTATATGTTCAACTCAGAACTTGAAGAAAATATTATTTTTGGTCTGGAGTGCATCCAAATCATCTTCTTACCATTTGTCCATTTAAGTTCCTGAACACTGAAATTCCAGTAGGGAGGTGCTTCATCTTAATTGAAAAGAAATTTGTTCTATCTTCATCTTCCAATAAATTATGGAAAGAGCCACTCTGTGAGCATTTCCAGATAATATGTAAGATTAACAGTTTTCTCATGGTAGAAGAACATACCACACATTTTGTTTTCAAATTCCATAAAACACATATCATAAGAAAAGTCAATTCTACCTCCGAGATTACATTTAGATTCTTTGTCCTACAGATTATAACATTATGGGATTCCCCCCTCCCCATTGGTGTGATATATTACATCATTACTAAAAATGAACTTTGTCGAAAGTCATCATCTTCTATTAGTGCCATCAAAAGATCACAGAAAGCAGTAATTTTGGAGGATCATCAAATTTCAACGTATGCATTAATAGCAGCCTATAAGGGTGAACCTCAAGACAGGTATGAAGAACTTTGATAAAGTGGATTTAGGGATGTTTAACTGCAGAATTCTTAGAACTGTGTATTCATGCATCGTGCACACATTTTACAGATTGATTCCCTGAATAGCCTTTTGTTTTAATAAAATATATTGCAATCTCCACAAAAATTGTATACCCCTTTATAATATTGTCTTGTCACACTGCGTCATCTATAAAACACTATCTGAAGGCATACTGAATTATCACTACACTTCGTGTTCTATGATTCTCCAAAATGCACCAATAAATTATCGAGGGATTAACATTAGTTACTAAACAGTCGAAGAATTCAATATGAGTTGAAACTAAGACTTTAACACAATTTACTTCAATCTAACAGTCCTACAAAATCACAAGCCAATGGGTACAAATGAATACAAACAGCAAATAATTGCTTCTTTTGGCTTATTGCAAGTTTTCAACTATAATTACAAATTCTGTAATGTTCAATACAGAAATTCTTTCAGCTATACTTTTTAATTGAATTGGTTTAAATTTGATTACATTTGGTTACAAAATTATACGTTTCTAATCACGGCATGATTCTGTGGACATGCTGTATATTAAATTAATAACTCCTAACATGTGATAAGTTGACTTTTTAGGAATTAACACTAAGAGGTAATATCTGTTTAAAAATAATTGTGTCATCTCACCTCATATTATTCCTCTTCTTAGACCAATTTCAGGTCATTACTCGGTTCCATCCTCAGTACTTTCATGACTGTTCTGTCTGTTTTGACTTAACAGTGGTTGTGACTGAGGATGGAACCAAATAACTTCAGAAACCGGTCCAGGAAGAGGAAGAATATGAGGTGAGGTGATACAATTATTCTTAAATAAATATGTGATAACTTATGGTGAAATTAAATTTTCTTACCTCTCCTCATATAAATTTTCTAAGTAGATCGCGATTTCGAGACCACAACGGTCTCATCTTCAGCACTTTCTTGGCGACTGATGTTATGTCGATCGGAAGAAGAACAGTTTCTTCCGATTGACATAACATCAGTCGCCAAGAAAGCGCTGAAGATGAGACCGTTGTGGTCTCAAAATCGCAATCTACTTAGAAAATGTATATGAGGAGAGGTAAGAAACATTTAATTTCACCATAAATTAAACCTCATAGTGATTAATTCCTATAAAAGTTAAAAATAAATGTGATAAGTTATTTGTAGTAAACATAATGATCATTTTTGGTGTAACAAATTGTGGTATTGTAAATGTTCAGTATGGTAAGTATAGAATATATTCCCATTAATTTCTTACATTAAATAAGTAATGTGATGAAACATGCTGTAAATAAATAAAATAAAAAATGGTAAATTAATAGCTGGCAATCCTATTTTAAACCTCGTTTACTTCTCTAACATAGTAGCCTATTTTACTATAATATAAGACTTATATGAATTTACCAAATTACTGGCTAAAAATCTAACAAAATAGGAGTCTTATTATAAATATGGTAGCTGACAGGAAATTATAGAGTGGTAAATGAATATTTCAGTTTGGTAAGTTAGTTATGACCACCACCAAAATAACAAGTTTGAGAAAAATCAGCTTCATCAGATAAAACCAGCATGCTTAACAAAACAAGGAGTAGAATACACTATCTAATTATGTGTGTGACTAATTGGTAAAAAATGGGGAATGCAAGTGCAGCTTAAATGCATTCACAGTTCAATTTTCAAATAATAAAACAACATTAATATTCAATTAACATTAAAAAAATCAGAAAAATTAATAAGAAAGTAAGAAAATATATATGTACAATTTGTACACAGATATTATTCCAATAATAAATGTAAGAAGGTGTTATCCGTTTTTATTGATGCAAAAAACTTAATTCACTAATCTATTAAAACAGTTACTATTGCTGAAACACCCTATGTTATATCAGTAAATTTAGCATCAACCAGTAAGCACAAGCTAGGTCAAATTAAGCAGAATTGTTATTCTATGCAAGGCAAAAACAGCAACCAAGCAGTCATGCATGATACATCCACATTCGTTACAATATACTAACAAATCCAAATATTCAAATCATTCAAGGCACAATTAATGTAACTTCTTAAATTTAATTGGTATTAATTTTTCAGTATATTTAAACTAAACTCAAAATCTACAACACTACATTAACACACAAATGTTGGCAGATTTTTCTCAAAGTTCGACATAACATTTAGTAACAAAATTATTATCATTACTATATCCTCATGACAAATTGATTTTTTCTTCTACCCATGTCAAATATATTTATGATAATTAAGTTATGTAGATAGGAAATAACACTATGAGGTTTTTTAATATTGTTTATTTTTTATTTCACTCACCTCATACTTCATAACTCCTCGCAAACCCAGGATAAGTTTAATTTTTTTTCAAGTTTATGAAGTAGGCCTACTCTTAAGCCATTTCTGCACAATTAAATTTTTCAACTAAGGAAATCTGATTGTTAATTTTACCTGTGATATATTTATCATAATTAATGCCATGAGTGATTTCCAAATTATCAATAAATTCGGAAACAAGAGTGGCATTTGTTAGGACTATTTAACGAATAAAATTAAGCTGTTTATTCACAAATCACTATTTAAATATAGCTATTTTAAAATATTTATATTTAATGTAAACGGCTATGTTTGAAAACAAATGAGAAACATTTGTTATGCTTCATTTGTACATCACTGCAACCAGATTATATTATTTATTGCCAAAGGATCGAAATATTGAAGAATGCACCCTAGTAAAGAAAAAATTAAACATCAAACTGTTTATAACCAACATTATAGATTATTAATTAATTTCTGATGTCCTATGATGTAAATTATATTTTTCTGGAATGTAAATTCCTGGGAAATAATACATTTAAGAAAGTGCAAAAAGTGGTTTATTTTTATTGTGGTATAATCAATTACTACAAATGTTTTTCTATTATATCCTGCAAGCAATATGTTTACATTCGTGCACTATATATATATATATATATATATATATATTATTTTTCTTATTATACCATATTAAGCTTGCATTGCTCAATGTTAAAGATTTAATTATAACATCGATAAAGCGTCACTGCTATAAAGTAAAATAAATATTCTCTTTAATTTGCTTACTTGATATAGTCAGCTGCTAGATGGCAGTGAAGACAGTGTTCTCGCGACATCTAGTAATAATGGAGAGTATAATACATATATAAGAAAAATAAGTGTTTGAATTGGATTCGCCTGGTAGTGTAATGGATATCACGCTGAGGTACAGACTCAGAGATCCGGGTTCGAATCCCGTCCAGGCATTTATTTTTCTTATTATACCATATTAAGCTTGCATTGCTCAATGTTAAAGATTTAATTATAACATCGATAAAGCGTCACTGCTATAAAGTAAAATAAATATTCTCTTTAATTTGCTTACTTGATATAGTCAGCTGCTAGATGGCAGTGAAGACAGTGTTCTCGCGACATCTAGTAATAATGGAGAGTATAATACATATATAAGAAAAATAAGTGTTTGAATTGGATTCGCCTGGTAGTGTAATGGATATCACGCTGAGGTACAGACTCAGAGATCCGGGTTCGAATCCCGTCCAGGCATTTATTTTTCTTATTATACCATATATATATATATATATATATATACACAATCTGGTAGCCATATTTCTTAGAGAGTCAGTCACTGCAAAAAATGCTCTGACCAATTCAGAATGTTAAAAAGAGGAGCTTGATTTTAATATGATAAAATTAAACTGATAAAATCGAGGTGAAAAAGACTGTGATTGGTTATAATTCAAAATTCATTGAAATGTAGATTGGTCATTGACTCCCATTTCGGGCATGAGTTAAATAATCATAGTAAAATGGGTAGCAGTGTTTGGAATGATTAATTATTAAATTTTGGGTAACACTTGTGGAAAATTTAGAATTAAGCTGACTTCTGAAAACTTTCCTACAATCTATTTTTGTAAATCTCACATTTGTAATATTTTTGATTTAAATATTTAGGAATAGAAAAATCTTACACGCAAGAATATAAAATTCTTTCCTACGCCTTTCAGAACTTACCTTATGATCCATTCTGAAAATCCTGACATGTGTTAAAATATATTTATTCTATTTCCCTTTAAAAATCATTTTCCATATATATTACTCCATCTCTAATTTAAGTTGATTAGATTCAAACAGTAATCTAAAATTTAACTCATAAAATATGGGATTTCAACACCTACAAACCACATGCAAAAAGATCTTTGGGACGGCCAGGAAACGATGGACTTGAGACCGGAACAGGTCACATTGACCTAATCCTGGAAAGGAAGAAGAAGAAATATGGGATGCAATTTAATATAGGAATCTAATTATTAATCTGTCGGCTAAAGGGTCTAGTGTTTATGTATCTTGCCTCTAGTCTGGCCAGGATGGAAAAATCCAAGGAATAAGTCCTCCAGGAGATACTTTAAGCCTGTCTCCTGAGTCTGAAGATTTTTCAGGCTCGTAAAAGAACCTTAAGCCTGAAAAGAGGCCTCTAAGCAAAATTTACCAACTTTCATCATCCATACCTTAGTTGCCTACTAGATGACTTTGGGATAATATGCTGATCACATGCCATTCATAACATCTTAGGAAATAAGCTTCACTAAATTATGCTTGGTCTAGAAACTCCTAACAAAGGAGAGGCTATGGCTAGAATCAAAGGGCTTGTAAAGCCAATAAGTAAGCAATTATTATATGTATTTCTTCAAATCCTTTTTAAAAGATACCCTTGACTACCAAAATCTGACATTATTAATTTAAAAAAGTTAATAGCTGTCTTTCTTTAAAGATTATTCATGAAAAAATAAGTAGAACATTCCTCCCCCCTCCCCAACTAACGATTTGTGTTAGATCATTTGAATGTGAATTTATCATCAGTCTGTATACTAGTATAGTTATATTTGTTATTAAATACAATTCTGCATCATTGAAATTGCTAGTTTCTTTTTTTTTTGCACTCATATTCTTTAAATTTGACTACAATATGTACAAAATGTAAGCTAAGTTTTGTTTGCCATGACATGAATAACAACTTAACAGCATAAGTTGTACAGGTAAAATTGGTAGTGTCACATCTGAATTGCCATGAAGATCAGTCTTATATTAATAAATACCAGTAGTTAAACTTATTTTAAAGAGGACATTTTAGAATTTTATAAATCTAAAACTCATCCCCCCCCCAAATTTAAACAAGCTTGTTAGAGTGAAAATCATGTCTAAGAAACATTAATAGAGATCTATGAACCTAAGAGATTCTGAAAAATTAACCTAAAATTAAACGTAATTGCATCAACTCATTATAGTCAATTATTCACAGTATGCATCTCTTAAGATGGATGCTACTATCATCATATTTTGGTGCATACCCATAAGAAATATAAATATGTAAAAGATAACTGTTATACCATAGTCATTTGAACAGAAATTGTCTTTACCAGTATTTGTCTCAAAACTGTAAGTACTAAAGTAGTGAAATATTCTTGAAATTCACTTATATAATATAATTTATCCTTCAGTGAGAAGTGTTAAATTGATAATAAAATCGTCAAGTTTCACTTGTTCATATTGGTCATCAACACATAATATAGTCTACTGATGATTCACTAAATAGATTATACAGAGATGCATTTTTCTATGCAACTTGGAAAATTCTTGTGAAGAAAAAACACTTATGTATGTAAGCCTACGTGGAATGTAATTTTTAAATTTGAGGTTAATTTACAAAATAATTTCAAGATACTTATTACATGCACAAAAAAATCATGGTTTACTCATCATTACTAACAGCTTTAAGGTAAAGTGATTGTAGATATGTTTTCCATTCAAAAGATCCCATTCTCTCACCATAAAAGAAGAAACTAGTTTCAGTCATAAGATATTGTCTGAAACGGCCGGTATCAAAGAAATTTGAAATTATATGAGGTGAGTCGTTAAAAATATGTTCTCCACTCACTACTAATGATATAACCTCATAATGTTTACTTCCCAATATTAATTTAAATACAGTTTGATTTAATTGAGAACTAATTATAAAATCTCATATACAAAAGAAAATTTGGGTTGAATGTGAATGGGAATAACTGAAGGTACAACTCATACATTTGCCCATTTAAAAATGGCAATAAGCCTGTATCTTGGAAAAAATTAAATTAATTCTGGAAAGTTTGCAACAGACTTAACAACCCTCCACATACATATATCAACATGAGAGTTTATATTAATTAGTAGATTTCATTTATACCAACATAGAATTAATATCTTTTGGATACTGGTGTTGTAGGTGTATTTCAGATTATGTTGACATTTGCTTTTTTTTACAATAAACATCTACTGCAAATTGTAGTATTATAAATTGGATGGTCATTGTTGGCATTAATTATTATGCATATAAGCAAGGTAAATATGGTGGTGACTTATTCAAAGTTAAAATTGGGAAACACATTATGAGGTTCTTAATTATAAATTAATGAGTCATTTTAACATCTTACCTCATATTTCATGTTTTTCAAACACGGTAACTATAGTTTTCAAATGATCTTGTCATTCATTTTCAACCGCCATTATGACTACCGGATATTCGTTGGAATCTCCCTCTATAACGTTGCCATCTGGTGTTGATTTGACGAACTTCGAGATATCGTATAAATATTTATACAGAAGAACAAATTTAAATCTATGAATTTCGACATTCCGGATGAACGTGACCTCATCTCGAAGTTCATCGAATCAACACCAGATGGCAACGATATCTCGAAGTTCGTCAAATCAACACCAGATGGCAACGTTATAGAGGGAGATTCCAACGAATATCCGGTAGTCATAATGGCGGTTGAAAATGAATGACAAGATCATTTGAAAACTATAGTTACCATGTTTGAAAAACATGAAATATGAGGTAAGATGTTAAAATGACTCATTAATTTATAATGGTGGTGACTGGTTATTGGAATCTTCAGAAGAGAAAATATTGTTGTAAGCCTTCTCTTACAACTATTAAATTATTAGAGAATTTTAAATTTGAAATGTAAAAGTTTGCTTGCTGCACATTTTCAATAATGTGCCATAAAACAAATTGTAAACACTACCAGGATTCTATCAAAGAGTAACTCATGGAAATGGAAACTCCTTTCAGCAACATCTCCATTATATTTTCTTGAACAAATTACGCTGCGATGCCCTTTAGTTAAAGTAACATAAAGAAGTACTACAACAACAAATGAACATCCTACTAGATCACAAATATAATGAACAAAATATAACACAGAGATTCTTAATTTGGAATTATTTTGTCCTGTTTAGTATTCAACTTTTATAAGATTCATGATGTGTTCCGTTGAGGTTTATTCAAATTAATATAAAATTATAGAATATTCACCTAAAAGGTCCGTCTCCTCAACTTAACAGTTAAATGATAATTAAGTTGAGGAGACGGACCTTTCAGGTGAATATTCTATAATTTTATATTAATCTGTTTAGTATTGTTTGCCAAAGTAGAGTGGTGCATAAAATATTCTGTTCATGGCTGCATGAATTATTGTGGTGGAGGAAAAGCATGTTTCTTGTTTCTTTTGGGAATATACAATATAATTCTACTTTTAAATATTTTCATACTATTTTTTTGTTTTTCACACTTTAGATTTACTGAGAGGGCATTGCTGATTCCTCCATGTGGTGCCCCTGGACAAGCAGTATTAACTGTGAACTAGATATCTGCAATCACTTTCTCTAAGAAAGTCCTTTTGAATGTTCAAGAATGCCCACAGATATTAACTTAACTCAACAAGCAACTCTTTTGAGAGCTGCTCTGGACAAACACTGGCCATGTGAACTGTCCTCGTGTTGTGCAGTGCTGGATCCAGATTTTGTTCATCTTCATGGTTTCCTCTTTTTTGCTAAAGGAATTTTTATGTTTTTAAATTTCAATGGCTTCTCTATACTGGTGTAGCAATGTGAGGTTTGGGATAATACCTGTGTTTCTTCGAATCTTATGACATGTTCTTTGTTGTTCATTCAGTGTTCTGCTACGGTAGATTTTTTCTTTTGTTTTAACCTACAGTTTCTCTTGTGTTCTTGTAATCTTGTGTTAATCGTTCTTTTTGTTGTATCTATGTATACCTATCATGGATGTGATATATATACCAGCAGTACTTAGAGGATCTCTTGTGTATTTGGCTGGGTGTAGTACATAACTTAAACACAAGATCACAACATAGTCTCTTACTTAATATACCGCAACATAGGACATCACATCACTCCATGTCATATACCATCTCCACTTCTCGCAACTGGAATTCCCTACCACAAGAAATAAGGGGCTGCCGGACATTGGCATCTTTGAAAAGAAATCTAAATTTATATTTGCTCTAAACTCGACTTCATTATTATCCAGTGTAAGATATATATATATTAATTGGTGTTTCCCGTATAATGTATCATATTTATATTATTATTATTATTATTATTATCGTATCATTATTGTTATTACCCTATAAAATGTTGTTTGTACATGACATTTACATTGCTACATTTATTGTATCTTTAACTGTTTATAATTAGTATAGTGTATATCTATATTTGTGCTGGTTGAGTGGAAGAGAGGGCCTTATGGCCTTAACTCTGCCAGAATAAATAAAGTATTATTATTATATTATTATTATTATTGTTTGTGTAGGCTCGTAGATTGTTAATATGTTATGTTTCTTTAGTATTCATCCAATTTTCTCCAGACATGAGAACGAAGCCTATGACTTCGGCCAATGGCATCCAAATAAAAACAGCACAGATGTAACAGACCGTGCAGAGAATGCCCCACACCCGGGGTTCACCTATAAATAAGGAGACAGTTTCCAACGACCAGCCAGTCTGCAGACGACTGTTGAGGAGTTCAAAGAGAGCATGCAGATTCTGCTGATGAGGTCTACTAAAGCAGTAGATGAAATGTTGAGTGACAAGAAAACCGGACCATGGTCATTTAGCCCAGAAGACAAACCAAACAGGGATCAAGATGCCAGCCATGAAAGCCTACAATTATTGTATTAGTTTCTCTTTCTGTTAATTATTCCTTGACTCTATAAAAGCATTGTAAAAAGTAGAGTTTATGTCTGTGACCATACTCTGAACAAATACCCAATAAATGAATACATTGATATATAAGGTGTGGTTTCTTGAAGATACGTTTCAATATAATACACTCTTTACAATTCAATGTATTTTAACTATTGTTAATTAATAACAATTATATTAGAACAAATTGCTTCATTAATCACTTCACAAACATAAAAAGGCCAAGCAAGAATAAATTTATATGGAAAGAACTTAATTACTGCAAACTGTTACCACATCTTAGTATTTCTCAACTTCAAAACATAAGCTATATATAAAATATAAAAAAATAATACTATATTGTAAAAAAAATGAATAAAAAATAAGTAGCTTACTTTAAATGACTATATCTACAACTACATAACACACAACTACAGTGCAAAATAATGTACAAATAAAACAGTAAATAATGCAAAACATTTACTCACCATTTATCAAAAATGAAGGTAAGGATAACAATATAATTTCCCAAGATGACAATGCATGATGTTAATACTGCATAAGAATTCAAATTACACAGTGAGAAAATATGGTTAATTCTACACAGACTCTCAATAAAAAAATGCACCAATAAAAACGGATTAACTTTTCTATATTTCACATGAAAATAATCGTGAACATTGATATAAAGTAACAATGTCAACAAATTTCTTCCATTGAATTTATTATTCAAAATGATACCTGTTAAATTAATTAAAAAAATTAAATAGCCAAAGATGACATAAAAACATTATTTTCTTCCCCATTTTTATTATGTACTGGGGTGAAATGCTTTCAATCTACACCCATCAGTATCATTTAAAGATTTCAATTGTTTAGACCTATTTCACAAATAGCATAACTATTTGTTTTATCACACATAACAATTATTATTTACATATGTCTAATCTAATTATGTGGATTTTATTTTTATTCAATTTTATCTTATTCTTATTAATTCAAATAAATTCAAATTTATATAGCAAAAAATCTTATGATAATGAATTGGTAAATAATAGATTATTTATGAATATTACAATATAATGAGAAGCATAAAATAGATAGCATTTCTTTATAAATATTTGGATTTTGATTTTTATTGGAATTTGATATATTGTTATAAATCCTTTCTACATGGGGATGTAAAAGGTTATTTACAATGAATTGGGGATGAAGATAAGTACATTTCTATCTAAAGATCTGCCAGTTTCATTTCTGCTAAAGGTGCTAATAGAGGAATTGTTTAATCTCCAGGCTTTTTCTAAGCTTTCCATGCATACATTATTGAATTTTGGAAGTCTTGTTTGATTTAAATACTTTCTTGCTTCCTTCAGAAGCTGTTTTTTGAGAAAGAAGATTTTCTATAACCATGTATATGATATTGAAAATCTGTTGTTAATAGCTTCTGGAATCAATGGCCCCCAAGTGATTTTTTTCACTTGGTTTTGGAAATATACACACAAATTTTATATATCATTAACATCATCTTCAATAAACAGGGCTAAAAGCAAAATGTTTTGATCTAAGCTGTAATATGAAAATGGTGGATCTACATAAAAATGTCACAGTTTATCTGCTCTATTATCCCTTACTCATTGTAAAAACCCTTTTACAAGACTTTGTATTTTTAAACAGGGTGTATATTGACAGCGGGTAGACAGAATGACTGTCTTGGCAAACTACCCCAGTAGTTGAATAGAACTATATCTTGCATAAAATAAAACACATGCAAGGCAAAATTTTTATTAAACTTGTATAGAGGGTGACAATGATTTCAATATTCGAAACAATGTCACAATAGCTCTGTAAGAAAGCAACTAAAACAGATTTATCCTGGAATGTTTATCCTACAGAATCTTCCATAACAGAAACATATTATTATCAGAAATAAGTTCCTTCTCTCACACTTTTACGCCAAAAAGTAATACAATTGAGAAAATTATGAATTTCACTACCGTGAAAACAAAATGAACAAATAATGACTAGATGAAATCAGTCATATTTATAAAGAAGGAACTTCTATTCAACAATTTAGAATTTATTAGTTCTGAAATTCTTAAAATATATAATAAAAAACCAATGAAACATACAATGAACATAACTATGACTAACTACAGAGAAAGAGTAAGTATTGGCTTCTACAAATTTTTGAATAATAAAAAAATAATACAGTAGCATAAATGTAGCAAGTTGTATCATGACCAAGAAATAAACTGATGAACACTGTTATTCTATAAACTACTTCACATAATTAATGTTTTAATTTGAAAAAAAAAACATGTTACATTAATGCCCTTTTTAATTGTTTTTCACTTCGGCAACTACAATACAGAATAATTGATAAAACCAAGACATTCATTTTTGAAACTGCATGATTATAACAAAATTACTTACTAATTGAAAATTTACTTTATGTTATTTGATTGTGATTATCACTGTGGCTAATATAACACATTATAATTTACTATTATTATGGGTAGATCCATTTACAAATTTGTCTTCAATTTTTTATACAAATAAATCAATTATTTTAATTAATGCTAATATTAATTCATCAAATGGGATATTTAGAATATATCTGAAGTAAAATTACAATATATCTTGTTTTGGATTTATATTTCTTGACTCAGCAACTCCTATATTCCTTGATTCTTTCAAATAATATTGATAGAGACATGGTGGTTGGGGTAATAAATATCAGCTAACATTTTCTGTGAATATTCTCAAGATTGCTAATTATAATATTATTATTCAGAAAATCTGGTTTCTCAAATTATTCCAATATTTAATTAATTTTTTATAGGAAATGTCACTAAGAGGTTTATTTTAACAATACCAAGAGTCAGATACAGACATACCACCTCATAATTTGTAGAATTCTTGAAAACATGCTTCCATTCTGTAACATGTTCTCGATAATTCCACAGATTATAAGGTGAAGGGTCTTCAATATTATTATTCCAATATATTACAAACATCACTAGATAGATAAGACTAATATGTTTTGTCATTATATCATGCAAATTAGGTTAAACTTTTCAATAAATTTCAGTTACTATATTAATGCTAAAAATTTAGTTCATCTGTAATATTCAAAGAATGGTAATTAAGTGTACACGATAAAATATAATCAATAAGAAAGCTGTATTTTTTTTTGCATTAAAGATTAAATCTATTTACTTGGCAATATGTACAAGTAATGGAATAATTTTATTATAGTACAATCTCAAGAATATAAACATATGCAAAAGAATGCATTAATGGGTCCAATCCTTTTATATAACTACATTAATGCATCTTTAACTAATTTTTGAGCTAATATCCATACTAAAGCATAATTATAATCACAATCTTTGTTCTGGGAAATTAAGTTATTCAGAATTCTATGCGAATCAAGTGCTAATGAAAACATGAATAACATTACTTTTTCTTTTAGAATTTATTTAAGATTATTGTTCTTTTTATTGCATTTGTAATCCATAATAATTTATGTTTAAGATTATATCATATTTAATCAGTATTTTATATTAATTTACATTTAACATCATTAAGATATAGAATACCTAAAACACATAAACCTGTGATAATTTATTAAATTGGAAGCCCATTCATGGCAAGATGATTTAAATTTAATTAATATAATCATATGTAATTTTATTGGAATAAAAATGATCAGATCAAATAGTTTGCGAATTAAAAAAGAAAAATGAATTAATATGAAAAAATTAGTAGGCCTATATATAATTCTAGGGGCACGCCGTAGCGTAGTGGTTAAGGCACTGAGCTACAAGCCGGAGGGTCGAGGGTTCAAGTCCCGTTGGGGTCAGGATTTTTAAACTGACCCAAACCCTCTGGCGGCACTATGGCCCTGGGGTCGACTCAACCTCTAACGGAAATGAGTACCAGACGCTTGTTCTGGGGGTAAAGGCGGCCGTCACGCAGGGCTGACAACCCGGCTGACATAAAGTGCCGATTGTCTAGAAAAAGTGGGAGCCTTAACCTCCTACTACCCCAAGGGCCTCCGGGTCTGTTGTGGGATCACTTTACTTTTTTTTTTATATATAATTCTAATACAATTTAAAGAAGAATTAAGCATTCTGCATCCACCATAGAAATTATTGGATCAGTACTCTAAATAGAAAACAAAATATTTATGTTTGGATAATTTAGAACAGAGGATAAATTGATCTTTTATAATTACTATTTTACTGAACAGTTTTAAGAAATTTTAGAGTATCCCAAAATACTTTTTTTTTTAAAGAGTCTGAAAAATAAATGGGTAACAGTTAAATTATTTTTAGTCTGATCATCTTACCTCAATATTAATGTTGATTTGTTCTTGAACATGTTTCGTTTATCATAATCAATAACAAATCAACATTAATATTGAGGTAAGATGATCAGACTAAAAATAATTTAATTAAAATAACCTCAAAATATCACTTCCTAAAATAAAATATTGGGTAACAGTTACTGACTCCAAAATGATAAGTTTGTTCAGTTATATTCTTGGTCATGTTTTGCTTCCTGATTAACATAATATGTTTAATTTTAAATTGCTGTGGTAACACAGATCCCTTAACCCAGTGTAATGATAAATACTGTACAAACAACCCTCAGATTGCTAACACTATCTTACACATGCTGAAGGAGTATTTTTATTCACATAGTCAACATCCATGGCCAAGTTACTTCTTTCTGAATTAAATTAAATGCAGTGTCACATCACAACCCACTACCAGCGCTATATATTTAGGGAATATGTATAAATTTACATAAATAATTAACGAATAATGGATAGAAAACAAAACGGAAAAAGAAATCTCAAAATGTGATGAAATCTAATCTTTCATCAGTAATAGACCAATATAACATAAATGCTTTGTTAAATATCAACGTTAATATTTTTTTAAAGAATACATACAATTTATAAAGAAAAAAATGGCATCTCAAAACACAATGTCATGTTTTGATGTTACATTTAATTAATATTTTCCAGTCCTGGTCTGAATTTTATTTTAGAGAGAAAAATTAACAAGTGAACCAGAACTCATTAAAAATAACGAAAACAATAGGTGAGTAGCAGATTTCTAATTAAAGATCAAGCATTTTCAAAACAAATTAACATTTGTGGGAAGAGAATGAAGAGAATAAAGAAAGTTTCTGATAAAATTAAACAGTTTAAACTCTTAACTTGCCCATAGTTGTCAAAATGCACACATGCACTCATACATAACTCTCACTCAGATCCTGTAGAGTCGGATATCTGGCAGAAAACAAAAAAACAAAGGCATGGAGTGGCCTAAACTGGAATACACCTAAGCTTAATGCCACATACATACAATAAAAAACACTTGTATTTCATATTATTTTTGCTTCCTTTGTCTCGGAAACCAAAACTGCTTCATAGTCAATCGAATAAATGGCATCATGGCAGTATGATGAATAAACTTCAAATTTAAATGCAGAAGCAAATGGTTCCACAGCATTCAAACTGAACATAGTGAAGAAATGGGAACAGAAAAACAAATGCTGATTTATACTTCTTAAATATCAATCAAATTCAAACACGAGGGAATTCTCGAAAATATGTTTTCATAATGTGCAAAACTTTTTTTTGTAAGGAGAATCTGTTAATTGATTTTATAGAACTTACTATATAATTTCACTTGATCTTTTCAATTTTTAACAGATGATCAAAACAATTGTTTTATAAATTATAAGGTAGATCTTGCTTATATACTACAGTACCTCAAAGTTTAATTTTTATTTTCTTCTGGAATGATATATGTTTTGGTCACATAAATAACAATTGTAACTTCATAAATCTAGTATTTAAGATGCGAGTAATTGTCATTTTGATATTTAACTTACAATTTTCAATAGTTATCTAAAATTAACAGCATTTCAGTTACTAGATGACACATGTGATTCTTCAAATTGTGTTACATTGCTGATCAAGCGGGTAATACTCATCTAAATTCAGCAAAAAATTCAGTTTTAAAATTATGAATATACAGTGGGCGGATAAATTTCATCTATGGTTTTGAAAGGAAAGTGGATCCATATTGTTTTGAATCTATATAAAACTGCATGTCTATGCTGTAAAGCAAAATTTCACAAAGTCAAGAAACTACAGTAACCTAAATAAATGAGTTAGAAAATAAACCTCACAGTGTCACTTCCTTTAAATATTATAAACAATAACCTAATTATGTTATGACATCTACAATTACTGAAAATGTGGTAAATGCACACTTGAGTCCAACAGAGAAAAAAAGAGAAAAATCAAAAACTAGTGAAAATAAATGACAATATAAAACTGTTGAAGTTTGTATTAAGGAAATTAAAGTAAGAAGTTAATATAGCAATTGAGGGAGGTACAGAATACAGCAATGGGAAGCTACACACAGTCATATACAGTTCGTTGCACAAAAGCTTACAATTGAGTCAAAAATTAAATTTAAAAATATCCTCAAACTATGAGTTGGTTATGTGAACTGAATAACATCTAGGGTAACTGCAGAGGGTGGAAATCCAGTATCATCTAAACTCATACTAAAAGTTAATCTAAATACACTGCTTTGTTACCAACTTCCTACGTCTAAAAGAAATAAAATAATCTAAATGCTTAATTTCAGTTTGAACACTGTGAACGAACCAGACACATAAATGAAAATGAAAACAATGCAGCCATGAGCCACAAGATTACGTCACAAACTCGCAGTCGATCTGAACACGCAGTATCAAGTGTTTCAGCATTGCCACACTGTACACATCACAACACACCAGTCTTGCCACACAATGGTTCCAGCCACCAATAGCAGCACTTATTTTAAAATGTTTGTTTTTTGTAATGAGAAAAAAATATTCAGTTTATATTATCTGTTCACATCTTCACTTCCCACAACACTAATTGTCACATAAACTTCTTGTTACTGTGCATAACACTCGCTTTTATTGGCTAAAATATTCTCCTGCTCACACATATTCATAAACTTAGTATGTTTTGTAAAAAAAAATATGTTACTTTAATTTTAAGCTAATTTAATGTTACTTATTTCTGCTATCAGGCTCTTCATTTCTATACTTGGGAATTCGTTTTCCAGGGATATACTTTAAATTCAATTGTTCTTTACAGTGTCACATGTCTCTGTGACATGGAATCAATGAATATTAATTTCTCCTCCAAAGGGCTTTCTTGGAGACTTGCTAAAAGCAGAGAATTATTTAAAAATATGGTGTTTACGATTTTATTATTAATTTAACACTTCTCATAGAAGGATAAATTATATTTGAAGAGAAAAATTTTCACCTAGACCGGGACTCGAACCCGGGACCCTTGGCTTTCCGGGCCAAGTGCTCTACCAACTGAGCTACCGAGGCGAGTTACGATCTAGATGCAAATTTTTCTCTTATGTACGTTGTAATTCCCAGAAAGCCAAGGGTCCCGGGTTCGAGTCCCGGTCTAGGCGAAATTTTTCTCTTCAAATATAATTTATCCTTCTATGAGAAGTGTTAAATTAATAATAAATCGTCAATAGAAGCCCTACTGGCTATAAAGTAGTGTTAAATTCCCAATAAATGTCTTCTTAACTAAGAAGCCGCCATTTGCAAAGATAGAAGCTATGGTTTCAAGCATTTGGTGCAAGGGAATTACAACGTACATAAGAGAAAAATTTGCATCTAGATCGTAACTCGCCTCGGTAGCTCAGTTGGTAGAGCACTTGGCCCAGAAAGCCAACGGTCCCGGGTTCGAGTCCCGGTCTAGGCGAAAATTTTTCTCTTCAAATATAATATGGTGTTTCTTTATTTAATTTTATAACTCTCCAGAATGTTTACTGAATCTGATGAATTATTATTATTACTATTACTATATACCGTATGAAGAGAACTTTATCCAATATTAGAATAACATTTTGATGATTATTTGTGGTAAATTTGTTCAGGCAAAAATGTTCCTCTTTACCATTGATTACAATAATTTAATTGATAACAGTATTATTTATTTTATTCTGGCAAATTGAATTGCTTTCAGATTACCATATATAAGAATGTATTATCATGTTTCTAAACCAATTACATTTTTAAATATATTATTTAGGTCATATTGTCAAAAAATGGGAATTAAATCAATCAAATTTTCCTCAAATAAAATACAAAATGAACAGGAAAAATTAATTATACAAAGTAAATTAAACGGAAAATACTAGTTTCTCCTTATAGCTTTTTTTATTCAAAGCAACTTTTACATTTAAAAAACTTAAATGAATATGTAATTCTGATGAATATAACAATCAGAAAAGGGCATAGTTTACATAGTTTATATAATATAAATTACTGAACCAAACTCTCTTTTTTGATAGAGTAACAAAAAAAAAACAGCTAAATACACATGGGAAAAGTAAAGTTAGAACTATAAATGAAAATAAATGTGTAATTTTTGCATAATGATTTTTGATAACTAAACAGAAACATTCATAATATGCAGGAGAAATATTTTAGCCACTTTTACATACATGAAAAACAGTGGATAAACTCCGTCAATCATGCACAGGCCCTACAAATGACACATTTCCCAACAACAAACCAAACTACTTGCATTTGTCACACAGAGGAAGCAGAGCTGCAGCAGCATCTGCACATGTCTTACTTAAGTATTCCAAACGGATTCTCAGAGATATAATGATGCACTTTCTTGTGCACACTGATGAGAAATTTTTATCAACTGGCTTACTGAAGTTATGTCAGTTTATAACCTTTACCTTTTTAGAATACTGTTGTCCAATTCATCTCTTTCAAATTATGATCCCCTTTCTTCAGATATCAAAGTAATTATTACCGATTATAGTTTTAGAGATAAGATTACTGTAAACCATTGTTACTTGAGACATTCTAAAATTACTTTTGAACTATTTTACACTTAAGAATTTAATGAATTGTGATTTCTTCTTACCTCATACTTCTATGTTTTTTTAAACACAGCACTGCAGTATTGGTGACCCATTGTCACCATCGTCAGCTGTTTTCACGACTGTCAATTTTTTCTTTTGCCGGTACTTATCCAAACTGCCATCTGGTGTTCTTTTGAATGAATTATTTTCTAAACTGCCATCTGGTGTTATTTTGAATGAATCATTTTCTAAACTTCCATCTGTTGTATTTCGTCCAGACGAACCGAACTTGATAACAAAGTTCTTCAAAAATACAACAGTTGGCAGTTTAGAAAATGATTAATTCAAAAGAACACCATATGGCAGTTTGGATAATTACTGGCAAAAGAAAAAATTGACAGTCGTGAAAACAGCTGATGATAGTGACAATGGGTCGCCGATACTGCAGTGCTGTGTTTAAAAAACATAGAAGTATGAGGTAAGAAGAAATCACGATTCATTTAATTCTTATGAATTGAACCTCATAATGTTAAATATTCCCAAATTTAATATATATTTTTTAAACTTGTTTCTTCTGTGACTGTCTTAATCTTTTTCGAAATTACAAATACTGAAGTTGATTCCTCTAGTATTTAGAGAAAATTACAAATTAAAGAACAAATGTTGCCAATATATTTCTATCACCTGGGTCAAGTTTCCCAATTAAGTATTCTCAATTTAAAATATCAATATATAGGAATATAGCCCTCTATGTTAACCCCATTATTGCAGCATTTTTTTTTCAGACAATGAAGGGGAACATTCCTTTAGAGAAGTGGAATCAGTTTGGAAATATCCTTTGAGCTTGGATGTGACTCAATGACAGACATGTGGATGCAATAACAGCACTGCTAGAAAGTTAGGAGGGGAGGCAGGTAACAAGGGATGGAGGAGAGATATTTAATCTAATTGCCACCTAAAGGTGCCTTCTATTTTAGTGGGCGGCACTTAGGCATAAGTGGGTCAGACTCACAGCTAGCATGAACAGAGGAAGCGATAACACTTTGGTTGCCCCTTTATTGGCCTTGTTCTCGCCGTAATAAATACCTGTATTCCTAGGATCTACATTATAGGGAAAAAATAATAAAAAATAAATGATGCAGGCATGGAAATGGGAAGGCAAGGTAAAAAAAAAAAGAAAAGACAATGTCAGAAAACATGGTAACAAATAATTGCAAGCTACATATAAAACTATCACAAAAGACAAACAATTCTATTTGATTTAACCCATTTGTTTTACTAAAACTTTACTTTCTTCTTTGTGGTAATTTTGTTTAAAAATATGAAAATAAATGTGAGTCATGATATTTCATGGCAACTATTATTTTTTTCAAAGTTAATAAAGCTATGGAAATCAGCATATGGTCATATCTAGAAGAGTATGGTACCTGTATTATGTGCAAATATCATATAATTCCGGTCTTATGTACAGTTTTTTTTTTGCACAAAAAGAGAGAATAATCCAATTTAAAGAAAAATTAATAGTAATGAAAAAATATTAATCTGAAACTTTACACATCCCTTCATGGAATATGATAATCTCATCTTGACATGTTTCTAGACCATCTGTGGGTAAATCAACATCAAGATAAAATCTTACTAGCTGGGAACTTTAAAATCCATGATTCTAATCAATGGTAAAGAGAAAAATTTCTTCTGAACCAGGAATCGAACCCCGAACCTTCAACTTTCTGTGCTGACGTTCTGAACCACTGAGCTAATTCAGGCTACATTCCCATCCAAGCATCAGCACATCAGGGCATCAGCATGGAAATCTGTAGGTTTGGAGTTCGATTCCTGGTTCAGGCAAACATTTTTTTCTTTAACATTGATTACAATAATTTAATTGTGTTCATTAATTTACTTATTTCTATCATATTAATAGCTTTAGCTTCTCAATATTAATTTAATTCGAGATTCTGTTTCTAAGCTTTGAACATATATTGTGAGCTATACTAGTGTTACCAAATGTTTCAATAATTCAATTTTTTTTTCAACATTAGGGATCCTGTATCGAACAACAAGCCACTACTGCAAATTTCTCATTTCCTTATTTTATACTAAAATTTTATTTTAACTGTTCAGATTTCTTTTAAATTTTCTGTTTACTTTACTGTAGTCCTTGCAATTAATTTGACAAGTTCCTGATTTTTTGCCATTCAGGGTTTTTTCAACTACATTTTACACTTAGCTAGACAAAATGGTTTTGATGGAAATATAGTACTGGACAAAATAAAAAAAAAAAGTCAAGAAACAAGAACTAATTCTAGTCTTTACTATCCTCCAAACAAAGAAACAGAAAAAAATGTTCAAGACATTAACTTACCACACATAACAAATAAAAAAAATTAGGAAATTTAACTCGTCACTAACACAAAAAACAAATTCAATTTAGGTAACATACTCAAAAGAAAAGGAAAAAAAAAAAGAGAAGAAACAAAATTATTATAGCAATCAGAAAGCAATAAATCTCACAATATATAAATATATATATATATATTAAGAAAAAACAGAATTAAAATTTTGAAGTTCTCAGCAAGCAAGATTTTGTCTTGAAATTTATTTACCCTCCACCAGGGTACAAGAAAAACTTATATTTCAAAGAATCAGAATTTAATTGAGAGTGGAGATGATGGTCTTTGAAACATGTCCAGGTGAGAGGAACTATGTGTGATTGATTAAAACATTTTGTCTGTTCATTCTTACCTCTTATAGTTGTTTTTGTTGAACATATGTTTCAGGGCTTCTTAGCCCCGAAACATATGTTCAACAAAAACAACTATAAGAGGTAAGAATGAACAGACCAAATGTTTTAATTATTAAACAAACCTCTTAATGTTACTTCCTACTGTATTTTAAAATATATGTAATTGATTCATATTTTTTTCACTTTATGAAATAATTTAATTGTGAATCAGTGTGCAGTTCATCCATCAAATTTGATCTATATCTGTGTGATTTAAATTTGATTCTCGAAGAAGTATTTTGCAATTGGAAAACTAATGAGGATTTACAGAGTTCATGTTTGCGACTATTTTATAACTCCAAATTTAAGCAATTATATATATACACACATAGCATTGAATTAACATTTACAGATTTTCTTCATTTTTTTAAACATGCACCCCTTAAACAATCTTTTATTTTATGCAGGTTCCTGCCATCAAATTTCCATAGTAATTCTGCCTGAGGGCAGATCTTTCACTGCAATCATAGCATTTTCATGCTATGCTTTGCAGCTTTACTAGGGAATTATAGGTGTGGTAGCTTCCCATTGCTTTCCACACTGGTGGATGATGATGATGGCCAGATGATTTTCGGGGACCATTGGGCCCTAAGGGTTCCTGACATTTCTCTTACAGGTGAGGAAAAACCTCAAAAAAAAAAACCTCACCCAGGAGTCTGTCCCGACCGGGAATCGAACCTGGGCCCGCTGCGTGACAAGACAGCATGCTACCTCGAGACCACAGTGGTGGACCCATCAAATATTGTGCCAGCAAAATTTTGCAATTTTTAATTTTAAAATTATGAGATCTTCTTCTTGTAATCTTGTAAGCCCATGTTTCCCTTAACAGAGATTTAGGCGCTCTCCCCCTATAGGGAAGAATTTGAACCATACTAATTTAGTTACACTTATTTTCGTATAGATGTCACTTGAGTGGTCCATGGTCAGCGTTCTGCCTCGTACTGACATCTAGGAAACCAAGGTAGTACTAGGATGGGAAAATTCGGTAAATTTTGCTTAGAGGCCTTTTCATTCAGGCTTAAGGATCTTTTACGAGCCTGAAAATCTTCAGACTCGGGACCCATGGCTTAAAGTCCCTCCCGGAGGACTTGCTCCTTGGATTTTTCCATCCTAAAAAATCCATCGACGAAGGCTGGGTTTGAATCCACAACCTTTGGGACCAGAGGCAAGGAGCATAACCACTAGTCCACCGCGGCCGATATATTTATAAAAAATTGTTGCCATGACTTATTTCCCAGGGCTAACATTTATAAGGTTGCATTGTCAATTATTTATAAAAGAATAGTTGCCATGACTTATTTCGCAGGGCTAACATTTATAAGGTTGCATTGTCAATAACAGATAAAGCCAAGCTCATATAATCACCATTTACTATAGAAAAAAAATTAACTTTAATTAGAATTAAGTTACACATAAGATTTATGACACAGAAAGAGTCTCCCAGGCATCTGGGCCATGGTTAAGAGAATTCCCTAATGTTTCACAAGATGCTTAATTTGCAATCCTCAAGGGCTGTCCTGAGACTGACTCAATTATTGACTGTTTCATAGTTAAATATGGGAAATAACATTATGAGGTTCTTAATTTGTAAATTAATGAGTCATTTTTTACATCTTACCTCATATTTTATGTTTCTTTTAAACACAGGAACTAGTTTACAAGAGAAGGATCTCTCTCATTTTCAACCGATATTATGACTCATGTCGGTTGAAAATGAGAGAAATCCTTCTCTTGAAAACTAGTTTCTGTGTTTAAAAGAAACGTAAAATATGAGGTAAGATGTAAAAAATGACTCATTAATTTATGTATTGACTAATTATATTATTTTTAGTCTGATTATCTTACCTCAATATTAATGTTGATTTGTTCTTGAACATTAATATTGAGGTAAGATGATTAGACTAAAAATAATATAATTAAAATAATCTCAAAATATCACTTCCTAAAATTAAATATTATTTATGTATTGACTGTTTGTTGTGTTTATATTGTTGACTGCGTCCAAGTCTCAAGTCAACTCTTAAAAATGCTAGATGCAGTATCTGGTGAAATGTTGTGCCTCTTGATCATGTCCAGAAACCTGGAAGACTCTCTCTCAACGTTATGACTACAGCTGTAAAAGTCTGAGATTTCATGTCAACATGACCCCCCCTCAAAACAGTGAATAGTGGCTTTTGTTCATATATTCAAATATATAATTAGAATTATTACAAGTTAGGGTTTTAGGCTCACCTCATATTTTTTCATATTTCTTGCAGACTAGTTTCTTCACACTTGTGTGACATTTGTCAATGCCTCCCAGTACAACAATGTCACATAAGTGTGAAGAAACTAATCTGCCAGAAATATAAAAAAAATATGAGGCGAGTCTAAAACCCTAACTCGTAATAATTAAAAGAAACCTCATAGTGTTACTTCCTTCAAATATTAAATAAAAAAAGGTATTAAATTAATATTAAGAAGCTAAAGCTGTTACTATGATTGAAATAAGTATATTAAAGTACACTACTAAATTATTGTAATCAAATGGTAAAGAGAAAAATTTATGCCTGAACCGGGAATCGAACCCCGAACCTTCAGCTTTCGTGCTGATGCTCTAACCATTGAGCTAATCCAGGCTTCCTTCCCATCCAGCATAAATCCTTCCTTTACCTTACTGTCTTGGTCCCACATTCAAATGCTATGAATCATCATTCACAAATACACAATGAATGGCTTCTACCTGAAGAAGACATGAAGGGACTCCACATAGCTATAGCATTATTTATTAAATTAATATTAAGAAGCTAAAGCTGTTTACTATGATTGAAATAAGTATATTAAAGTACACTACTAAATTATTGTAATCAAATGGTAAAGAGAAAAATTTATGCCTGAACCGGGAATCGAACCCCGAACCTTCAGCTTTCCGTGCTGATGCTCTAACCATTGAGCTAATCCAGGCTTCCTTCCCATCCAAGCATAAATCCTTCCTTTACCTTACTGTCTTGGTCCCACATTCAAATGCTATGAATCATCATTCACAAATACACAATGAATGGCTTCTACCTGAAGAAGACATGAAGGGACTCCACATAGCTATAGCATTATTTATTAAATTAATATTAAGAAGCTAAAGCTGTTACTATGATTGAAATAAGTATATTAAAGTACACTACTAAATTATTGTAATCAAATGGTAAAGAGAAAAATTTATGCTTGGATGGGAAGGAAGCCTGGATTAGCTCAATGGTTAGAGCATCAGCACGGAAAGCTGAAGGTTCGGGGTTCGATTCCCGGTTCAGGCATAAATTTTTCTCTTTACCATTTGATTACAATAATTTAGTAGTGTACTTTAATATACTTATTTCAATCATAGTAACAGCTTTAGCTTCTTAATATTAATTTAATAAATAATGCTATAGCTATGTGGAGTCCCTTCATGTCTTCTTCAGGTAGAAGCCATTCATTGTGTATTTGTGAATGATGATTCATAGCATTTGAATGTGGGACCAAGACAGTAAGGTAAAGGAAGGATTTATGCTTGGATGGGAAGGAAGCCTGGATTAGCTCAATGGTTAGAGCATCAGCACGGAAAGCTGAAGGTTCGGGGTTCGATTCCCGGTTCAGGCATAAATTTTTCTCTTTACCATTTGATTACAATAATTTAGTAGTGTACTTTAATATACTTATTTCAATCATAGTAACAGCTTTAGCTTCTTAATATTAATTTAATAAATAATGCTATAGCTATGTGGAGTCCCTTCATGTCTTCTTCAGGTAGAAGCCATTCATTGTGTATTTGTGAATGATGATTCATAGCATTTGAATGTGGGACCAAGACAGTAAGGTAAAGGAAGGATTTATGCTTGGATGGGAAGGAAGCCTGGATTAGCTCAATGGTTAGAGCATCAGCACGGAAAGCTGAAGGTTCGGGGTTCGATTCCCGGTTCAGGCATAAATTTTTCTCTTTACCATTTGATTAAAAAAAGGTAATTAGAAATTTCCCTTGATTTAAGGTTTTTTGGGTATTTCACAAGACTTTTTATCCTGATGTACTGATGTTTCCGAGTTATTGCTGACACCTTCTTCTAAGCTGAAGTCAACGAGTCAGTAAGAGCTCGGCAAATGTTGACATATCAGGTTACAAAAATATGGTTCAGTACCCAAGAACCTTAAATCACATAATGCAATGAAAACCTACAACTTTCTAATTAGGCAATTTTTTTTGCAAAACAATTTCAGTGTTTTTTCTTTTTTTTAACTGTTATGGTATTAATGTCCTCTAATGTTTGATGATTTATTTATGTATTCTACAGTGAGATCAGTATAGTCTTGGACAGCAGTTTGTGCTGTGCGATGACGAAGGCTTACACATGCAGACATAGGACTTGAAATGTGCACAGACTCAGCAGTTTACGAGTACATCCCATGCATTCATGGTCACAGTCAGATAGTGTACCTCGAGTATATAAGGTGCTCGTCGCTTTTCCTTGTGAACTGAATGGCGTGTGTATAATGTAAACTGAATTACGTGTGCATAAGTGTAAACTGTATAATGACTAATAATTTTTCTACTGAACGTGTATTTATTTATGATTAATATTTGTTAACTCCATCTGCCAGCCAAGTATGAAGACTTTTTGAAATACGATTCCCGGGTGTAAAAATTCCATCACGTTCAACAGTCCATAATCTGTACAGCAAATTTTATAAGAGGTGTAAAAAATGTATGGACAATGAAGGCAAATAGTTCCAGTACCTGCTTCAATAAGTTGGTAAGTACAACAATTTGTAAAATAGTTATGAAAATGTGTGTGGTAGTATCACTGTGATCCTACGCTGTCCATTCCCTGCAGCGAGTGCATCAGCATTGTATAGTGAAATCTCCGCATCAGCTGTCCAGTTTAGCTGATTGCACTGTATATGTATACACAGAAATTAAGTTTCTGTTTTATTTGTAGGATGTCAGAATGCTTGGCTTGTTCATGTTCATATATATGTCATATCTTGTCATCTCAAAGGCAAAATATGCTTGAAAATCATCACATACAATTTTTAGTTACACCAGTTATCATCACTCCTGTTAAGTACTTATTTTTAATAAAAAGATGCTTCATGAAAAAAATATCTAAATGCATATTCAAATTCAGCATAAAAAGTAATTTAGATTTTAAACTATTATCTAGGAATATTACTATGAAATTTATTTTAAATTTTAAAATTTTAATTCAGATTTTGTTCATTTCATTTTTGGGGTGGATTTTTTGTAGACTAGTGTGATCTAGAAATATATTTCATAATAGTTTATTATGAAAAATAAACTAAAAGTAACTTTGATAAATTTAAGTTAATGATTTTAGATAAAAAGCAATGTCCATATAGTTCTATTTCAAATTTAACACCCTGAAAAATCAAACATGCATATGCCTTCATATGATCAATTTTTAATATTTCGTGGCTAATTTATCTTTTGTGGCTCTATCTGCTTAGGAATAAACATTTTACAGTCTAATCATCAAAATAAAGTCACAATATGAACTTATAGGTTGATCAATAAGCACTTTATGCAAACATCCCAAATTAATATTACTGATAAATTAAACTACAAAATTACAATATCCACATTTACTATACAAATCTAATATTCAAGTGAAAACTTGGCAGGGACAGTTAGTCTTCAATGTTAGGATTTGAACTCTAGTTTGAATTTTTTTCTCCATAAATTTGATGGTTTCCAAGAGTTTACAGTATTTTACAATATTTCAGCTTTAGTGTTAGAAATCAAGATGAAAGAGAGAAGGAAGAGTTTCAATATCAGTTTGTTGACTGCTTTTTAGTTAGAGGATGAATAACTCGCATGACTTTCCTGCTGGCTCTTATATGAATGTATTTATAATCTTTTTGCATTTTAAGCATTTGTTTATTTTCTTCTAGATTGACTGATTCTCATCTATATGATGTGTTCTGTCTAAAGTCCACCCAGTACACTACCTGCAATTTTTGGATTAACCTTCTGTCAGGCACATCTGATCTGAGAGGCACAGGTTGTTAATTTCATCCTATTCCACTGTCTTCAGATGACGTTGACGACTGGGCATCCGAGTAGCTGTTTCTTTTTACCTGCTCTAAACAACCACCCCGCTCAGTTTGCGATCGACCGTTACTACGGCGGGTTGTAAATATTTTGTTCAGAGAAGCTCATTGCGCCCAAAGTCGTTACATTATTGAAGATGTGTATTTTGAAAATATTTGCAAAAAGAAAACTATTTTAATCAAATGGTAAAGAGAAGAATTTATGCCTGAACTGGGAATTGAACCCCGAACCTTCAGCTTTCCGTGCTGGTGCTCTTAACCATTGAGCTAATCCAGGCTTCCTTCCCATCCAAGCATAAATCCTTCCTTTACCTTACTGTCTTGGTCCCACATTCAAATGCTATGAATCATCATTCACAAATACACAATGAATGGCTTCTAACCTGAAGAAGATGGGAAGGAAGCCTGGATTAGCTCAATGGTTAAGAGCATCAGCACGGAAAGCTGAAGGTTCGGGGTTCGATTCCCAGTTCAGGCATAAATTTTTCTCTTTACCATTTGATTACAATAATTTAGTTGTGTACTTTAATATACTTATTTCAATCATAGTAACAGCTTTAGCTTCTTAATATTAATTTAAGAAATTATTTATTTAACTTATTTAGACTAAATATGTTATATTCTTGAATAATTTTGCTAAAAACATAGGCTAAATGTTGATAATGTGACTATTTTCAAGTATATTTGAACTGAACCTAACTTTTATATCAAGTTGTTCGAAGTTATGTCACAAATTTATTTAATCAATATTATGTCCAATAAAAAGTTTTCTAGCAGCAAATTTTGAATATTCTATCCTTTGGACATCCCTAACAATAACATTTCTTCGACTTCCCATTGTTCAGATTGGCAAACAGTTCGTTAAATACATTTTTTTAAGCATGTGCTGATCAGGCAAATTGCACCCAAACTCGAAGGTCAGAATATTGCACCCGACGGAAGGTTAAATGGCCAAAGGGTGTTAATGTGGTCTATTTTCGATTTTAATGCACCACTTCTGGAGATCATATTATATAGGATTATTTTTACCTGTAAAGTGTGAAGATAGAAGTTCATGTTAGGATAACATTATGTGGGTCATTTGAGATAAGAGGATGAAGCTGCAAGAGGTCTGCCATGCTTAATCTGTCCAGCAGACAAACTGCTATAAATAGTGCAATGTCTTCTCAACATAATTATGTAATTATAGAATTTAATTTAGGCATTTGGTGCTCAACTGCCCTAAATTTTATAATTCTAATATTCAAATTTTGCACTCTTGTTGAGTAATAAAATTAGACCAGTTGGTCAAGAGGAAAATACACTACTACCTTAGCCTAAAAGTAAAATATTACAATGAATATCTGGCACGTGCCGCCATCCTCAATTAGGTTAATTAAAAAAAAAACCTTTTAAGAACTGTAGGCCTTTTGGTAACTGGCTTCCATCATTAGCAGAAGGATATGCATTACTGATTGTTGTTGTTTTGTGACGGTTTAACATCAGCAGCCTTCCAGCATTGTCAGTAGCTGTTACAAACGTCGCAAACAACAACAGTTAGTAGCACATATACTTCTGCTGATGATGATAACCAGTTTCCGAAAGACCTACAATTCTTAAAAGTTTTTAAAATAATTAACCTAGTTGAGGACGACAGCATTTGCCAGGTATTTATTTTAATATTTTACTTTATGACTCTTTAACTTAATGAACATTTTAACATGAATTTTATCAGTGTTGACATTAGCCAACTTGACACTTATTTTATTTCATTATTATTGTAAATGCTTGTGATATATTGAGTAGCTTGTGAGATTCGATTGTCATATTTTCCGAAGGAGTTTCACTGATTTAGTTTTAATGATATTATGAAATTGTGATAATGATATACTTTTGAAACTGGTATCGTGAAGACATGCAACTTTATGAGGCGATATGTTAAAGCATTTCTCCAACTCATTCATTAATGTAAATACTTCACAGTGTGACCTCCCACTTTAATTTTGATTAAATTGCCTTGATGTCTGAGGAAAACCAGGGGAAACCTCAGGTTGGTTGACTGAGTCTCAAATGCTACTACCTAAGCCAATTTTCTTGGTAACATGGAATTATTATTTGTCTCTTTAAATTCTTATATAAATAATAATAATATTTCAATTGTTAATTTAAAGACTAATGTATATTTATCTTGAAGGCAGATAAAATTTGGCTGAAATATATCATATCAAGCTAAAAAGTACATATATTTGAAGAGAAACATTTTTGCCCAGAATGAGACTCGAACCTGAGACCTTTGGCTTTCTAGACCAATGCTCTACCATCTGAGCTATCGGGGCGAGTTCCGATCTAACACAAATTTTTCTCTTATATACGTTGTAATTCCCAACACTAAATGCTTTGAAGCCTTCGCTTCTATCTTTGCAATTGGCGGCTTCTTAGTTAAGAAGACATTTATCGGGAATTTAAACACTACTTTATAAAGCCAGTAGGGCTTCAATTGATGTTATTTTCATCACTTGAAGCCCTACTGGCTTTATAAAGTGCGGGGTGAATCATAAATATGGCTATACATTTGATTGCATTGTGTGATGAAAATATTATCATTACAGGAAATATGAAATTACCGTTGAAAAGGCAATTATTCAAATTACAACAATGGAATAAAACAAAACAGTGTAGAATTTACATCATTAGTCAAAATAGCATTGAATATCCAACAGCAAATTACAATTGCTGCATGGGCAATAACGTATGCTAATGATCGTGAGGCCGCAAGACGTGAGTTTAACGTAGCATTTGCAGCCGTCGACTGTGGGGAAGTGGAGAAAACGACTGCTGGAAACGGGAAGGATGCAGAAAATCAAACCTCCTGGAAGGCCTCGCATTAGCACGGATGCAGAAACAACAAAGAGAATTGTGGAGGCATTCGATGCTAGCCCACAAAAATCAACCCGCCAAGCTGCACGTGAGCAGTGATTTGTTTTGTTTTATTGTTGTAATTTAAAGGATTCTCTTTCCAATGATAACATCATATTTCCTTTAATAATAATATTTTCATCACAAAATGCGATCAAACGTATTTCTGAATCACTCTGTAGTGTTTAAATTCCCGATAAATGTCTTCTTAACTAAGAAGCAGCCATGTCATTATCATCAATACAAGCCCTACTGGCTTTATAAAGTAGTGTTTAAAATCCCGATAAATGTCTTCTTAACTAAGAAGCTACCACGTTATTATCATCAATATAACCCCTACTGGCTTTATAAAGTAGTGTTTAAAATCCCGATAAATGTCTTCTTAACTAAGAAGCTACCACGTTTATCATCAATATAAGCCCTACTGGCTTTATAAAGTAGTGTTTAAAATCCCGATAAATGTCTTCTTAACTAAGAAGCTACCACGTTATTATCATCAATATAAGCCCTACTGGCTTTATAAAGTAGTGTTTAAAATCCCGATAAATGTCTTCTTAACTAAGAAGCTACCACGTTATTATCATCAATATAAGCCCTACTGGCTTTATAAAGTAGTGTTTAAAATCCCGATAAATGTCTTCTTAACTAAGAAGCTACCACGTTATTATCATCAATATAAGCCCTACTGGCTTTATAAAGTAGTGTTTAAAATCCCGATAAATGTCTTCTTAACTAAGAAGCTACCACGTTATTATCATCAATATAAGCCCTACTGGCTTTATAAAGTAGTGTTTAAAATCCCGATAAATGTCTTCTTAACTAAGAAGCTACCACGTTATTATCATCAATATAGCCCTACTGGCTTTATAAAGTAGTGTTTAAAATCCCGATAAATGTCTTCTTAACTAAGAAGCTACCACGTTATTATCATCAATATAAGCCCTACTGGCTTTATAAATAGTGTTTAAAATCCCGATAAATGTCTTCTTAACTAAGAAGCTACCACGTTATTATCATCAATATAAGCCCTACTGGCTTTATAAAGTAGTGTTTAAAATCCCGATAAATGTCTTCTTAACTAAGAAGCTACCACGTTATTATCATCAATATAAGCCCTACTGGCTTTATAAAGTAGTGTTTAAATCCCGATAAATGTCTTCTTAACTAAGAAGCTACCACGTTATTATCATCAATATAAGCCCTACTGGCTTTATAAAGTAGTGTTTAAAATCCCGATAAATGTCTTCTTAACTAAGAAGCTACCACGTTATTATCATCAATATAAGCCCTACTGGCTTTATAAAGTAGTGTTTAAAATCCCGATAAATGTCTTCTTAACTAAGAAGCTACCACATTATTATCATCAATATAAGCCCTACTGGCTTTATAAAGTAGTGCTTAAAATCCCGATAAATGTCTTCTTAACTAAGAAGATAGAAGCAAAGGCTTCATAGCATTTGGTGCTGGGAATTAAAACGTATATAAGAGAAAAGTTTGCATCTAGATTGGAACTTGCCCCGGTAGCTCAGATGGTAGAGCACTGGCCTAGAAAGCCAAAGGTCCCGGGTTCGAGTCTCGGTCTGGGAGACAATTTTTCTCTTCAAATATAATTTATCCTTCAGTGAGAAGTGTTAAATTAATAATAACATCTAAAAAATACATTTTATTTATTTTTAAAAGAGGTATTATCTGTATTTTAAATAGAAACATACAGTACTAAATAAAAAAATAGAAATTTCCTTCAATGCATCCAATACATTAATTTTATATAAAAGAACTTAGCAATAGATGGAAAGAGAGATTACAAATGCTGGAATTGTAAATGTTATTAATGGATAAAGCTTAAGGAAACAGATAACAAGAAGAGATGGAGAAGAAGGATGGAATCCAGGTTTTCACTTGAATGTCTACATGATATGTACTCACCTCTCGCAGTCTTGATGATGATCTCTCCTGGTGTGCTGTACCCAATCTTGTTGCGGGCTCTCAGTTCAATTTTATAATGCGTATCTGCGTGCAAGTTGCGCAGTTCAAATAGAGTGTGCTCTGATGAAGACAAGTCCTTTGTATCACACTGGTTTTCTGATTCTGTCCATATGTCGTCAACTTTTCTCACCTAATTACAAATTAACAATACATGTCGTCAACTTTTCTCACCTAATTACAAATTAACAATACATGTCGTCAACTTTTCTCACCTAATTACAAATTAACAATACATGTTGTCAACTTTTCTCACCTAATTACAAATTAACAATACATGTCGTCAACTTTTCTCACCTAATTACAAATTAACAATACAACTTTCAGTTGGCAATCAAAACTGTACTTATACAGCAAAGTTAAAACAACAGGACAATCTATTTTATTAAACATTTATAAGCATTTTGTAGGATCAGAGATAGGATTTTAATCCAAAAAATAATATAACCCAATTATTTCTATAATATTATTAATCAATTGAGTTTGTGTTTACTTGATGAAAATCCATATTTATAAATTAAATAAAAATAAAACGTAGTTTTATTTGATATTTAAAGAGAAAAATTATACGCTCAGACCGGGACTTGAACCCGGGACCCTTGGTTTTCTAGTCCAAGTGCTCTACCATTTGAGCTACCTGAGCAAGTACCGATCTAAACGCAAATCTTTCTCTATATACATTGTAATTCCCACCCACCAAATGCTTTGAAGCCTTTGCTTCTATCTTTGCAAATGGCGGCTCCTATATTAAGAAGACATATTTGCTCAGGTAGCTCAAATGGTAGAGCACTTGGACTACAAAACCAAGGGTCCTGGGTTCAAGTCCTGGTCTGAGCGTATAATTTTTCTCTTTAAATATGATTTATCCATCATTGAGATGTATGAAATTAATAATAAAAACATCGAAAATAGCCGTACTGGCATTTATAATGTAATGTATAATTCCCAAATATGTCTTCTTAATATAGGAGCCGCCATTTGCAAAGATAGAAGCAAAGGCTTCAAAGCATTTGGTGGGCGGGAATTACAACGTATATAGAGAAAGTTTTGCATTTAGATCAGTACTTGCTCAGGTAGCTCAAATGGTAGAGCACTTGGACTAGAAAACCAAGGGTCCCGGGTTCAAGTCCCGGTCTGAGCATATAATTTTTCTCTTTAAATATGATTTATCCATCATTGAGATGTATGAAATTAATAATAAAAACATCGTAGTTTTATTTGATTTTCATATTTATTATATAATTCAGTGACAGCTGTTTTGGTACATTGTACCTTCTTCAGACATGTTAACAAATTATGAATTGTGTTCCAACTGATCTAAGCAGCAACACAACAATATTTTTTATTTTTTCTTTCACTCACCTCATACTTCATAACTTCTCTCAGACCCGGGCTTTGTCACATCATTTGTGACACAGCATTGAGAATGTCGCAAATGATGTTACGAAACCTGGGTCTGAGAGAAGTTATGAAGTATGAGGTGAGTGAAAGAAAAAATAAACAATATTAAAAAAACTTCATAGTGTTATTTCCTATCAACATAACAACAATATTTATTTCAATTTTTTAATTTAACAAAGGGGATTCATTCAAATCAAGTTGAGAATTTAACAGTTTGTTAATAATATTTAATTTTTCAATTTATTTATTAATACAGTCTCCAAAAGATCTAACTTCTTACCCTTATCAGAAACATGTAAAATTTCAAAATTTGGATCGAAACAATGATTAAATTGGAACCACCCATTCCAATTTAATCATTGTTTCGATCCAAATTTTGAAATTTTACATGTTTGTGATAAGGGTAAGAACTTAGATCTTTTGGAGACTGTAGAAATAAATAAATTGAAAAGTAGTAACAAACTGTTAAATTCTTGACTTGATTTGAATGAATCCCCTTTGTTAAATTAAAAAAATTAAATAAATATTGTTGTATTGTTGCTTAGATCAGTTGGAACACAATTCATAATTTAACATGTCTGAAGAAGGTACAGTGTACCAAAACAGCTGTCACTGAATTATATAATAAATATGAAAATCAAATAAAACTACGCTTTATTTTTATTTAATTAATTTATAATATTATTGATTGAGAAAAGTAAAGTGTGCTTTGTCTTCTGTTTCAAATTGAGAATTCCTATTTCATAATTCTGGAGTGTGGGGGGGGATAGACTTGATAGAGTTCTGATTAGGAATCTGTATTTAGAAATATACTGTTTTATTATCACAATGGTGACGGGATTAAGTCAATTTGAATTCTCTCTTTATTCTGGGAGACCAAATTTCACATGTCCTCTATAAGAGTGCATCTGTAAAGCATGTTTCCATATATACATTCAAAATTACCTGTTGCACTTCCTAAGCCAATTGGATAACCTACCATAAAATGAGAGATTTTAAATTGACTCAATCCCATAATAATTCCAACATAAAAACAGTATCCCTCCAGGCATGAGGAATCTAAATTTGTTCTTCTGAATATATATCTTCTCCCAAAGAAGAACAAATTTAGATCCATGAATTTTGAGATTCCTGATGAATGTGACCTCATCTCGAAGTTCATCAAATCAACACCAGATAGCAACGTTATTGATGGAGATTCCAACGAAAGCCAGTAGTCATAATGTCGGTTGAAAATGAGAGAGATGTTTCTCTTGAAAACTATTTCCAGTGTTTAAAAAAACATGAAATATGAGGTAAGATGTAAAAAATGACGCATTAATGTTATATTCCATATTTAACTATGAAGCTTTCTCACCTTGACATGTTTTGAAAACCTTTGCTTTGAAATAAGTTGTTAATGCCCACTTTTCTCAAGTCATCTGGTGGATTGAATGAAGTTTCAGATTAATTTTTTTTTTATATTTTTTAAAACATAATTGTTGGTCTGATAGCAATGTAAACTAAACATAATACATACCGGACAGAATTTTATAGTGTACTGGTCAATAGGTTCACCGTTGTCTGCTGGAACTTTCCAAGTCAGTTGGTAATGGTCAGAATATGGTGATAGGATCACATCATCATCTGTTTGGCGCGTGGATAATATGCGAGGTTCCTCGGGATATGATCTCTTAGGCATTGTATGGTGATGTGAAGCAGCCCAATTTCCAAATCCTACATCATTCTGAGCAGCAAACCTGAAGTCATACACAGTCTGTGGTTCCAATCCCTCCAGAATGTATGGAGAATCTGTAAAACACACATGCTCATATGAGGATTCCTAAATGAGCGGTTGTAATGATTTAAATTATCCCATCTGCTTCAAATTTAAATCTTCTCTGATAACTTTAAGAAGGGATAAATGTGTTATCATGTTTTGTTTTATTTATTTTTTAGAAAGACTAATTGAAGAAGATGTAATGATTCATCCATCCATAGTAATTCTATCCGAGGGCAAGTCCTTCACTGCAATCTAAGCATTTTCATGCTATGCTTGCAGCTTTACTAGGGAATAGTAGGTGTGTTAGCTTCCCGATGCTTTCCACACCAGTGAAGGATGATGATGATAATGATAGGGATGATAATGATGATAGCCATATGATTTCAGGGACCGTTGGACCTTAAAGTTTTCCTGACATTTGTCTTACAGGTGAGGAAAAACCCTGATAAAAACCTCACCCAGGAAAACGGCCCTGACCTGGGATCGAACCTGGGCCCGCTGCATGACAAGGCAGCACGCTACCTCAAGACCACAGCGGTGGACAGAGAACATTATAAAGCTTCAAAAAATAAAACTTTATTGTATTTTCATAGAAAATTACTTTTTTCTCCATAAAAGAAAATTTTTGAAAAGTACCCTAAGAAAATCCCTTTATTTTATTGCCTCATCCTTTTTTTTAAAATTATATATCATTACATCGTCCACCGATGTGAAATCAACAAAAATTTTAAATAGAAACATTATAGTTGAGGACGATGGTAGTATACAAGGTAAAAAAAAAAATTATAATTTAACATATTAGACATGTAAATAAATTATTTTAGTAAAAAAATTACCAAGCACAGTAGATTACTTTACTCATTATGTTTCATAAAAATTTATTTGACCTCCTTCAAAATGAGTTTTAGTTTAGAAATTAAGTTCACATAAGACTTACCAACTGGCCATGTTTTGTTCTGAGCAAAGTTCCAGTCCAGATGTGATTTCTTGTACTGCACAGCATAGTGTGTTGTTGGAAGACCTCCACTTTCAGCAGGACCCACAAATGAGAATGTTATTGTAGTGGCTGCAAACAAAAATTTAACAGGAAAAACATAATGCATTATTTTATAAAGTTCATAGGTGCAAGATATAATGAAATTTATCAATATTACATAATTGAAGTGGAAACATTTTTACATCTCACCTCATAAAAATTATGTATTTCTCACCTGAACCGGGAATAAATTTTTTTTTACCATTGATTTACAATAATTTATTTGTGTTCATTAATTTACTTGTTTCTATCATAGTAATAGCTTTAGCTTCTCAATATTAATTTAATAAAAAATGCTATAGCTGTGTGGAGTCCCTTCATGTCTTCTTCAGGTAGAAGCCATTCATTGTGTATTTGTGAATGATGATTCATTGCAATTGAATGTGGGACCAATAGAGTAAGATAAAGGAAGGATTTCTGCTTGGATGAGAATGAAGCCTGAATTAGCTCAGTGGAGAGAGCATTAGCACGGAAAGCTAAAGGTTCACTGTTCGATTCCCGGTTCAGGCAGAAATTTTTCTCTTTACCATTGATTTATAATAATTTAATTGTGTTCATTAATTTACTTATTTCTATCATAGTAATAACTTTAGCTTCTCAATATTAATTTAATTAATAATGCTATAGCTGTGTGGAGTCCCTTCATGTCTTCTTCAGGTAGAAGTCATTCATTGTGTATTTGTGAATGATGACTCATTGCAATTGAATGTGGGACCAGTAGAGTAAGGTAAAGGAAGGATTTATGCTTGGATGGGAATAAAGCCAGAATTAGCTCAGTGGACAGAGCATTAGCACGGAAAGCTAAAGTTTTGGAGTTCGATTCCCGGTTCAGGCAGAAATTTTTTCTCTTTACCATTGATTTACAATAATTTAATTGTGTTCATTAATTTACTTATTTCTATCGTAGTAATAGCTTTAGCTTGTCAATATTAATTTAATAGTAAGTATGGTAATTACAACTTACCAGTGATAACCTCTAATTTTGCTTGGAAAATCTCTGAGGGTGGTTTTGCTTCTTTCAATTCTATCTTATGTTCAGCTACTCCATGTGTATTCTGTGCCTTGCATTTGTAATACCCATAATACTTTATGTTTCTTGGAGTTATCTGAAATGTTTTACATACTCCGTCATATTACATTATTTTTAGTCTGAACATCTTACCTCAATATTAATGTCGATTTGTTCTTGAACATGACGATAAAACAGAATTGTTTTGAAACATGTTCAAGAACAAATCAACATTAATATTGAGGTAAGATGTTCAGACTAAAAATAATATAATTAAAATAACCTCAAAATATAACTTCCTAAAATTAAATATTACTCCGTCATTTACCTCACAAAATACTACAATCACAAGTGTAACATCAACTTTTTTAAACACTCCAACATGTAAAATGTTGTAAAACTTACCCTGAGCGTACTGATTGGTCCATTACCGAATGTCTGAATGTTGGGATCAGGACGGAGCAGTTCGTTACCTTTACTGTACCATGTGATAGTTGCATTGGGTATAGACTCAGCCAGACAAGTCAAGTTGACAGGATTATCATGCCAGCTCCATGCTTCATGCATTGGTGTATTCGCAAATGAAGGTGCAAATTCCACTGTCAGATGGCCCATCTTTGTTGCAGTGCCACCCTGAATTTCAGAATACAATGAAGACAAATTTTAAGATTGTTATTTTAACATAACCAAACCATCTGCTTAATGTAAATGAATTATTAAATAATATGAACACTGCCAACGAGAACAATTTGTTCCAAATTATTATACTTCTTGTAAGCCCCTGTTTCTCTCAACGAGACTTAGGTGCTCTCCTCCTACAGGGGAGAAATTCAACCATATTAATTTAGTTACACTTGTTTTTGGATAGATGTCATTGAGTGGCTTGGGGTCAGTGTTCTGCCTCATAGTAACATTTAGGAAGCCAAGAGTACTAGGATGGGAAAATTCAGTAAATTTTGCATGAAGGTCTTTTTATTCAGGCTTAAGGATCTTTTCATTCATTCATTCTTCATTATGTTTTCAGCTGTAGCTGATGACATGATTCCATAGCATAGTTACGCTACTTGAAGAGTTGATTGGTGATTTTTCCTATGTAAACTATATACAAGCTCTGCAATAGTCCTAGCTTAGGTGTGGATAAGATGAATTGAAATGTTTCACCTAAGGCTTGAGGTAATAGTGACTTCAGAGTATTTAAGGATCTTTTACGAGCCTGAAAATCTTCATATTGGGACCCATAGCTTAAAGTCCCTCCTGGAGGACTTGCTCCTTGAATTTTTCCATCCCAAAAAATCCTTCAAACCCAGCCAAGTTTGAACCCATGACACTTGGAACCAGAGTCAAGGAGCATAACAGTAGTTCACCATGGCCAAAAGTATACTATACATTAGTCTTAATTAATGTAACTGATTGAAAACCAGAATACTGTTAATTATTACTAGAGTACAAAGTGGTGTACTCGTACTTTAGACTTAGGGTCATATCTATGAACGCATTAGACCGTAAAAGTCGTTCTCTGATGAGAAAGTTGCATCCAAAGACGTTTTTGCGTACTCAAAAATCTGTTCATGCAATAATAATTGTCGAAATTCCTAAGCTACCTGGCGAGGTGACTTTGCAGAGAACAAATCATGAGCAACCAGATGGGAACCGATGGTAACCAATGTAGTTTGAAACCTTGCAGCGTACCTTGCTGCTTTATCCAAGATGTCGGACCTTGAAGACTTCGATCATGTTTTCGGTATACGCGGAGAAGAGGAATTTGATAGAGACTACCAAAGAATTCAACTGGAAGAACAGGAGAATCGGCATAATATCGTGCGATGCAGACGTCGTTGTATACGGTATTATTTGCAGGACGCAAGCGTAAATGCATTCCTCTAGCAGACGAAAATAACAGAAGTGGTTTTATCGCTGAGAATTCTGGGTAATTTCTTGCCAATATTATGAAAAACTTTCATGCATGACCAGTTAGTGGGTCGCTAATTGATCTTTGCACTTGCTCATAGAAAGTCAGCTCACCGGTGATTGGAAGTAATTTGAGTAGAGACTAACGTACTTGCATGCGGCCCTAAATGTAAAGTTGGGAATGTATATTTTTTTCCTTTGGGTAAAATTTGATCACTCACCTCATATTTTCTTCTTATTTGACTATAAACTAGTTTTGGAATGTAGTTTCAGTTCCATCCTCAGTATCATCACAACCGTTGTTCTGTCATCTTGAAGAGCCATCCTTCGCTCCTTGCATTGGCAGATGAAAAACCTCGAAACCAGGTCATTCTACCCAGGAATTTCAAAGTTCATCAATTTCTCCTTTTTGCTCTTTTGAATGTAGATCTTTTCCCAAACAGTGAGTTCTTTTGGTTTTTCTACTTTTTTTTAATAATTTAGCTTCCTTCTCGATAAGATGTTTTTCAGACCATGCAGATCAACATCTTATCGAGAAGGAAGCTAAATTATTAAAACAAGTAGAAAAACCAAAAGAATTCACTGTTTGGGAAAAGATCTACATTCAAAAGAGCGAAAAGGAGAAATTGATGAACTTTGAAATTCCGGGTAGAATGACCTGGTTTTGAGATTTTTCAGTCTGCCAATGTGAGGAGCGAAGTACCGCTCTTCAAGATGACAGAACAACAGTCGTGATGATACTGAGAATGGAACTGAAACTAAGTTCTGAAACTAGTTTATAGTTAAATAAGAAGAAAAATATGATGTGAGTGATTGAATTTTACCTAAATGAATATACCTCATAGTGTGAATACCTAAAATAAGTAATTTGTGAATAATGTAATTTATGAACAAAAAGCATCTATTTAACTGATTAATATTCAGGTCAATAACTCACCATGTTGCTGGCAATGCACTCATAAAGGCCGTCATCTGTACGAAGGATGCTTGATATTATTAAGCTGCCAATTGTTTCCTCTTTTGAAGGATCTTCAAATTATCACTGAAATATGATCATCTTTCTGAGGTCCAACTACAAATTTCTCATCGCTCGACACTTTCTGTAACATGAGTAAAATTATTCCATTTTTAACATTCTACCATAGCTATAATTGTGACTGGAATCCACAGGGAGCTAGGAAAAGAGGTCGACCTAGAAGAACATGGACGAAAACCATAGAGGAGGAAGCGAAAGAGTATGGAAGACATGGTGAGAAATAAAAAAGATTGACTGGCAATAGGAGAAAATGGAAGACCTTTACTGATGCCCTGTACTCCACATGGAGCAACAGGAATTAGGTCAAATAATAATCATAGCTATAATTACTGCATTTTAATCACTGAAACTAAACTCCATGGCACGACAGGCCTAGAAGGTCATTGGCCTACCAGCTGGGTGCTGGCTCACATCTACATGTATTAATCACAGAGGTAGATGATTATCCTGCCAGAGTAGGGATGACATGTGTCAGCATATCGGGTCCCCCAGCCGTTATAGGTGGTTTTCTCAACCCGGAGCTGCTATTTATTGTAGCTACCCAAATTCCTCATGATGCTGGGTGGGCATAAGCCTCATACTGGCTGAAATTCCGTGAGAAAATTTCTTCCCCATGGAGACTCAAACCAGTGCAAGACCTGTAGCTCTGCATCAAGACCTCTTGCCTTAACCGCTCGGCTACAGCATGGGACATTTAATCAACTAATATACAAAATATAGTCCACTGCTGCGGTCTTAAGGTAGCTTTACTGCCTTGTCAAGCAGTGGGCCCAGGTACCATCCCCGGTCGGGACAAGTCTCCTGGGTGGTGAGGTTTTTTCAGGGTTTTCCCTCAGCTGTAAGACAAATGTCAGAAAACATTAAGGCCCAAACGGTCCCCAAACATCATCTGGCCATCATTACCATCATTTATTTATTTACCTCATTCGATTAAGGTCTCTCCTGGTGCATCATTACCATCATCATCACCCATCATATCACTGGGGCAGCATAACCCTGCCTTCCATGTGCCCCAACCTCAGAAGTGGGTTACAATACACCAATGCCAGGAGAGAATACCAGAAATGTCAAAATGACAAATTGGTGGCATTGAATAAAAATATATCGTCGCTTAAGAAACAATACCGCATAACTGACACTTTTGGTGAAATTGACATTTTATACTGTTAGCATCACTGAAGAAGTGTGCTTAGTTCAAACATAGATTAGGATGCAATTTTGTACTATGACCTCGCTAAAATTATAGATACAATGGTTTCAATCTATAGCTACTAAGGAGAAAAATAAACAGTTTTTTGTTTCTCGTACAAAATTTGTATTTTGTTAGTTACATGGTAGTTTCTTAAGCGACGATATATGTTTCATTTCAATCAAATACATTTTGTTATATTACATTTTAATTAAATACATTCTAAGGCATGTGGTACAATATCTGCAACATAATTAGCATAAAGCTAAAAATAATTTCTTAAAATAACAGAAGTGCAAAAGGAAAGAATAAAGGAATAGGAATTATTATACACAGATATGTAGTAAAAAGTTTATAAAAATTATTTATCTGAGCAACACCCGCATGATTTATTTTCCTCAAAAGACCCTCATAAAGACAGCGATCTGATTTGCTTCTTTTACTGCCTTCTTTTGCTTTTTGAAAGTGATGGACGAGAACTTCACAGTCTTGCCACACTGCAGAAATGGTGCGAAAGCTAGATGCAACCCATCGAGTGATTAATATTCTGCCAGTTGAAGTTCTAGAGTCGCTGCAGAAGCCTGTAGTTCCCTGGTTTAGATGAAGCATGATAAGTTATGTAAAGTTTGTCCATGAAACTCTTGAAGCGATTCACTCCTGCCACACTGTTCACCATGTCATTAATAGACAGTTCAAGGTGATGGTTAGCACAATGCCAGAAAATAATATTAGGTAACTTCCTCTTGCATTAGCCTCCTTACACCATTATGCACACCAAATAACACAGCTGCACCATCACACGTCACAGACAATAAATGCTCCTTCAAGTAATCTTCAGAGAGTCCTAAATCTTTAAGATGACTACTTAAATAGTTAAGAATTCCTTTAGCTATTACATCTGACAATTCAATTCTATCATGTCTAGGAAAAGACTCACTGGAGCTGAAAGTTCAGGTAGAACTGCATGAATAATAACAATCAGTGTAGATCTGTTACTCACAGTTGTAGATTTACCAATTAGTAATTACACTTTGTTCTTGTACTGCACTATATTGTGTATTAACGTTTTTCTCATTTCATTTGCCATGTGGCTCACAATATTAATACATGCCATTTGTGGAATGAAGAATATATCTCATGTTTATGCCATTAAGTTCCTGCAAATTGATTTCATCTTCAAAGTTGTTAAATGATTGGTTCTTCTTTGCAACTTTGTAAGCGGTTCGAAAAAGTTTTCTGTAATTCCCTTATTATGAGACAAAGTACAGAGTGATTCAGAAATATGGCTATATGTTTGATAGCATTTTGTGACGAAAATATTATTATGAAAGGGAAATATGATGTTATCATTGGAAATGAATCCTTCAAATTACAACAATAGAACAAAACAAAATAAATCACTGCTCATGTGCAGCTTGGCGGGTTGATTTTTGTGGGCTAGTGTCGAACGCCTCCACAATTCTCTTTGTTGTTTCTGCATCCATGCTAATGCGAAGCCTTCCAGGAGGTTTGATTTTCTGCATCCTTCCCGTTTCCAGCAGTTGTTTTCTCCACTTCCCCACAGTCGACGGCTGCAATGCTACGTTAAACTCATGTCTTGCCCATCTTGCAGCCTCACGATCATTACCATACGTTATTGCCCATGCAGCAATTGAAATTTGCTGTTGCATATTCAATGCCATTTTGACTAATGACGTAAGTCCTACACTGCTTTGTTTTATTCCATTGTTGTAATTTGAATAATTGCCTTTCCAACGGTAATTTCATATTTCTTGTAATGGTAATATTTTCATCATACAACGCGATCAAACATATAGCCATATTTATGATTCACCCCGTATTTAAAAAAACTTTTTCTAATGTTTTATTCTTTGCTTCAGATGTTACTTTTTGGCATTCTTTGTGCCCCGCACTCTCCTTATGATCGTATATTTTTTTCTCAGTGACATTAACTGTTGTTTCTGGGATTCTCCAAAATAGCTGATTTTACCATTTGCCCACTCCACTGAAATTTTCATTCCCATTCGTTTGTCAACAGTTAGATTTCCGACATTACGACACAATTTACAGCCAACATTTTATTCTTGACATACAGCCAAACGTTTCTCTGGCAAAAGTAATTTTTCGGCAACAGTGTCAAATATTCGGGCCAGTCATAATCCAAATCTCTCTCGTCTTGACCATGTGAGATTTGACAATTTCTGCTTCTTCAGAATCTTTCTCGTCCTGACCACATGCAGATTCGACGATTTTTGCTTCTTCAGAATCTTTTTCGTCTTTACTATGTGCAGATTCGGCAGTTTCTGCTTCTTCGGCCTTCCTTTTTTTTTACTAATCAGCATAAAGAAACTACTTTTTATTCATTTTGAAGAATGATTACACTGATTCAAACTAGATTGATAGTGAACAGCTACCAAGCACTTTCCTCTTTCGTTACGCTGAAAAACAAATATATGAAGCAAACTGAGCGCAACTTTCTGTTTTCGATACCAACATATGAAACAAAAAAGTGTGATATCAACTTACGAGTTATAAAACAGGAAATTTCATTCGTGAAGACGGTGCCATCTACTAAGAAAAATACATTTTGCTCTTAATAAATATATATTTCTTTTAAACATGAGGAAAAAGGTCCTGGTACTGCGTACTGTTGCATACCACCAGAAAAAAAAGCACTGCTTAGGATTATGTATGTAAGTATATATATAAAGAAAATGAATTAGAAGGTAAATAAAAAATGAACAAATATTAACTAAACCAAAAATCAATAAATAAAAAATGAATACATATAATAAATATATAAAAAATACTGTCAACTAGATCTGTATTAGACAAGTATCAAACTAATTAATAAATCAAGAAAAAGTTACCTAAATGTACAGTAGGAAGTGGTCTTCCAGATGCACTGCATGACAGCTTGGCATTTTTATCAGTAGGTACAGAAATATTCTTCAGTGTAACAATGCGTGGTTTCAAGACGACTGTAATATTTACAACGCGTTCGTCTGTACCAGCTTCATTTTTAACCACACATTTATAATTGCCATGGTCATCCTTCGTAGCACCTCTTACTGTCAGCATTCCTGTGTTTTCATCCACAGTGAAGCGATCTTCTTTTGATAAATCAGCACTAGTTGACATCTTGATCCAAGTGAATTTAGGCGCTGGTTTTCCATGGGCTAGACACTGGATGCTGTGTGTTTCACCTTCTGTGAACTTTTCATCTCTCTTCATGTCTCCTATCTTAGGTGGTGTGTGAACCTACAGATTCAAAACACATTAGGTTAATAACACCTTCTGGAACTACATCAATCTCAATTAAGGGGGTTATGGGTGAAATTTCTATTTTCTACATTTTTTGAGCTAGAGACTTGATTTTTTGTACAACTGTTTACTGCATGATACATAATGATGTGTTTAAGTTTCATTCTTGTGAGACATTTATTTTATGAGTATTAAATATTATATTTTAAAGAAATTGCATATATTATAATTAAATGGGTTCCACAATTTTTTAGTAAAATGTCTGATTTCTTTTTATTAGAAAAACATCATGCATTAGAATTCTTATAATGTGAATACAAAGGGAGAAAATAAATAATAGTTTTAAAAAACTAAAAGAACACGCTTTATTAGAAAACTAAAAAATGAAAAATAATTTTAATTTCCAATACGCTTGGGTTAAAATAAAGTGGTCAACAAAAAACTCATCTCCAACACATATAGAATAAAATTAGAGTTATCAACAAAAAGAAAATAATTTTACCATGAAAAGCGTGGGGTGCTCTATTTCAATTAATATATTTGATAATAAACAGATATTGGTAAAAGTAAGCTCTCTAAGAAGAAAATGTAAAAATCATAAAAAGCACCTATCCTCATATCCAATCTTCTAAGGAGATCGTGATTTCAAAGCCTTCACGGCTTCATCTTCAGTACAGTCTTGTCAACTGATGTTATGTCAATCAGAACTGCTTCTTCTTCCCTCTGTTGGTGGTCCGATAAACCTCCGAATCCAATCAGAATCCGCAGAGGTTTATTGGTTCACCAACAGAGGGAAGAAGAAGTAGTTCTTCTGATCGACATAACATCAGTCGATAAGAAAGTACTGAAGATGAAGCTGTAAAGGCTTTGAAATCGCGATCTACTTAGAAGACTGGATATGAGGTGAGGAAGCATTTTAATTTAATCTTAAATTAAACCTGATAGTGATTTATTCCTAAAAAAGTTCAATACTGTTAATCTATCTTGCATGGGATTGGTCCCATTTGGTTTCAGTTGTTGAAATTAAATGATAGTTTTTTGATCCATCCATAGTAATTCTGCCCGAGAGCAGGTCTTTCACTGCAATCATAGCATTTTCATGCTATGCTTGCAGCTTTACTAAGGAATTGTAGGTGTGGTAGCTTCCCGTTGCTTTCCACACAGATAGTAGGTACTGCATTGCAAGAGAGTAAATGAGATCATCATTAACAGCTAAGTATAAAACATGGCATTAATAAACAAAAAAAAAAGGGAACCTTTTTGAAACAAGTTCTCAAGAACCAACAGATTATGAGGTGTTAATTTCCAAGTCTTTAACCCATTGAGCCTGGATTTTTTTTGCAATTTTATTTTTGGAACCGGGATTTTTTTAGGAAAAATGAACAGTTGCGCAAAGACGTGTTTTGGTACAATATATATTTACAATTTTTCCCCATTTATCGATAGTCTTGACTCCAATGCATGAAGAGAAATGTACCCAACAGGAATGTAAAAGTGAATGTTAGTACCATCTCTAAATGAAAAGATGAACACGACCATGGAACAGTTCCGTGCTTCAGTCGTCAGTCCGCCGAGCGAGACCATGGAACCATTCCATGCTTCAAAGCCAATGGGTTAATGATTAACAAATTGAAAATTTGCAACAAAATGGAAGAACATTACCCTCACTCCTGTTGATTACGTATACCAACCTGAACATGGATGTTTCTCTCGGCAAGTTCACCAGTATCAATAACAATAGCTCTACATGTGTACACCCCATCGTCTTCCTCTGTAGCCTTCTTGATGATTAGTCCATCTGTATCTACTACAAAGTGGTTATCTGTTTGCAGTTGTTCACCATTCCGCAGCCAGTTCACCAATGGAGCTGGATTTGCTGACACTTTACAGCGAACTTTATAGTCTTGATTTATGATAGGATTTTGATCTTCTGGGGCATCTTCCCATGTTATAGCAACTGTTCAAAACAAAACATGCAAATCAGTTTATAGTTAGTTACACACAGTGGAAATAGTTCATGTGCACAGATATAACACTGAACTGTAATTTATGACATTTTCTAATCATATTACCATACCCTCAAGAAATTTAAAGTTTTTCTTTTTTAATTTATATATAATTTTATAATTGAAAACTTCTTCATTATGAACATGGACACTGGTTTTTTGCATATATGAATGACATAGGCATGTGAAGATTTTGTGGCATCAGATATTTTAGTACAAGTAAGTCAAATCAAATCCCCTCATAATGGAACTTTACTAGTTTTTTCATATCATGTAAAAATTTAGCACAATTAAATTTTTAACATAAAAATGAGAGCTTGCGATCCACCACTAGCATGCTGCATATGTTAGCTGTATTCTTCTTCTTCTTCCTTCCAAGTATTAGGCCAAGGCCTGTTACGATCCTATAGAAAGTTTTCCCTCCAGCGTTTCATAGGACGGCCCAGTGATCTTCGTCCTCTTGGTATATAATTATAAACAGCTTTGGGGATCCGATTTGAACTCATTCTTTCAAGATGAAGTTTCCAATTTAGTTGGTACTTCATGCTTTGGTCGTCATTACTTTGATCCTTCCAGGAAATTCTCGTATAAGACTTGAAAGCATAATAATAGTCCCTTCGATTGGATGCTGGCCAAAGGAAGGCAAGACCAGTGATGGGGCTGCCATCTTATAGCCTCTGGTCAGGCTTTTCTGGAGAAGAAAAGAAAATAAAGGAAAGAAGAAATGGAAGAAAGGAAAGACTCCCTAGCCCTCGGATACCCTAATAGCGCCAAAGTCGAAAAAAACGGGAGTTAACCAAGAGAGGTTAGATAGTAAAGTTAAAAGAGTGCAAAACACAAGAAAGTGGAAGAAATGTTTTGCTCAGCTTGGGCACCTTGTGGTCGCCATCCACATATCCCCTAGATGAGGACCCCTGAGGGAGTGTATTAAAATATGTAAATGACAAAAATGTAATACAATTTTATAATTTCTTCTTCTTCCTTCCAAGTATTAGGCCAAGGCCTGTTACGATCCCATAGAAAATTTTCCCTCCAGCGTTTCATAGGACGGCCCAGAGACCTTCATCCTCTTGGTATATAATTATAAACGGCTTTGGGGATCCGATTTGAGACTCATTCTTTTCAGAGATGGTGTTTCCAATTAAGTTGGTACTGTTTTAAAAAATATATATTCCCAAATTTGGCTTAGTCTTCACTTCTTTTAAGATATCGGTGTTCCTTTTTTTCCGATCCCATCTGGTGTAGACGCCGCTGTTTCTGCGCACGAATCTCATTTCACAAGCCGTTATTCTGCTTTCATGTTTTGTCTTTTAGTGTGCCATGCTTCACTATCATAGTTCAACACTGGTCTAGCCAACAGTGTTTTATATAAACGTAAATCTGGTGTTTTTTTTTTTTGCACAAGGGATGGTTTCATAACTTGATTAATACTTCCCAAACTTTTATTATACCTAGTAATTTTTTCAGTGATATCCTTTTCACTCCCAGATAGAGAGATAATATTCCAAGATATTTAAATTGATTAGATCTCTCTAAAATTTTAATTCTGGAGACAGATTTTACTTTGTATGGGGTCCTTCCCATATAAATGCAATAATTTTAGTTTTGTTAACTGATATTTCCATTTTAAATTTAGCAACCTATTTTTTTTGTAAATTAGAAACTGATCATTGCCAATTCATTTTCGGCAAGTTTCCAGAAGAGCTAAATCATCTGCCAAAAGAATAGCCTCAAGTTTGGAGTTCCTATTGATGGTTATATATCCCTCCGTGGTGTGTTTTCTCTCCATTCGTTATATATATATCTATATATATATTATATTTATATATATATAATATCATGAAACACACCAGCCAGCGAAAATCCACATCCCTGTCTTACTCCAGTATTGATCTTTTTCCAGAAGATAATTTCCCATCTTGTTTAACATAGATTTCATTATCTTTATAGATGTTGAAGATATTAGTTTTATAATATAATCACTGATTTTAATTCATACTAGTTTGGTCCTTGTGTTTTACAACTAGGGTAGGTTCATTCCCAAGATCCTTTCCTGCTTATCTGTACATCAGTTTCTGGCGAAAAACTGTGAAGGCACTGAGCTGCCATAACCAAAACATTTTCTCTTTAATAGCTGATGAAGACTCTGCGATATTAAATGTCATAAAACATGCCCCGAATTGCACTTAACTACCTGATTACAAAATCGGGACTGTTTCTTTTCTGCATTAATTTTTAGGATGCCTAAACCTTTTCCAATAGATGACACGAGGAGATTGAAACTCTGCTGCCCATTTTCAAAAAATCTGACAAATCTGATGCAGAGTCATGTTTATAATTATTTTGTATTCTATTTAAACGTGGCGTCTACTTTTAGATTTTAACCCCCTTTTTTATGTCAAGTTCGATACATTGGCTTACTCCGTCAAACATTTTCAATATCACTTAAACCTTGTTCAAAAGGTTGTTGTTCAAAAGCAAATGTAATATATGACAAGTTCTATTGATATGTCTAGAAGAGGCTGTGGTAGCAAACCAAACAATTTTTGCTATATCTGTGAGTGTTATGTAATAAACCAGGAGAAGAGATACATTACTCGGTTCATCAAGAGTTTGTATTCAGCATATTTTAATTAAATTATAATGAAATTAGGAGATCAGGACAAAAATTTGACTTACTGAGGAATTTGCTTTAATTAAATTATAATGAAATTAGGAGATCAGGACAAAAATTTGACTTACTGAGGAATTTGCTAAGTTTATGTAGTTCTTGCTTGACAGACTTTTTATTTATATGATTATAACCCTTCTAAAAAAAGCTACTATTGGCAAGCTGTATTGTAGCTTAATTAAAACATTTTGTCCGTTCATTCTTACCTCTTACAGTTGTTTTTGTCGAACGTGTTTCACGAGCTTCTTAGCCCCATCGTCAGCGATTACAGACTGAATTTTCTCATGTTGTCAGCCCTGATTTTTGATTCCTGCTCTCTTTGCCTCTAGTCCAATGAATTTACTAATGAGGTTCCTTTCTGCAAGAATTTCGAAGTTCATAATTCTTTCCTTGTTCTTCTGCATATAGTATTTTTCCCATATGGTGAGTTCATTTTTGTTTTCTGACCGTTTTAATAATTTTGTGTTTACATCTATTTTGTGTTTTTCTGCCCAAACATGAGCAGTCACAAAAAAAACACAAAATAGATGTAAACACAAAATTATTAAAACTGTTAGAAAACAAAAATGAACTCACCATATGGGAAAAAATCTATATACAGTAGAACAAGGAAAGAATTATGAACTTTGAAATTCCCTCAGAAAGGAACCTCATTAGTAAATTCATTGGACCAGAGGCAAAATGAGCAGGAATCAAGAATCAGGGCTGACAACATGAGAAATTTCAGTCTGTAATTGCTGACGATGGGGCTAAGAAACTCTGAAACATATGTTCGACAAAAACAACTCTAAGAGGTAAGAATGAACAAACAAAATGTTTTAATTATTAAACAAAACTCTTAGGGTCGAATGTTTGAACGCATTAGACAGTAAAAGGCGCTCTCTGCTGATAAAGTTTTATCCAAACACATTTTTCTTACTCAGAAATCTATTCACGCGGTAATAATTGTAAGCTACCTGACAAGGTACCGATGTAGTTTGAAACTTATCCAAGATGTCGGACCTTGAAGACTTCGATCATGTTTTCGGTATACGCGGAGAAGAGGAATTTGATAGAGTCTACCAAAGAATTCAACTGGAAGAACAGGAGAATCGGCGTAATATTGCGCGTCGCAGACGTTGTTGTATACGGTAATTATTTACGGGATGCAAGCATAGCCTAAATGCATTCCTCTATAGCAGACGAAAATAACGGAAGTGGTTTTATCGCTGAGAATTCTGGGTAATTCGTTGCTAATATTACGAAAACGTCAACATTCATGCATGACCAGTAAAGGCGGCCGTTAATTCGATCTCAGCTCACCAGTGATTGGAAGTAACTTGAGTAGAGATTAATGCAATTTGCATACGACCCTTAGGGTCGCATGTTTGGACGCATTAGACAGTAAAATGCCTTCTCTGCTGAGCAAGTTGTATGCTAATACGATTTTGCTTACTCAGAAATCTGTTTCATGCGATAATAATTGGTTAAATTTGTAAAGCTACCTGCCGAGGTACCTTACATGAGCAACTCAAATTAAAATCCCGAAGGGAACCGAACGGGAACCGATGGTAATCGATGTACTTTGCTGCTTTATCCAACATTTATCCAAGATGTCGGACCTTGAAGACTTCGATCATGTTTTCGGTATACACGGAGAAGAGGAATTTGATAGAGTCTACCAAAGAATTCAACTGGAAGAACAGGAGAATCGGCGTAATATTGCGTGTCGCAGACGTGTTTGTATACGGTATTATTTGCGGGATGCAAGTATAAATGCATTCCTCTATAGCAGACGAAAATAACGGAAGTGGTTTTATCGCTGAGAATTTCTGGGTAATTCGTTGCCAATATTACGAAAACGTCGACACTCGTGCATGACCGGTAAGTCGGCCGTTAATTCGTTCTCAGCAATTGCTCACGGCGAAGCAGCTCACTAGTGATTGGAAGTAATTTGAGAGAGAGTAATGTTCTAACATACGACCCTTAGTCTCTACATTAGTCTACATTAGTCTCTACTCAAGTTACTTCCAATCACTGGTGAGCTGAGATCGAATTAACGGCCGCCTTACCGGTCATGCATGAATGTTGACGTTTTGGTAATATTGGCAACGAATTACCCAGAATTCTCAGCGATAAAACCACTTCCGTTATTTTCGTCTGCTATAGAGGAATGCATTTAGGCTATGCTTGCATCCTTGTAAATAATACCGTATACAAACACGTCTGCGACGCGCAATATTACGCCGATTCTCCTGTTCTTCCAGTTGAATTCTTTGGTAGACTCTATCAAATTCCTCTTCTCCGCGTATACCGAAAACATGATCGAAGTCTTCAAGGTCCGACATCTTGGATAAGTTTCAAACTACATCGGTTTACCCATCGGTTCCCTTCAGGATTTTCACATAAGTTTATACTTGAGCGACGATCTTAAGTAACCTTGTCAGGTAGCTTACAATTATTACCGCGTGAATAGATTTCTGAGTAAGAAAAATGTGTTTGGATAAAACTTTATCAGCAGAGAACGCCTTTTACTGTCTAATGCGTTCAAACATTCGACCCTTAGGGTCGTATGTTAGAACACTACTCTCTACTCAAATTACTTCCAATCACTAGTGAGCTGATTCACCGTGAGCAATTGCTGAGAACGAATTAACGGCCGACTTAACGGTCATGCACGAGAGTCGACGTTTTCGTAATACTGGCAACGAATTACCCAGAATTCTCAGCGATAAAACCACTTCCGTTTTTTTCGTCTGCTATAGAGGAATGCATTTATGCTTGCATCCCGCAAATAATACACGTATACAAACACGTCTGCGACACGCAATATTACGCCGATTCTCCTGTTCTTCCAGTTGAATTCTTTGGTAGACTCTATCAAATTCCTCTTCTCCGTGTATACCGAAAACATGATCGAAGTCTTCAAGGTCCGACATCTTGGATAAATGTTGGATAAAGCAGCAAAGTACATCGATTACCATCGGTTCCCGTTCGGTTCCCTTCGGGATTTTAATTTGAGTTGCTCATGTAAGGTACCTCCGCAGGTAGCTTACAAATTTAACCAATTATTATCGCATGAACAGATTTCTGAGTAAGCAAAATCGTATTAGCATACAACTTGCTCAGCAGAGAAGGCATTTTACTGTCTAATGCGTCCAAACATGCGACCCTTAATGTTACTTCCTATTGTATTTTAAAATGTATTGTAGCTGTTACAAATGTTATTTTATTAATAAAAATATTTAGTTTTGTAATTAGCCACGTAATGAAACGAGTATGGACTCGTACTTATATCCATATAATTTGTATTGTGGACTGTTGCTTTTTTACTTTTAAATTTACTATTTAAGACTAGCAGGTTTATTCATATTTCGTTGAAAGTTTTATCCATTTTATGAATAATACCGTACATTATGTTCCAGTTTTAAATAATTTTATAAGACTGTAAAGCACTGAAATGAGACAGTGTGTTATGACATAAAAATTAATTACTGGTTTTCTATGAGAGATAATACAAAACAAAAATTAGTTACTGGTTTTTTTTAAGAGACAAAGTATACAACAAGAATGAATTACTGGTATTCTATGACAGAGTTATTTTTGGAATTTTACAGATGCATTTCATGAACTATTAATCTTAACAGAGTAAAGTAAGTCTTACCAAATGTTCTAATAAATGGAATTTTACAGATGCATTTCATGAACTATTAATCTTAACAGAGTAAAGTAAGTCTTACCAAATGTTCTAATAAATGGAATTTTACAGATGCATTTCATGAACTATTAATCTTAACAGAGTAAAGTAAGTCTTACCAAATGTTCTAATGAGAACAGTCTTGGAGAGATCTTCAGTATTTGCATATTTCGCTGAACAGTTGTATGTGCCTTCATGCCTCGTTTGTAAAACAGGAATCATGAGAGCAAGGCCATCTGGCATGTCCTCTGTGTGCATCCCTGCTAGTGCACTGTATCTGCAAAGTAATATGCATATATTAATGTAAGTATTCATGTACTTGGTCAAATAACTGCTAACTGATCAAATGACCAAAGTTTGTACCTGTCAGTGTGATCGCGGATTACATGGCCTGTTGGATCATGCCACTCCAGCTTTGATACCAGATTCTTCTCCTTGGTGTCCACTTGACATGATAGAAGCATGCTCTGTCCAATAGCACGGTTCAACACTGGCTGTGATGGCTTTATTTTCAATTCAGGATTGCTTAACACTATATCTGTAAAGAAAAAAAAAACAAATTAATAAGCATTATTCATTACCAATACTTACACTGTACGGAATAAATCCTAATTTATGTTTAGTATTCTAATATAAAACTTGTTCTACATATGTTATTAGTAGAGATGAAACCTTTTCTTCCAATGAAGCGAGGTCACTCTAAACTCTGAAGAGCAGTCAGATGTAAACAAGAGCAGGTTTCTGAATTACAAAGTATACTTTAATATTATAATGATATTGTGAAAAGAAAAAATAATATGTGAACCAGGAATCGAACCGTGGACCTCTAGTTCTCCAGACTAGTGTGCAGCCCACTACACTATTCCACACCTGGCACAAACAATAACAATTCTTTCCACATATACAAATCTATAATTCTCGTTTCGTCCGCTGTCAGGTAGATGACACTGTCATCGCCAACGGCCAGCTTCGTTTAGAAGTATTTATATTTGAGAATTTTACACCACCACTTCTATAAGTAGTAAACAATGTTATTTAACATTTTTGTTAGTGTTTGTGCCAGGTGTGTAATGGTGTAGTGGGCTGCACACTAGTCTGGAGAACTAGAAGCCCATGGTTCGATTCCTGGTTCACACATTAATTTTTCTTTTCACAATATCATTATAATATGATCCATTATTGGAACTGTGTTAAAATAACAATATTGGAAAATGTTAAATAACATTGTTTACTACTTATAAAAGTGGTGGTGTAAAATTCTCAAATATAGATACTTCTAAACGAAGCTGGCAGTTGGCGATGGCAGTGTCATCTACCTGACAGCAGATGAAACGAGTATTATAGATTTGTATATGTGGAAAGAATTGTTAGTGTTTGTGCCAGGTGTAGAATGGTGTAGTGGGCTGCACACTAGTCTGGAGAACTAGAGGTCCACGGTTCGATTCCTGGTTCACACATTAATGTTTCTTTTCACAATATCATTATAATATGATCCATTATTGAAACTGTGTTAAAATAACAGTATTGGAAAATGTTAAATAACAAAGTATACTTTAGTTGAACATAAAAGTTGCGCACTGACTGTTTGGAACATTTGAATTGAAATATAATTAACGTAACTATTGCACTGGATACTAAACAACACAGTTCAGTAATGTTGCTGTAACCAGACAGTACAGAAAACTATTTTAAACCCCCTTCTCTCTGATGTCATATACAAAGGTCAGATTAATCATATAGCGATATCATGTTTACAAAGGAACTGTTTCAATTACATGCTAAAATTGTGTTTACCTCGTGGGCACTCATCTCGAATGCCCACATAACCTTCTTCTTCTTCTTCTTCCTTCCAAGTATTAGGGCAAGGCATTTTTACGATCCTATAGAAAATTTTCCCTCCAGTGTTTCATAGGACGGCCCAGTGATGCCCTCATAACCTGCATGTTCAAATGCAGCATCATTGTACACTGGATGACCAGAACATGTGGCATGAAGGGGAAATGAAAGAGGGCCATGGAAACTTATTGCAAGAAATCCAGAAGGAAAGCACTCAGTAAATAGGCCAAGAATGAGGTGGGAGAATAACATTAATCATGACGAAGGAGGTGAATTACACAGGGAATGTTTGGAAAACATTAGTTTAGATGCATGGAGAAGCTTATATCTGCACAGCTGATAAATTCCTGGGTTTGAGAGTACCAGTGAGTTAGTTGTTAGGTATTCATAATTTCTTTAACTTCTAATTGTCATCTTCTTGTATCTTGTAAGCCCATGTTTTCCCTTAACAGAGATTTAGGCGCTCTCCCCCTACAAGGAAGAATTTGAACCATACTAATTTAGTTACACTTGTTTTCGTATAGATGTGATTTGAGTGGTCCGTGGTCAGCATTCTGCCTCATACTGATATCTAGGAAACCAAGGTAGTACTAGGATGGGAAAATTTGGTAAATTTGCTTAGAGGCCTTTTCATTCAGGCTTAAGGATCTTTTACAAGCCTGAAAATCTTCAGACTCGGGACCCACAGCTTAAAGATCCTCCCGGAGGACTTGCTCCTTGGATTTTCCCATCCTAAAAAAATCCATCGACCCCGGCCGGGTTTGAACCCTCGACCAGATGCAAGGAGCATAACCATTAGTCCACCGCGGCCAACAGCAAATACAAGTGTTTAATAATAATAATAATAATAATAATAATAATAATAATAATAATAATAATAATAATAAATAACAATAATAACAAATAACAATAATAATAATAAATAACAATAACAACAAATAATAATAATAATAATAATTATAATAAATATAAAAACTCAAACTCTTCTGCAATTACAATGATTGCACCAGTTTTCATTCAGCACTCCAAATTGTGGGTGAAATAACATTACAAGCCCCTTTTCATGCTGAGGTTATTGGATTATTGCCAGGAAACTCTGCCTAAACTTCATCCACCTACATTATAAACTTCTGTAACAACTGGATCATATCTTACGTTATATTTCAATTTTATTAACAAAACTTTCAGTGTCTTCCCTATACAGAAATAATAACCCATCATTGCAGTGAGGTCCATCGCTGTGGTCTCGAGGTAGTATGCTGCCTTGTCATGCAGCGGACCCGGATTTGATTCCCAGTCGGGACAAGCTTCCTGTGTGAGTTTTTTTCTGGGGTGTTTCCTCACCTATAAGACAAATGTCAGGTAGCTTCATCATCATCATCAACAAGGATTAAGTCCAATGACCTGTTCCGATCTCATTATAGGTCGAATTGGTCATTCCATCTCTTCAATGAACAATCTTTTCCCTTTTGGTTTATAATCATACATTCTTCTTGGTATGCGCTGTTCATTCATTCGTAATACGTGCTGAAGGTAAGCATTTTGAGAGCATTTTATTCTTTCACAGAGATTAGATATATTAAGTTCTGTTCTTATATCTTCGTTTTTTCTTTTATCGATCCTTTGGTATCCTGCTATTGCTCTCAACATCTTCATTTCTGCAGCCTCTATTTGTTTACTATCTGCCTTTGTTAATGTCCAGGTTTCACATCCATAAATAAGAGATGGAACTGCCAATAATTTGTAAAATTTTAAAATAGTTTATTTTCTAAGTCAGGTAGCTTTAAGGCCCAAAAGATCCCCGAACATCATCTGGCCATCATCATCTTTTGCCGGTATGGAAAGCAACAGGAGTTACCACACCTATAAGTGCCTAGTAAAGCTGCAAGCATAGCATGAAAATGTATGATTGCAGTGAAAGACTTGCTCTAGGGCAGAATACTACAGAATATAATTGCTGTAAGAATTTTAGTTCTTACCATACAATCTCATCATCATCATCATAGTACATTCACGAATTTAGGCCATTTGTTGACCTGTTTCGGCCTCAAGAGAAACACCATCCAAAAGTCTTTTGAGTGGACGTCCTGGTCTTCTTCTTCCTGCAGGTTGATATCTTAACATTTGTTTGGGTATTCTGTGATCTTCCATTCGATGAACATGTTGCATCCATCTTGACTTATAATCAGAAATTTTGTTTTCTAAAGATTCCATGTGTAATTCTTCTAAGATGTCTTCATTTTTTTTGTGATCTAGTAGTGTCCTCCGAAAATATCTCATTTCAGCAGATCTAAGTCTCTGTATATCCTTCTGTTTCAACGTCCATACTTCGCCACCATACAAAAGAGTTGGAAGAGCCAGTGTTTTATACACTTTCAGTCTTGAATGCTTTTGGACTAACTGTGGCTTGAAGATAGAATTTATTAACCCTAAAATTCTTAAAAATTTAGATATTTTTGCATTTACATCCTTTTCTTCTTCATATGAGATATTGCATCCTAGATATGTAAAATTATTCACCTGCTCCAAAATGTTATTGTCCAGTACAATTTTACTTCTGACAGGATCTACACCTTGAAATGCCATAATTTTTGTCTTTTCTGTAGATATCTTTAATCCATATTCTTCTGTAATTTTGTTAAGTTCATACAGACCTTTCTGTAGATTATCTTCGGAATTTGCTATTATTATTTGGTCATCTGCAAACAATAGGGTGTTTAATTTTCTATTTTCTGATATTCTTATTCCAAATTTATATGTTTTGTTCCAGCAACATATTACTTCATTGATATAAATTGCAAAAAGTGTATCAGTAACATCTCGTGAGTGATAAATAGTTTCTAATAGAGTCACAACTAGTGCAATCAGAACTTACACCGTCCTCTATGGGATATCATATGGCCCTGCTTGTGGTTGCACAAGGAAACAACTCAGAGAGTAGTTAAATATGCTGTATTATATTCTGTTATGCAGGATATTTTTTTAAAATCTTGATTTTTGTCATCACTGCAGTACATTTTTGGAAATGGGTTTTCATCAAAACCATAGCTCATTATTCGTGGGGGATATGTTACATAAATATGCTGCAAATACAGAAACCGTGAATATGGAATGGTGATTTGTATGGGTATAAAATTATTTTTAAACTGACCCAAACCCTCTGGCGGCACCATGACCCTGGAGTCGAGTCATCCTTTAACGGAAATGAGTACCATACGCTTGTTCTGGGGGCAAAGGCGGCCGTCACGCAGGCTGACAAGTGCCGATTGTCCAGAAAAAGTGGGAGCCTTAACCTCCTACTACCCCAAGGGCCTCCTGAGGGATCACTTTACTTTACTATAAAGGGGATATATTCCAAGGTTCCAAAACAAAATTAAAATTACCAAAATAAAATCAATTTAATTTTGAAAAATTTATACACTGCTCAAAACAATTAGAGGAATACTTGTAATAAATTGAATAAGTAATTGTCTTTTAAAGCTGTGATGCTGAAAATTGGACAATATGTAAATTGAATTATTAATTTTATCATCGGATACAAATTTTAAAGATCCATGGCCTAAATACAGGGAAATTACCTCAAATAACAAATATAGAGAAATTTTTTATTTTGGAAGGTACTGTCCACTTCTAATTGGTAAGCTTCCTGATGTTGCTATAGTGACGAATGTTGATTATTGCCTTGTTTATTGAAGTCTCTGACAAAATGAGGCATTTAAATGAGTTTGAAGTGTATCATGCTCTAACATCTTTTACGACAAGGTCAATCTCTGCGACAAGTGGCTAGAGAGCTTGGGGTTTCTCCTTCCATGGTGTCCAGGTTACGCAACAGACACAGAGAGACAGGTCAGTATTGTAGAAGACGTAGCCAGGGCCGTAAATTTAAAACAAGCCCCCAGGATGACAGATACGTTGTTCTTTCTGCTCTTCGACAGCGTACAAAAACTGCAAAAGACCTGCAGAATGACCTTCATATGGTTTCCGGAATCCGGGTTTCAGACCAAACCATAAGGAACAGATTAAGGAAAGAGAATATTCGTCCAAGAAGGCCCGTTAAAAAACCACGCTTAACAAATGGGCATAAGGCAGCAAGACATACGTATGCTGAAAACCATGGTGATTGGAACCTGAACCAGTGGGAGTCTGTGCTCTTCTCGGACGAATCCAGGTATCGTCTTACACATTGTGATGGTCGATTGAGGGTGTGGGGACGGCCAGGAGAAAGATTTTCTGCAGAGGCTGTACATGAAATTGATAGATTCGGAGGAGGTTCCATAATGGTGTGGGCCGGAGTTATGTGCAACAATCGTACGGACCTTGTACTTGTTCCCCAGCGACTGAATGCTGTCCGGTATATCGAGCACGTTCTGGAAGAGCATGTAGTACCTGCTGCCATTGGAGTAGGCCCTGGATTTCTGTTTATGCAGGATAATGCCAGGGCACATTCTGCGGCTGTCACCAGGGATTTCCTGAGGAGTATAGAAATTGAGGTAATGGAGTGGCCAGCGTTCAGCCCAGACCTTAACCCTATTGAACACTTGTGGGATCTTCTAGACAGGAAGGTCAGGAACCGACATCAAGCTCCACAAACTCAGCAGCAACTTGGAGATGCTCTGAAGGAGGAATGGGAGAATATCCCACAAGAGGAAATCCAGAATCTTATTGGGAGCATGCCACGAAGGTGCCAGACTGTCATCGAATGTCGTGGAGGCCATACACGATACTAACTCTATATAACGAGTATTTAACTTTGAAAAATAAGCACAAGATTAAATTGCTTACATAGCAGAATTATTTGAAAAATTGTCAGCGTTATTCATTTGTTTTTACTGACATGAGCAATAAATAAATAAATAAATAACCACAAATAATGTACTTTATTAATTTCATGTTTGTACCTTTATCCAATGAAAAAAATATTTGCATATTTCATAGTATTCCTCTAATTGTTTTGAGCAGTGTATTAAGTACTATTGTCAGGCTTAGGCAAATGCTTAAAAAACTTAGTCTCCCCCCCCCCTGTTTTTCAACTTTTAAAAGATCTTTCAATTCATATTGATATTCAGCTGTGAATTCAGCGATAGAATTCCTTATTTTGTCTTCAGATTTCTTGATGTTTCTTGATTCATTAACATTGAAAGAGCGTGATATAGATGTAAACAACTAGCCAACACGTAAATGGTCAAGCATTTCTATTTTCACTTTAAGCGGCAAACCTATTTTTTTTCCGCTTCGGAACTAATTTTTCTTACCTTTTACTCGACATTACAAATTGAGAACAAAGCAGAAGAGACATGTTTATTCAATTAAAATTATTGCAACAAATGACAAGTAGAATCAATAAAACACTGATCGTGGCGAGGGCAGCATTTATCAACGGACATAGCGGCATGTGAAATACGGCGGCGGCTTTTAACAACGAACTTTAGCTTAGTGACAATAAGGTTTCTTTTATTTTGATATTTGTCCATTTGGTTTGAATCGATTTTTGTAAAAGCCGCCTTGGCACGTGCCTGCAATAAAGAAAGTTGTCGATGCGTTAATAAAGGATATCAATTCCTTTTAATATATCGATTGGATCAGCGAATAAAGAAATTTTTATCTGCAAATACAGAAATTGTGTCGCAATTTTTAACCAGCGAATAATGAAAACGTGAACAACGGAACCGTGAATAATGAGATTTTACTGCACACGAAAATATATTTGACGCTAATATGTTTAAGCGCATTAAATAAAAAGATAAATAAATTTACTTATAGTCAGTGAGGATTTAGTTGTCCGGTCGTTTTAAGAGGAGAAGTAGTCTGGTCATCATAAGTCTGATCATTCCGGGAATTTTCGTATAAGACTTGAAAGCATAATAATAGTCCCTTTGATTGGTTGCTGGCCAAAGGAAGGCAAGACCAGCGATGGGGCTGCGATCTTATACGCCAATTTTGGAATATATTAAACAGTACAAACTAAATTGGAAACACCATCTTGAAAGAATGAGTTCAAATCGGATCCCCAAAGCTGTTTATAATTATATACCAAGAGGACGAAGATCTCTGGGCCGTCCTATGAAACGCTGGAGGGAGAATTTTCTATAGGATCGTAACAGGCCTTGGCCTAATACTTGGAAGGAAGAAGAAGAAGTAGCAGTAGTCTGGTCGGTTTAAGAAAGAGACTCACATTTCCATCCGTCACCATAATATGTCTGAGGGAAGACCAAAAACAGTTGAATGCCGTGATTACCTAAATAACCAAGCGTTGGAATGTGTTAGGAGGATGGGGGTGAAACACCCAAACATTTCCAGAATTTTTTTACAAAATAAGACCATTAATCATATGTTATTGTGAATATTGTTAGATAAGGATAGAAGAGGGTGGTAGAAATCATGACAATTAATCCTCACATAGTATAGGCTATTTCGCATATGTTTCTCGCCGTTCCGCTCGAGTATTTTTAAAATGTGGAATGGAGAATCGAACCCATATTAAATATTCTGACCTACTAACAATATTCGAAGTGGGGGGGTAGAGGAGTGGCATACAACATTATTGGTAAACACAACAATAATTTTGTACAACTTTTTATTAGAGATATGATAAATTACAGTTTGAAAAAGAGAAAAAGATATCAGAAATTGCAAAGAATAAAAAGATTAAAAAGCACTTACTACTTATTTTATTTAGTCAATTATCGTAAATACGAGTCTGCCAAACTAACAAGTCGTTAGTGGAAAAGTGAGTTGGCAGCGAGCCGAATTAAGCAGGTCCTGCCGAAATTAACAAACTTTTACGCAAGTTCAGATAGGCCTTGGTCCCATGATGACACTTTTGTGGGGGGATGAAGAGGACTTGTAAAACTGGGGTCACAAAATGCAATCCTCCCACTCATTTAATTGTGTCCTCTCTGCTCAAATAAAGGAATATAATGAAACGACTCCCCGATTTACCAACAGAGATTAGGTTTTAATTTCCATTAATCCCGTGTAAACGTCATCATATTGATTCAAAATTATCTGATACAATTTACTCGATTTCACAAACTGTAAAATTTTCTACTACATTACAATATAATAACCTTAACATAGCAATTTTTATCTTTCCAAAATACACAACAACAAACTTTTTAACAAAACAGTTATGTATTTGATTACCGAGTACAACTGTTATGAAATTCTATCTGGATTAAAAAGTTCTGACAAAAAAAAACTTTTTACTAATTGTATGATCAATTAGTAGAGATATCGATGAGAATAACAGAAAAAAAGTTTAATCCAGATTTTTAACTTTAGACGAGCATGTTTATGTCAAATTTCGAATTCCATTCCTATTAAACATATCAAGTCTCATTGTGTCTAGATTTATAGGGTATCAGGAAGGCTTTATAATTTGAAATGTAGGTCTATGTATAACTAACTAACTAACTCACTTGCACCATCGAACCCGTAGGTTCATGGTTGCGCGGACATAAGCCCTCCATATATCTCTATCCTGAGCTAATGTTTTCCAATCGTTTTCTGTATAATCTACTTCTCTCAGATCATAATTAACGTTATTCTCCCACCTCATTCTTGGTCTACCAACTGGGCATTTTCCCTACAAGAAGCTTCCATGCAAGTCTTATATGGCCCATTCGTGCCACATGTCCTGCCCATCACAGTCTACGAGACTTAACTGTTCTTATTAATGGCTTCATATAAAAACCATGTAGTTCACTGTTGTGTACGTTTTCTCCATTCACCTGTCTGTTCATCTCTCTTTGGTCCAAACATTTTCCTAAGAATTTTATTCTCAAATAATCGCAATCTCCTTTCCTAAGAGTGCATGTTTCGCCTCCATATAATATAACTGGTAGAATAATAGTTTTATATATTTTCAGTTTAACGTTTGTCTTAATTCGTTGCAAGTTTTTTTTTATAATATTATAATTATATTGTGAAAAGAAAAATTAATGTCTGAACCAGGAATCAAACCGTGGACCTCTAGTTCCTGGTTCAGACATTAATTTTTATTTTCACAATATCATTATATGATTCATTATTGGAACTGTGTTAAAATAACAGTATTGGAAAATGTCAAGTAAGTGTTTTTTATTGTTAAAACTTATGAATTATCGAAGAATAATGAATAGCGAATGTAAAAAAAGGATATTGTACAAAGAGATTGAACAAATCCAACTAGGATGGTATAGACATATAATGAGAATAAGAGACACAGAAACAAACTAAGAAAGTATTGAAATGGATACCTCCTGGAAAAGGGAAACGTGGTAGACCAAAGCCAACGTGGATAAAGGGAATTCAAGACAACATAAAGAAGAAAAATATGACAGAAGCAGACACGCAATACCGGGAAGTGCGGAAGTGCGGAAGAAAAAAAAAAAGGATATTTTGGTTGAGGATACCTGTGTCAATAACAAAAACAATCCTGAAATAAGAAAAAAATAAATAAAACACGGGCATTTGGAAACTTTTGAATATGAACTCAAAAACCCCAGCATTAAACGCTAACATTCTATCCAGAAGCAACCTCATTACTAGAAGCATACGTCACAAACCAAGAAATTTAAGATTTAAGTCATAATCAATTTTTCCATCGTAAAAAAACCTTAAAAATTCAGAAAAAAATAAAAAAATCCAGCTGATATCACAGAATTAAACTCCATGCACATAGTGCTCAATGTACCAACGCTGCTTGCCAGCGAATACAATAGTACATTACGATGCGAGGTTGGGAACTGGTTTTTACACAAGCGAGATTCTGTAAAATACTTCACAAACGTGCGTTGTACATTATTTTTTGCGCGATGGTGCTTTCAAAATAATGAATAATAGTAAAATAATAGCATCTTTGTTGGAAACGTTTGCGTTCATTATGAACAACTAACATTAACAGTGTGAACAATGTTTATAAGTTGAGACTACAGCAGGCCGTGACACTAATCAGTCATAAATGGCGGCAAGTACATATTTATTGTTTTATATTGTTTCAAATAAAGTTCAGTTAATTTAAAATGCAGTGATTTGTTTCGTATAATGTATATTAGCACTACCTTTTGTATATACTTATTTTTGTATATACATTGTACGTAGTATACATAAAGGGCAGTGGTTTTACTTCCCCGGACGAGGTTTGTAATGTGTAATATTACCTTATCTACGAATTTCATATTCATCCTTCATTATTTTAAGAAGAGATTCAAGTTGAGTCTCAACCACAAATAAAAAGAAATTAGATTCCATTATTATTTTAATTTCGGCCTTCGGTATGGTTATTTAGGTTGGGAATCCCGAAATGTAGAAGTTGAACTTTTAATCATGGTCGCCATTGCTGTAAGTACGACAAAATGCACTATCGCGAAAAAAAAGTAATTACTGACTAAGGAAGTACGTTACTCAAGCGAAAGCTGCTAACTTTTCACTTTAGCGGTTTAATTCCATTTATATTTCATAAATATTTCATTTTCACCTAATGGAGAAGATTTTTCTCGGTCTTCAATTATATTTTTTGATAAAATTGAGGCTAGACTTATTACGATTGTAGATAAAATAATAATGAATAAGGTTATAATTATTATTATAAAGATTATTTATCTTGTAAATACAAACTTTACACAAAATACTGACAAAATTAACAAATAAAAGTAAAAAATGGTTGTGTTCACAAAAAAAAATCCGTATGTAAAAAAAAATCAGGATGTAACAAAAAAACATGTGTCCACCGCTGTGGTCTCGGGGTAGCGTGCTGCCTTGACACGCAGCAGGCCCGGGTTCGATCCCCGGTCGGGAGTTTTTCTGGGTGAGGTTTTTATCGGGGTTTTTCCTCACCTGTAAGACAAAGTCAGGAAAACTTTAAGGGCCAAACGGTCCCCGAAATCATGTGCCATCGCAATCATCATCATTCATATTCATCTTAGGTTAAGCTTAGGATTAGGGACTCTCCTGGCGCACCATTATCATCATCATCATCATCACCCATCATATCATCGGGGTAACGTAACCCCGCCTTCCAGGCGCCCCAACCTCAGAAGTGGGTTACAAGTACGCCATGCCAGGAGAGAAACCAGGAATGTCGAAAGACAAACCTGGGGCATTTGGGGGGAAAAATGTTCATTCAAAATCAATAGATTCGGAAAAAAAAAATCAGCAAAATATCTTGGGTGTTTTTCTAGACAAAATATTTACTTTAAGATAACATATAAACTTACTTATTATGAGAGAGAAAACCTTTCAGCATTTCATGTGAAAGTATCCATTCTCAAGCATTTCATTCTATTATTAAAATAAAAATAGTTGCATACAAATCTTCGTCCACTCATTTATGGTGTAAAAATACAGATCTTAGGAGCCCTTGAGGTAAGTAGGAGATTAAGACTATGTAGGATAATCGATACAATACGTCAACCCTGCGTGACAACCGCATTTACCCCTAAAACAAATGTCTGGCACTTACTTCCGTTAGAAACAAAGTCAATCCAGTACCATGATAAAAAAGGTAAACATAATGTGTCTTCACACTGAGCAGTCAAGACAATACGATATTTAAAATCAGTATTTGAATACCACATGTTTTCGAAGAAATGAAAACGATGCATTCTCATCAATCTTTAGAGGAAAACAAAAGCATTAACAAAACAGGAAATCGCTAATGGCGGATGAAAGAAAACGCTTTTAACGACGCAGTACAGTTCCCGTTCATTTAGAATTCAATATTTTCAACCTGGTGATCCAATGTACGTCGATGATCGATATAACGACAAACAATTATTGTAAAACTTGTCTTACAGTTTGGAAAAAAATAATTTGCCAAATGTAAAGTTGGAATCTAGTTTCAAAACGCACTTCATCATCATCATTTCAAAATATAATTGATATTAAATATATGAACTGATACAGGAAACTCATGACAAGCATGACCTGGTAGTCAACGTTCCTGATTATAAACGGTTTCGGGTCTTAATTCTTCATGCAGAACACGCGAATTTTTAAATTAAAAGAAAAATCATAATTCTAGAATATTTGGAGATGCCATGTATATATACGTCTAGTAAACATGTAAAATTCGGTAAAAGAAAAAAAGCATTACTTAAAAAACGCTAAAGTATACCTAAAACCAGAGGGATATCGAGCCCTCTGGGCAGAACTCAAAAATGATAGAATAAAAACTAAGTTTAGGCTATTTATATCTTCATTTTAAACTTGGACGTTTATTTCGTCACCATTCGATACGAAGATAAATCGAGATTTGTAATTTAGTTTGGCAGAATGCAGTAAGTTGTGTCTGGACGAATGCAAATGATTCCTCTTGGGCGTACAATAAACTCACAACTCTCTATAAACACGTTTTCATCTACACGAGGCGCAATCCCGTCCACTCCCACATTGTAAATAGTAACCATGGCAACAACAAAAGAACGCTCAATTTATTGTTACGTTTATTGGGGTAAAGAGTGGGATGCTATTTCACAACAGATCGGACAAATATGGAACCTTCGTGTTATCAAGCATAGCCTATATTCTTAAATTTAGGGTATAAAGTTAGAGGTTTTGGATTCAAATCCCAGCTCAAGTATATATATGTATGCACCTGCGCGTGTATCAACACCCTAGCGGACACATTTTTTCGGAACCGAACTCGGCATTTAGCCATTAATTGAAAAAGTAGGGCCAATTTCGTTAACCAGCAAAATTGGACCATAAATACTGTATCCGAGCTACCACTTGGAACTGTAAACAAACTTGCATTAAGGTATTACTCCGCCGACTCAGTCTATTGGCGGAATCGTGATGCTACTTTTACCCGCCACATGAGTGAATTGTGTACGGAAATGTCAATGATAGAAACATATTTTTAAGTCTACATCGTATTTTACGGGAAATAAGACTGAATACGAGGTAACATGGTAATTTATGGTAATTAGGAATTTATTCCATTTCTTATTTATGACAAAACAATTATATTAGGGCCTACCTAATCAGACATGTATATTTTTTCCATGATGTCGATATTCTTTATTTGCAATTTCATTAAGTCTACAAGCAGAGCATATGCTCAATGCTAACTCTGTTTTCGCCACATCCTCAATGGCTAATATAGGGTATTTTTTTCGCTAAACTGTTTGAAAACATTCAAAATAATTTGATTCTCTCAGATTTTCAAGGGTTTTCCTTTTTGATGCTTGCAAAATTGTCTAGAAGAAGCAGTCATTTGAAACAATTGAAATTCGTAAGAATTAATCAATGTAATGCTTATTTATTTAAGCCATTAAAATTGTAATTATATATTTTAAAATCCTCCCATATATCTTATATAAACACGTGCTAGATAATACATATTTTTATTTTTTTATTTTATTTATTTCGAATGTTAGAAAGCGAATTACATTTTCTTACACGCTTAAAGGTAAAATTTATTCAATTAATGAAAATGTAGTCCATACATCTGATTTGTTTACATTACAACTGGAACTTAGCTCGGAAGATATGTAGGAATAGTAGTTCGACTGAAAATAAAACATTAAATCGTTCTAGCGGCCGCAATTTTCGAGTTTTCGCAACAAAACTCAGCAAGCACTATTGATATAAAACGAGGAAGCTATTCTCAAGACACCAGCGAAATCCGACCTTCAGATGTGGGAGGTTCAGCCTATCAAAAACCCGAAACTAAAAAAAAAGTAGTTTCTTTTCACTGCACAACAGTGAAACACCAGTTTTGAATCCTGCCGATGATGGGACAAGTCCCGAAAGCGCTACAGTTAAATAATTAATTAAGTTGAGGAGACGGATCTTTCATGTGAATATTCCAATATTTTATATTTTAATTTTAAAATAATTTCTAAATAAAGAAGTTTTGAATTTTCATTATTTATTCCAAATAACTCAATTTATTGTCACAAAAGAGCCCGCTGAATCACACTATATGATTGTAATTTTCAGGAGTTTTAGGTATTGATTATTGTGCAGTACCGCCGGTACATGTGATAAGGGTAGGCCTGCCAGAACGTGGGCAGCTAGAGGAAGTGATTTGTGATGTATGTCATTGTGGCTGAATGCTTCAATTAAATGATGTGTCATCCCGTGACCCATGAACTTTTCTTGACATGCGCACACTTGTTGAGCAAATTAGCATCTCTGGAGTCCCGCGTTCCTGTCCCTATCCCAGTTACAAGTACAATTTATTCATGAAACAGTAGCTGTATATTTCCAAATACACAAGTTAGGCCATTTCCCATATTTTAGACTCCTCCAGATGCATCTCAGACAAATATTCAACAAGGAATGTGAGCAATCTCAACTGTAAGCCTCCTGGTGTTACTTTTAACAAATTCCCAAATGAGTTGACTGGTAAGGTAAAGTGATCCCACAACAGGCCTCAGGAGGCCCTTGGGGTAGTAGGAGGTTAAGGCTCCCACTTTTTCTAGACAATCGGCACTTTATGTCAGCCGGGTTGTCAGCCCTGCGTGACGGCCGCCTTTACCCCAGAACAAGCGTCTGGTACTCATTTCAGTTAGAGGCTGAGTCGACCCCAGGGCCATAGTGCCGCCAGAGGGTTTTGGTCAGTTTAAAAATCCTGACCCCAACGGGACTTGAACCCTCGACCCTCCGGCTTGTAGCTCAGTGATGAGTTGACTGAGGCGATAGTATTTGAGTCTAGTATTCACGACGTTCGGGGTTATAACTGAATGGATGAAAACCATAATGGTATAATTTATATTTTTGTGAAAACTGAGTTAAGTGTAGTTCTTCTTCCTTTCATGTGATAGACCTAGGGGTCTGTTACGGTCTCAATCCAACGTTTCAAAGGTCTGCCCAATGATCTCTTGCCTGGTGACTGGTAATTTAAGATTTTACGTGGTATTCTTGTACGGCTCATTCTTCTTACGTGATATTTCCAGTTGTTTCTGTATTTTTGTGCATATTCCATGATTGATTCCGTTTGTAATTCTTTGAGAATCTCAGAATTCCTTTTATGGTCTGTTCTTGAGTAACCTGCAGTGCGTCTCATAAGTTTCATTTCTGCCGCAGTTCATCTACACTGCGAATTGTCCAGGCCTCACTGCCGTAACATAATATGGGTATAGCCAGTGTTTAATAAATTCTAGTTCGTGTGTGTTGCTGTACTGTGTTCGGCTTGAAAATATGATTTATAATTCCAGTTACTCTGTTAAATTTTATAATTTTTTGACTAAAATCTTTTTCCTCTTCGTATGTAATTTGGTATCCGAGGTAGTTAAATGTGTTAGTTTGTTCTAATTTTTTACTATTGTTAATAATAATTTTACTGCGAACTGAGTCTTTTCCTAGGAAATCCATGACTTTAGATTTCCATGTTGTAGAATAATGCTATAATTTATATTTTTGTGAAAATTGAGTTTTTTAAGTCTAGTTATCACAAGTTATTGGGTCCTACTTTCGAATGGCAGATAAATACAAGTTTATGCTGTCAACCACTGCTGTCTGGCGACAGATGAAACAACTGTTTTCATTGGTTTGATACCTAAAGCAGATGTTTAAATGTATTTTTCTCTAAATAATATAAATGTAACTTATATCGTTATGCTTTTCACCCAGTCAATTATTCTTAGATCGTTCAACTCGTATGGTATATTTTCCTTCTTTTATTTAGTCGTCAAGACAAATGCTGGGATGAAATTTCATTATTCTGAACAATTTAATGATCCATCCATCCATAGTAATTCCGTCCAAGGGCAGGTCCTTCACTGGAATCATAGCGTTTTCATGCTATGCTTTGCAGCTCTTCGGGGACCTTTGGGTCCTAATCTTCCTGACATTTGTCTTACAGGTGAGGAAAAACCCCGAAAAAACTTCACCCAGGAGCCTGTCCCGACCGGGAATCGAACCCGGGCCCGCTGCGTGACAAGGCAGCACGCTCCCTCGAGACTACAGTGGTGGACCATTTAATTATAATAAATTCATAATTTCATCATCGTCATCTTTAGCTCGACAACTCATCATGGATCTTGGCTGCCAGAAGAAATATTCGATTTTTACTCTAATAGTTCTGCCATCTTTCTTTACATTGTCCTCCCACTTGATTGTAAGTATTCTTCCTCAGCCTGCGTCCTCTTGGTTCAGATCGAATAACTCTACTAGCTGGTCTTGATTTCTTCATTCTTATTAAATATCCAATCCATTTCAAGCGGGCCATTTTTAATGAACGCAGTTATATAAGGCTCCCCGAATAATTCATATAGTTCGTGATTATATGGGACTCTCCATTCGTTGTTCATTCTAATTTGTTCATATATATTTCACAAAATTTTCCTCTCAAAGATATTTAGCCTATTTCTATCCTTCTTGTTTAAGGTCCACATTTCTGAAGTATATGTGAGGACCGGTCTGGTCAGGGTCTTACATATAATAATTTTACTTTCAAAAGTTTTAATTTAGATGTAAAATATCTTGCAAGTCCATGATAGCACTTATTTGCAAGGAAAATCATCTTTCCGATTTCAGAACTCATCATTGTCTTGATTAATCACGGAACCTAAATAACTAAAGTCAAATTTGTAATTTTCTATCTCTAATTGATCACCAAACTCATAATTTATAATATTTCGTTTCTATTTCTTTTTACTTTCCCTCATTTCGTATCGCCTCCCCCCATGACCCATAACAAGTCAATGTCATGTGTCGATCGCCTCTATGCAGGGACCAGGAACCACACATTAGACAGGTACATACCGAGGGCGACGGCCTCCGCTGATCTATGACTAACCAATAGGCCCCTGGGACAGCCTAATATATAACGAGATACGGGGCATATAATCACACTCCAAGTTGGAGATTTAAAAACCCCCTACTCCACCTGGAGTCGAACGCCCGGCAGCCGGTGCGGAAGCTGTGGATTCCTAATCATCATGCCTCGGCGAAAAACCATCTTATAAAATTAAATCAGTGAACTACTACAGAAAAAAACACGAAAAACACACAAATTTCATATTCAAAGTCTTCTGAATGTGTTATGAATACACTAGATTAAGAATTGGATATTTTCATTATTTCATATAAAACCAGCTGTTGAAATATGAAGCATTTAGACATATTATATTGCATGATAGAACTTAGAATTATAGCCAGGTACAATGTAGGACAAGGCTAACTGTAAAATCTCTGCTTTTAGACTGTAGAAGTGTTAGTATAGTTAGTTTGGTATAAATAACCCCGAAAATAGATCTGTCTTCGCTTGTTGTTCCTGAGTTCAGATGGTTACACGCATTTTTCTTAATTCATTTCATGGTTTTAGAAATGAAATCAAGTACCTTGGTTAGATTAATGTTAAAATATTTAAAATTAAGAGTTATTAGCCTAATATTAGTAAATAAATCGAAGTAGATGCATACACCATTTCTCTCCCTCTCAAACCTCATGAAAGGTCGAAATGTAGGGTTTCTTCAATGTAAGTTAGTTAGGAGAAGAATCTCTTGCGTCTTTCTCTGTATGTTAGTAATATCATATATTAGTAATTTAGTTTAATTACTTTAAAATGTATAATTTGTTGCTTATAGTTTTAAAGATAGGATATATGTATAATTTTGTTACTTATAGTTTTAAATATAGGATATTTAAGTTGTTCAATTATTTATTTTATGAATCTCAACTACCCTCCAATAGTAGAGTCTTCAGGCTTTCCGCTCAGCGAAACCAAAAATCCGTATGTAAAAACGCACGCTACCCAACCGTACCCAGTAACCACGTTCCAAGGTCCATCTAAGCCCTTGGTTAGCTATAAATCACTACAGAATGCAACACCGAAGATTATTATATAGTCTTATTGAGAAAAAGGTGATGTAAACAAGCTTATAGGTATAGCTAAATAATTTGTCCACAACAAGCGCGAACGGGCATGGTTTAGTGACTTTAAAGCCAGCAGACAGGGGAGACAGAAAAAGGGTATCGTGGGTGGGTAGGTATGCGGGCAAGTGTAACTCCCCTTGAGATGATGGACGCTTCGGGAGAAGGAGGATCACAAGATCGGGGGTAACATGCGATGTACAATAGGTGTTTATGGAGGTTTTCTAGCTACTTCACCACGGACAATTAAATGGCTTTACCTCTAACAATCGTTATCGCCTTTTTCCGAAATTTGAAGTTAGAACAACCACAACCGTGGTGCGATAGTTATGTATATAACAATCATCATCATCATAGCACATTCACGAATTTAGGCCATTTGTTGACCTGTTTCGGCCTCAAGAGAAACACCATCCGGAAGTCTTTTGAGTGGACGTCCTGGTCTTCTTCTTCCTGCAGGTTGACATCTTAACATTTGTTGAACATGTTGCATCCATCTTGACTTATAATCAGAAATTTTGTTTTCTGAAGGTTCCATGTGTAATTCTTCTAAGATGTCTTCATTTTTTTTTTTGTGATCTAGTAGTGTGTATCCTGCAGTCCTCCGAAGGTATCTCATTTCAGCAGATCTAAGTCTCTGTATATCCTTCTGTTTCAACGTTCATACTTCGCTACCATACAAAAGAGTTGGAAGAGCCAGTGTTTTATACACTTTTAATCTTGAATGCTTTTGGACTAACTGTGGCTTGAAGATAGAATTTATTAACCCTAAAATTCTTAAAAATGTAGATATTTTTGCATTTACATCCTTTTCTTCTTCATATGAGATATTGCATCCTAGATATGTAAAATTATTCACCTGCTCCAAAATTTTATTGTCCAGTACAGTTTTACTTCTGACAGGATCTACACCTTGAAATGCCATAATTTTTTATTTTTCTGTAGATACTTTTAACCATATTTCTTTGCTGTGGGTCGTCATATTTCAGTTCCTTCTGGATTTTTTCATGTTGAGACTTGAAAGTATTTTTGAAGTTCCTTAGGACGGGTATATAACAAGTGATAATTATTTATGGCACGAATGAATGTTTAGTGCGTGAATTAAGCCACCGCGCTAATTTTTAGGAGAGTTCATAATGAAGATTATATGTGTGTTACATACAACGTTTGATGCAATTCTAGTTTTTACTTTATTAATTATTAATATTACATAATTATATATTTTTTTTATAATTCTAGGACATGTTGTGACGTCATCGTCTGAGGAAGTCAAATGTTTTCTTTTACCAAGGTGGCGTTTATTTATTTGACAATTTTGACGAGATGGATGGATGGGATTCCAACAGAAATTATGGAACGTGCAAATATAGTGGAACTGTTATCAATTCCTGAAAATTACAGAGCTCTGAACGAAACTGAATACGAAATATTTTGCGAGTTACATACGACAAATCTACAACAGTTGTGTGGAAGAACTGAGCATAAAATTTAGATTGCGAAACAAATAACAATACGTAATCCACAAGTTATTCAGCACAGCTGTCTTGTAGTCGTATCAGCAACGATACTTTTTTGTCCAATGCTACCAGGTTGTCTTTTATGACATTTCTGGCTTTCTCCCCTGGTATTGGCAGAATTGTAACCCATTTCTTAGGTTAGGGCACCTAGAAGGCGGAGTTACGTTACCCCGATGATATGATGAGTGATAAATGAATGTAAAGCGCCATCACGAGAGTTCCAAACTAAATTCCAGTATATGGAAAACCATAGGAATAATTCCTGTAGCAATATGGGGTTAACATTTTCAAATGTGAAAAAGTGCACGTTTAATTTATATGGACCAAAATTATGTTGAAAGTGTTTAATTTAATGCAAAATAAAACTAATTTTGAGTTATTTGAACGCTCATTGTTGTTAGGGCATGACACACTACGATGCGTAAGCATTCTATAAGCGGATTGTCCGAGAACTAAATATTTCAGTTTCTTTCTATAAAACAGTGTTAGCCCTTTGATTTTGCTGGAGAGGAATCAGAATTAGTTTCTGGGTGGTAGTGTAAGACCATGTAGTTCATTGTTATGTAGTCTTCTCCATTCACCTGTCTGTTCATCTCTCTTTGGTCCAAAAATTTTCCTAAGAACTATTTGAGAATAAAGTTCTTAGGAAAATTTTTGGACCAAAGAGAGATGAACAGACAGGTGAATGGAGAAGACTACATAACAAATAAAGTTCTTAGGAAAATATTTGGACCAAAGAGAGATGAACAGACAGGTGAATGGAGAAGACTACATAACAATGAACTACATGGTCTTTATAGGAAGCCAGATATAATAAGAACAGTTAAGTCTCGTAGACTGCGATGGGCAGGACATGTTGCGCGTATGGGGAATGAAAGACGTGCATGGAAACTTCTTGTAGGAAAGCCAGAAGGAAAACGCCCAGTTGGTAGACCAAGAATGAGGTGAGAGAACAACATTAACTATGATTTGAGGGAAGTAGATTATACAGGGAATGATTGGAAAGCATTAGCTCAGGATAGGGATGTATGGAGAGCTTATGTCCGTGCGGCCATGAACCTAAGGGTTCGATAGTGCCAGTGAGCAAGTAAGTAAGTAAGTGTAATGACTCTGTTCCTTACCAATTATTCTGGCACGCGTGCCTTAATTAGCCTTTTATACACGATTCTGAATGTGATATCTACCTATTACAGTAGGCCTACTAGAAAACATAAAATGTGTTTAAAAAGTATCTGAAGAAATTGAAAGACGATATTACTGTATACTCGGACCAACGGATCTGTTCCCCTTTAGCGCTGGCATTATTCTTACACTGTAGCCACTGATTCTCCGGCCTTGACATTTTCACGACAGTGTTGCCGATATGGATATTCAGTGGGAGTGGCCGCTTTATGTATGCGGCTAGCAGACATCAGCTGACAACATCTCAGCAATTTCAAACCTTACTAACGCGATATAGCTGCGTCAAGAGCAGTGATTGGTTGTGGCAGACATCTACTCCCACTACAATCATTTCCTTATTGCAGTAGTAGAGGGCGAGTTGTCCCTTTACCCCTCGTGCAACCTAAACTTCAGAGCCGGAGAATCGGCGGCTCGGGTATAGAAAAGTATACGTCAATACTACACACCATTTCACCGCACTCCCCTCGCTCTATGTCAAACAGCCATCGAGTAGGGATGTTGCCAAACTTCCCCCAGGGTCATGGCTCTTGAATAATGCAAGATTGGAGTCGAGTTGACAACACTGGAGTGCAAGTGCAAGAGATAGATAGAAAAGAGAGAGATATAGGAATGCAGGGAGGGAAATGATTTGCCGAGGCAGAAAAGGAAGTAGGCTTTAGTTCGCATATCTTACGGGGGCACAGATCTGTTGGACAGATAATATATTAAGTTTTTCCCCCTTTTCTTAACAGACTACAGACGCGATATGGTATTATATGTTAAAGCGTTTATAATAATGATTAAGAATAAAACGTTACCGTCTTGAGTCAAATCGTTTAATGTCAGATTTTAGTTTTGAAACATATTGTATTCGTTTTTATTCATCTGTTAAGAACATGTGTTCTTGATTTATATTCATGCTTTCTTTAAATATTTTAAAGCATCAAATTGTAACGTCATGTCTGTGCTAGAGTTTGCGCAGTCGTACAGTGAAAATAATTGAAAATAGAGCTAAACTCTCGAGTGGCAATAAATTTTATATATGAAGTTAAATCGAAGAAAATATAAACGTATATGGAATACAGATGCTACATTGTGAAATTATATAAAACAGAAGGAGCAGAAAGCAGAAATGAGGTCGGTTAACGGAAATTGTGTTAATAAAAAGAGGGATTTTATTAAAAGTTAGGCACACGTGACCGCTATTTTACTATAGGAAAAATATCCCATATTTTGCTAGCTCAATTTATTTTAGGTTAGGATCGAAACCGCGTTTAGTTCAATTCAATTTCACGGATGGGAGCGAGCCCGGAATTCTCAGTTGTTCGATAATTACACAGAAGGCGGGTGGAATGGTAGGGGGGGGGGAGAATCTCCCATCGAAATGTTTGAAACATAAAATTCGAACATTGCACTGCGCTTGGAAAAAAAGCACATAATTAGGAATCGTATTCTCAGAAAAACCGGTGCAAAAATATGCATTTTATAGAGTACTGGAGAATGATTATTAATACGAATAGCTTAATAACAATGTATGACCATAAAAATAGACGCATTATAATATAAAATATGTAACATCGCATTTTCTTGTTCAAAATCATATTGGATTAGATTAATTTAGCCTAGTGGAGTTAAGACTATATGGCCTTCTCTTCCACTCACCAGGACAAACATATATTACATCAGAATATAACAATCTCAATTAACTCTAATAATAAATACTAAATACAAATTTGATCAAAAAGATAATATCTATATTACGATCTATAATGCTTCCAGTTAATGTTAGTTAAAATTAAGACTAAAACTAATAATAAAATGTATACAAGCAAGACATATTACTTTGTCCCTGTCTAATGTATATAAAAACAAAGAAAAATAATGAGATATAGAAAACTAATTTTACGATTATACAATATTTAAAACAAAACAAATGAAAGTATTTGTTAATCTTAATAGCATTTTCATAAATAATTAAATTTATTAATTGTTAAATGAATACTATCAGTGAGGTGTATAAGTTAGTTATTAAGTAAGTCTTTAGTTTGTTTTTGAAGGATGTTATAGTTTGACAGTCTCTGACATAGGACGGAAGGGAATTCCATGTTTTGGTAAGTGAGACCGTAAAAGATAATGAATAGTATACAGTGTGATGAGGAGGGATATTAAGGACAATGTGCTGATGAGATCGAGAGTTAAGATTATGTGTGTCGGATAGCCTGATGAAGCGGCGTGATAAATAATTAGGCGATGATGTGTGAAATATTGTAATAGGGTAAAATTTTTATTTCGTGTTATGTAAGTATTGAGTAAGTACTGTGTATTTTTAGTCCGTATTATGTAAGTATTACATTAGGGACAATGTTATATTCAATACATAACCAAATTTATTATAGATAGACGAAAATATTGCAAAGGCCTTATAAAAAGAGTGTAAAAAGAGCTAAAAAAGATAGACCAATGGACGGGAGAATAAGAAGAGGAAGACCAGCCAAGAGATGGATAGACAGTGGATGCACATCCAATACGTCTTCCTCCGAGGAGTGATTCCTACAAATTATGAAGAAGAATATGTCACCATTGGTCCAAATTATATTAGTAGCTATCACGTTCATCTCTGGTTCGCGAGATAGAAAAAATTAAGGAAGGTATAAAAATCTTCCTTCGTATCGTAAATTTTTGGAATATATAATTAGTACTTCAATGAGGGTCGATGACAGTAGACCTGCTTGATTCTGTTGATGATAAGACTATTTCCGAAAGACCTACAGTATTTAAGTAGCCTAAGAAGTCGAGGGACAGACTGTAATATACTGCTCGGGACCCAGCTCCGTGTGTCTGAAAGGAATTTGCTGTCTCAGCTGTTAGTACTATGAGAAGCATAGAAGTATACCTCCTCCCACTCCCCACACTTCTCCCCGCAAACACACAGAGCTTGGTCTCGAGCTGTACACAATTTTATATTACAACGACAGCGTGACGAGAGCCTTCAGCGTTAGAACAATGCATGTGATACTCATTTCCGTTAAAGGATGAGTTGATCCCTGGACTAGTGCCTCCAGAATGTTTAGGTCAGTTTAAAAAATACTGACCTCCACAGGGAAGCGAATTGCAACATTCCGAATTCTAGTATATTGACTTAACCAGTACATTACAGTGTTCACCTCTGTTATATGTATACATTATTATGTATTAATTAAATAAAAATAAAACTTAGTTTTATTTCATTTTCATATTTATTAAGATATAATTCAGTGACAGCTGTTTCGGTACAATGTACCTTCTTCAGACATGTTAAATTATGGATTGTGTTATTATAGTACATATCAACTGATCTAAGCAACAATACAACACTATTTATTTAAATTTTTAAATTTAACAAAGGGGATTCATTCAAATCAGGTTGAGAATTTAACAGTTTATTACTACTTTTCAATTTATTTATTTATTTATTTCTACAGCCTCCAAAAGGTCCAACTTCTTACCCTTATCAGAAACATGTAAAATTTCAAAATTTGAATCGAAACAATGATTAAATTGGAATAGGTGGTTAGCATATTTTGAATATTCTAAATTTCTGTTACATGCTCTCATGTGTTGCTTTATCCGAGAGATAAAAGGTCTACCAATTTGTCCTATATAGACATTGTCATATGTGGCACACTTCAATTTATATACACCTAATAATTTTTTTTATTTTGGTTTTATTTTTTTTATTATATTTTGTAAAGTTTTATTAGTTTTAAATGCCACATTAATGTTCTCAACTTTTTAAAGTATTTAGATATTTTATTTGAAAGTGGGCCTATGTATGACATTATGACATATTTCTTTATGTTTTCTTTGGGTAAAGGAAAAACTTTGTTAATTGCTTTTTTGTAATGAATTTTCTTAATTAAATATTTTAGGGTCGTAGTTATTATTAGTAGCTAATTGTTTAATAATATTCAATTCATTATTATATTCCAAGGGTGAACGAGGGATATTTAAAAGTCTATGAATGTAACTATTAAAGGCTGCCATCTTATGAGTAGGCTATATGGGTGTAGAGAAGAACTATGGATAGTGGTATCAGTATGAGATGATTTGTGAAAGACATTATTATGTGATTAACTTTTATTATTTTTCTCCTACTCTTACCTGTCCGCCAGTCTGTACCATAGAAGACTTATTTATTTCTTTTCCCTGGTGAAACTTTCAGTATTCTGACATTCAGTATACATATCCATACTAACAAACTCACTATCGAACCAAGACATCCTTATACTGCGCTAATATTTTCCAGTAATTCCACTGCATAACTCATGTCTCTCTAATCATGCCAAATTTTATTATCCTATCTCATCCTTGGTCTACTACTGACTGGATGCTCTTCCTCTTTTATTGCCGGCGTTTCGTGTTACATATCCGGAGCAACATTGTCTAAGAGACGTAACTACTGTTATTACATCTGGTTTCCTATAAAGACTATGGAGCTCATTGTTAGACTACGTAGCTTCCTCTATTCACCTGCCTATGTCGCCTCTCTTTAGTTCAACCGTTTTCCTAACCATTTTATTCTCAACTCAAGTACGAGTAATCCTACCTACTCCCTTAAAATAAGAGAACGTTTCGCATCTATAAAATTCGACAATATAAAGATTATTATGGGGGGGGAAATATATATAAATAGTGTTACGGCTATAAAGCAAATATTCTCTTTTAATGCTTGTTGTAGAAGCCACGACATGACATCGCTCATTTGCTGCAACAACGTCATGACTAAAAAATTGTCGATTTTGAGTTATTGGTACCACATGAAAGACAAAACTCAGTTCTACATTCAGGAAGAACGACATAAGATATTGAATACAATAAGTTGGTGTAATAATTTGATATTTATGACAAATACAGGCAAAGGTATATGGATTTCAAACCTTTAAATGCTTCTCCTGAAAAACTATGTTTTTTGAGTTATGACGTTGTTGCAGTAAATGAGCAGCGGTATGACCGAAGTCCTGCTGCCTCTCATGAATCATATAGGAGGAAGAAAAATAAATGTTTGTGCTGGACTGCCTGAGTGGACTAGGAATACGTCACTAATGTGCAATGTTAGAGGTCTCGGGTTCAAATCCCGGTTCAGGTCTTTATTTTTCTTTTCATATCACATAATTATAATTCAAGACAACATGAATTAGAGAAATATGACAGAAGCAGACACGCAAGACCGGGAAGTGTGGAAGAAAAAAATTGTATATTTTTGTTGAGGATACCTGTGTAATAACATAAACAATCCTAAAACAAACAAGAAAAACAAAAAAATAAAAATAAAAAAATTACCAAGGACAAAAAATTTAAACCAATACATTAGTTATTTTAGGTAATATCCTGAGGAATATAAATGACATTCTTGTTATGACTCTCCCCACAACTACATTTTTTTAAAGTTTCTTTTTTGTTGCTCAGTGTAATCGTCCTTTTTTATTTTTTTCTTTCTTGTAGTTTTCTTTCGTTTACACTGTTCTTCCTTTTCGTTTTACCTTTGTTAACCTTTTTATCGTATTCACACATACAAACATAAGACAGGACACACACCCAGACCCAAGGTGGAGATTTAAAATCCCCTACCCCGCCGGGAATCGAACCCGGGTCGCCGACTAACGCCACGGCGACGGACACATTAAAACATAACAATCTCATTATTTAAAATAAATCAGCAGCTTGACCGTAATGTTTACGAAACTTATGTATTATATTTTTTTCGTGTTGAGACTTGAAAGTAGTTTTGAAGTTCCTTAGGACAGGTTACTGGCCCGACGCTAAGTAGTCCAGTGGTAGGGCTGCTACCTTTTAGTCTCTGGACAGACATTAGGATACCGCATTTACTCAGTACCTGATGGAACGGTTATACCGCCGTGACTCGGTCCTCAGAGCCTCGTTTGTGAAAACAGGTTGTACCACGAGAAGGTGAGGATGAGAATTGGGTAGGAGAGGTTATACACACGTCACTACCCCTTACAACTTTTCAAGATGGATACAACATGTTCATCGAATGGAAGATCACAGAATACCCAAACTAATGTTAAGATATCAACCTGCAGGAAGAAGAAGACCAGGACGTCCACTCAAAAGACTTCTGGATGGTGTTTCTCTTGAGGCCGAAACAGGTCAACAAATGGCCTAAATTCGTGAATGTACTATGATGATGATGATGTATTATATTTCGTTACGAAATTCTACCTTATTATGGGCATAATCTATAACCTGAAATAGTAGACCTGAAAACAGCTAGCAGCCACTGCTATTAGATACTTGAAGAACCATCAGATACGAGATTAATTACTGACGAAGTAATAGCAACAAAAAGTGGCAGAAACGCGAATGGTGAGGTCACAGAGTAAAGACGTTCTTGAAAGTCAATATTTGTCCTCTTGCTGGACCGATGCCATGTTTGTCCTCTTGCTGGACCGATGCCATGTTTGTCCTCTTGCTGGACCGATGCCATGTTTGTCCTCTTGCTGGACCGATGCCATGTTTGTCCTCTTGCTGGACCGATGCCATGTTTGTCCTCTTGCTGGACCGATGCCATGTTTGCTTAATGTTCAAAGCACAAGCCGAGTTGCTACATTGCTCTTATCTTTTGCTAAACTATTTTCTGTGTTAATCCTACCCAAGCGAGTTGTTCAGAATATCAACGATTGTATGTATATATTAGCCTTACACTCATGGGATGAGCGAGCGACACCAAGTCGAGAAGTCCCGGGATTAAATCCCATCACCGATTAAACTAATTGGAGTATTCGTTCGTGTTTTTTCTCAGTCAATAAGACAAATGCTGGTTGGAATATCAATACCAAGGATTCCAAACATGGTATATTTATATCAAACTCAACATCAATTAACAATAAAATTAATAGTTTAAAAAAACTAAAACAACACGCTTTATTAGAAAACCGAACGCAAAAATGAAAAATAATTTTAATTTCCAACACGCTTGGGATAAAATTAAAGTGGCCAACAAAAAAATCATCTCCAACACATCTACAATAGAACTAGAGTTACCTACAAAAAAAAAAATTACCATCAAAAGCGTGGGGTGCTTTTTATAGTTTTTATGTTTTCTTCTTGGAGACTTTACTTTTACCAATATCTGTTTATTATCAAATATATTAATTGATATAGAGCACTCCACGCTTTTCACAGTAATTTTTTTTGTAGATAACACTAGTTTTATTCTAGATGTGTAGGAGATGATTTTTTTGTTGACCACTTTAATTTTATCCCAAGCGTGTTGGAAATTAAAATTATTTTTAATTTTTTAGTTCGGTTTTCTAATAAAGCGTGTTGTTTTAGTTCTTTTTTAAACTATTATTTATTTTTTAGATTTAATATTTTACAGAATACGATAAAAATGCAAATATCTTTAAATTCGATACTACTGTAGTATGAGCTAAAAGTAATACTCTACTAAAAAAATCTCCGGGCCGGATTTGAACCAGCGACCTATGGATTACTGAAATTATATACCACTACAGTCCACCGCTCTACCAACGATTGAGTAAGAAGTTGGTAAGTCCGCAAGCTATTATACCGGTTTTTATTATTTTGATTTTCTGCTGATTCTGGCCAGGATTTTAGAAACATTTATGAAATTATTGTATTGTCATTGGTCCTTTACAAGTATACAAAGTTTCAAGTAGATCCAATGATTTTAAGTGGGTGAAAATCGTGTTGAAAGATTCCGTTACATAATTACACAAACACATTTTTTTATTTTCTGATGATTCTGGCCAAGATTTTAGGGGAAAAATATCAAATTATTGTATTGTCATTGGTCCTTTACAAGTATACAAAGTTTCAAGTCGATCCAATGATTTTAAGTGGGTGAAAATCGTGTTCAAAAATCCCGTTACATAGATACAGGTCAAGCTAATACAAAGCGTGTAAAAACACCCCTGCAGAGTGTTTTAGCTTCTTCTGGCTTTACCCACCTTATAATTTTTTTCAAAAACATTTTATAACTTAGACTTTGGGTAGAAGAAGAAAAGGACAGCAAAAAATAACGTGGATTGATGATGTTTTGAGTAGTATGAAGGAAAAATGATTAGACAATGGAGATTGGAATGACATGTGGAGGAGAATGACAGTAGATTAAATTGGACATAGGAAAATGTGAAACACTGCGAAACCTGCTAAATAAATACATGTTTTGTAACTATAGACTTCTTTTTTAATGGTTGGAAATTACAAAATACAAATACAGTCAATTGTCAATATCTGTAAACTATAAATATTTTTCTAAATCCTTATATGTGCAAAAATATTACAATTTTCTCAAAATATGAAGATATTATTTAACATTTTCCAATACTGTTATTTTAACACAGTTCCAATATTGGATCATATTATAATATTATGATATTGTGAAAAGAAAAATTAATGTCTGAACCAGGAATCGAACCGTGGACCTCTAGTTCTCCAGACTAGTGTGCAGCCCACTACACCATTCTACTTCTAAACGAAGCCGGCCGTTGGCAACGGTGGTGTCACCTACCTGACAGCGGACGAAACGAGAATTATAGATTTGTATATGTGGAAAGAATTGTTAATGTTTGTGCCAGGTCTAGAATGGTGTAGTGGGCTGCACACTAGTGTAGAGAACTTGAGGTGCACGGTTCGATTCCTGGTTCAGACAATTTTTCTTTTCTCAATATCATTATAATATAATATATAGATACTGTAAAATTATTATGAAATGTTTTCTAGTACTTTAGATACGTCATTCTGTCTACGTATAAAACAAATATTATATAAAATGCGAAATTTTATATTTCGACTCACAATAGTGATGAGCATATTTCATAGAGTATTTTGTTTATCTCACACATCCTGGATTCTTGGTGTGCGAAGAGATATTCAATTCGGATAGATATATATATATATATCTCTTTCCTCACACACCCACCTGAGAATATTGTTATATTTATAACTTGAGTTTCTACTCAGAACTTATGCACAGTAACTTCTACAAGTTACACAAGTTTCAGATGGGAATTTCCGAACGTCCCATGTAATAAAAGTACACGAGGTAAATTTAGCTGGTTCGTTTATTGGGATCTCATGAAGAGGAAAATATTCTATACAGGTTTCGAAGTTATTAAAAAAAACTCAAATTTGAAAATTAAACCAGTTTTCGTCACGTCACATTTTTAACATTGCGTTCTTGTCACAGGCAGCTCCGTGGCGCAAGCGGTTAGACCTCGCCTCTCACCGCTGGGGTCCCGAGATCGAGTCTCGGTCACTCCATGTGGGTTTTGTGGTGGACGAAACGGAGCTTCGATAGGATTTTCTCGGGTTTCTCCCGTTTTCCTCAGTCACAATTTCATTCCACCGTTTCTCCATACTCATTTCATTCATTTCGTTTCATTTCGTTGATCTGTCCTTTTATGGTGCGTCAGGCATAGTTGGCCGGCACCCTTGTCATCCACAGACATCTATATATAGGGGCTCATCTCATCCCTCTACCCGACCCTGAGTTGGGCACGAGTTCAGGATATTTATTTATTTTTATGTCACAATTCAAAGTTGGATGTGAGGTTCTTTCAGTTTTGTAAATTTACTGCAAGTAGTAATTTGTGATTGTGATTTTTTTTGGCCGCCTAAATATCGAAGATCGTTAGTGCCCTTTCAATGTTATGCAATAATTTACAAGATTAAAATAAGGTACTACCTGCTAATCAACAAAGGTATCTAATGGTTTAAAATCTGTGTAAAAACGAACATTTTAATTTCATAGGTGTATAAAACTGTAAAACCGTTTTACATAACTATGTCGACATCGTCCCCAAGCAAATTGTTAGGAATTGATATCTGCGTCGCAGATGGTCTAAAGAATTGTAGTGAAGGAGGACACGGGAATGTTTCTAGCTATATATCATTGTCCTAATATTGAATTAACTTATATAAGTCTTCTTCTTTCTCACGGTTTAGGCTTATTTACTAGCCTATTCCGGCTCCAAATTGCTGCTTTTCCATCTTTTCTTTGGTCTTCCCAAACTTCTTCTTCCCCATGGTGAATAGCTGTATGCTGCTTTTGGTATTCTATTCTCAGTCATCCTTGCCAAGTGCTCTTTCCAGTTTGTTCTGTATTTTTCTATTGTTGTGTTTAATTCCTCTACTTTTAGTTGCTGTCTTATTTCTGTGTTATGTTTTTTGTCTGTTTTATATAACAGTAATTCTGAATATATTGTGACCTTCAAATATTCACCCAACCTACAGATTGAATCTACGAACCTCGGATCCAAAGGCAACTAGGAGAACCACTAGGCAAATGAGATTGCCAACGCTATAGACCAAGTTGTCGAACATATTTTTGGTTCTTAAAGACGTAATATACTAAGAATAAAGCACGTTATAGTGAGGGCTGTATACAGCAGGAAGAGGAATTTGATAAAGCTGTCTTCCTACCATTTTTTTTAATGAGTAGAGAAAAAATGAGTCTTACATGAACTGGTGGCTGTTAGGGCTCCGCACGAGGAGGATTAAGTGCGATGAGCAAAGCAGTTAAATTAATCAGACGGTGTCACGTGACTCGGCTGCATAGGAAGTGCTTCATTAACAGGGTGCTGGATGCATGACGTCATGAAAATACAGTACGTCACCACTATATCTCTTTATACTCCACGAGCTGCGCATTTTCACTAGCTCATTTAAATGACAACCGTTACTCGCATCCATATCCTAGTTACAAATATCAAAGTAATTAAATTCTAATATTTTTTTTTCTTCATTTTGTCCCGCGCTGTAGCCGAGTACTAAAGTCAACAGGCCTTGGCGCAGAGATACGGGACTTGCGCTGGTTCGAGTCTCCATGGGGAAGACATTTTCTCATAGAATTTCGGTATGTATGGAACCGGTGCCCACCCAGCATCGTGAGGAAATTGGGTAACTACAATAAGTAGCAGTTTCAGGTTAAGAAAACCAGCTACAATGGCTTGGATACGATATGCTGATCACATGTTACCCCAACACTGGCTGGACGATCGTCTACCTCTGTGATTAACACATGTGGATGTGAGGCCAGCAGCCGATTAATAGGCCAAGAACCTTCTAGGTCTGTCGCGCCATAAAGTTGTTTTCATTTTATCTAAACTAAACTAAATAGCGCGATAGGTCTAGAATGGTTCTTGCCCTGAAGACTGTTGGCTTCAGATCCGCTTGAGAAATCAAGGAGTTTAGTTTTAGTTTTGTTATTTATAGAAAACAAAAACGGACTCTTGACATCTAAAGAAATTTTAATAATAAATGAAAGTTAAAATAAATGTGGTACAGACAATTGAAGAAAGACGACTAACATGATACGGACATCTGAAGAGGATGACATCTGATAGAATCCATAAAAAGATCTTAAGAGTGGAGAATATATGGGAAAATAAAGGGAAGACCTAATGAAGATGGACGGGCTATGAGAAGAAGTTTGAGTGAACTGGGACCTACAGATTAGGATGTTCAGGACCGCTAAGACTGGAGAAGACGAATTTTTTGAGAGTGACGAAAATCATTCTATTGTGGATAAATTAAAAAAAAATGTAATAAAATTAACCATAGTATGAAATAAAATTATGGTACATTGCAAGGTTTAAAAATGTTTCACGAATTTATTTTAATAAACACTTTTAAATTTCATATTAAAGCACAGTTGAGGTTATGTAATAAGATGTTAAATATAAAATTGGTACCTAGTAAGTCAGTCGTCCACAACTAAATTATTAAATAGTTCCAATATGGAGGCCTTTCAAAATCAATGTTTCATCTTCTGCATTTTGATTGGTACCAATTTCAAAATCAATGTTTCATCTTCTGCATTTTAACTGGTACCATATTGGAACTATTTAATAATTTAGTTGAGGACTTGAACACACTATCGAAGGAAGAATGTTGGAAGACCAAGCAGGATTTACCTGAGGGAAATCATGCATGGATCACATTTTTAGTCTGAGACAGATAACAGAAAAATCACATGCTAAGGGCCGGGAAATTCATTTGATATTTGTTGATTTAGAAAAGGCCTATGACTCAGTGCCAATAAACCAACTTTGGGATGCAATGGTTGATTGTTGGTATCGATTTACCAACGATTTCACTTGTCCGATGGTTATACCAGCAGTGTCAGGCTTCGGTTAAAGTGGGTAAGATGGTATCCTCTCCATTCAGAACTACTAAAGGCCTGCGACAGGGCTGTAGTATGTCCCCTACTCTGTTCAAAATATACATCCAGCATATATTGGAGCAGTGGAATCGATATTGTGGAGACATGGGAGTACCAGTCCAAGGTGGCACAATACATTCCTTATTATTTGCAGACGATCAAGTGTTGATAGCTCAGAGTCGTTAGGATGTGAAATACATGATGAGAAAACTTCTAAATGCTTTTGAAATAGGAGGATTAAGAGTAAACATGGAAAAAACTGAATATCTTGTAGTAGGAGGAAGTGGACGAGATATATCCCTATCCCAAGGAATTATTAAATCTGTTAAAAAATTTAAATATTTGGGATCACTTATTGATGAATCAAGGAGTTGTAAAGCTGAAGTAGATAGCAGGTTAGTACAAGCACGAAGAGCCATAAAAATGTTGAATGGAGTACTGTGGAGTAGGACCATGTCAAACCACACGAAGAAGAGGATGTTGAAGTCTGTTGTGGAAAGCATAATGACTTATGGTGCTGAGGGATGGACTTTGGTAGAGGGACAAAAAACTAAGATCTTGGCAGTGGAGATGGATGGAATAAGACGCAGTGCCAGGGTGTCCAGGTTGGAAAGAAGAAGAAATGAAGAAGTGAGGCAGATGATGGATATTGAGGAGACAGTGGTGGAAAGGATCGAAAGACGAGCTCTTCAGTGGTATGACCATGTCAGGAGAATGGAAGATGATAGGTGGTAGGCCAAGAACAACTTAGAGGAGAGATCCATAGATTGATGAACGACCGAGGTCTGGAGGAGGATGAATGGCGGATCGGCAAGAATGGCGAATGGGAATACAGGGTAAACGCTGAAAAGTGGAGAGGCCCTCAAAAGTAAAAAAAAGTTGAGGACGATTGACTTACCAGGTACAAATTTGAATTTATTTTAACTCATCCATAAAATCTCCAAATAATGATAGAGGTTAGGATATCAAAGATGGCACTGATGTATAATCCTGTAGGACGAAGATCAGTACGAAGACCATGAAAGCTGGGCTGAACAGATGTGAGATCAGATTGGGCAAAGACCTAATCCGTGAAGGATGATGATAAAATCTCATTTCAATCCTATAATGTAAATAATTACGAGTATTTATCACGCAGTTGACAGAATATCCCCCTTGTTGAAGGCACTTTTATGTAATAAAATAAATAATAGTTTTAAAAAATAAAACAACACGCTTTATTAGAAAACCGAACTAAAAAAATGAAAAATAATTTTAATTTCCAACAAGCTTAGGATAAATAATTTTACCATCAAAAGCGTGGGGTGCTCTTTATCAATTAATATGTTTGATAATAAACATATATTGGTAAAAGTAAAGTCTCTAAGAAGAAAATGTAAAAATCATAAAAACCACCCCACGTTTTTGATGGTAAAATTATTTATCCCAAGCGTGTTGGAAATTAATTTTTTTTTTCATTTTTTTAGTTCGGTTTTCTAATAAAGCGTGTTGTTTTAGTTTTTTAAACTATTATTTATTTTTTATTTTTAATATTTTACAGAATAAGATAATATTCCAAATATCTTTAAATTCGATACTATTGTAGTATGAGCTAAAAGTAACTCTCCTAAAATAGAAAAAACCTCCCAGCCGGATTTGAACCAGCGATCTATGGATTACTGAAATTATATACCACTACAGTCCACCGCTCTACCTACTGAGCTCTTACAACGACTGACTAAAAAGTCGAGAAGTCCGCGACCTATTATACCAGTTTTCATTTTTTTGATTTTCTGATGATTCTGGCCAGGATTTTAGAAACAAAATATGAAATTATTGTATTGTCACGGGTCCTTTACAAGTATACAAAGTTTCCAGTCGATTCAATGTTTCTAAGTGGGTGAAAATCGTGTTAAAAATTCCGTTACATGGATACAAACACACTTTTTTTATTTTCTGATGATTCTGGCCAGGATTTTAGAAAATAAATATGAAATTATTGTATTGTCACGGGTCCTTTACACGTATACAAAGTTTCAAGTCGATCCAATGTTTCTAAGTGGGTGAAAATCGTGTTCAAAAATTCCGTTACATAGATACAAAGACACTTTTTAATTTTCTGATGATTCTGGCCATGATTTTAGAAACAAAATATGAAATTATTGTATTGTCACGGGTCTTTTACAAGTATACAAAGTTTCAAGTCCGATCCAATGATTGTAAGTGGGTGAAAATCGCGTTGAAAGATTCCGTTACATAGATAGATAGATACAGGTCAAGCTAATATAAAGCGTGTAAAAAACAGCCATATAGGAACTATCTCAAAATTAACCGTGTTTGCCTTAACAATTTTGGACGCTCATGACTAGTAATATAAACAACACTCATCGTTATTCTAGTTCATTTCAGAGCTCTGGTACCACTGGCCAGTTTTTCCGCTTCAAATGTAATCCAGATATTGTAAAGTGTATTTGGACGTTACTGCGAACCGTGCTAATGATTTAAAAACACCTATTTGACGAGAGTAAGTTTTTACGTTGCTTAATTAAGTGGAGTTTATTTAATTGGGACGCTTGTCAAATACTCCACAAATTAACTAAGCAAGTTTATTTTATTCTAAGTTAATTAAGCAACCCCCCCCCTCCATTCAAAAAGACGATGCAGTATAAAAAAACTTAATTATTCAAAAAGCAGCTCTTTGAAAGAAGTCACTCCACCTGCATTCATAAGTAATTAACTGCGGAACAAGCAGTTCCCAGACACGACAACAGATGGAAACACTATACCCATTGGAGACTATACAGCATTGAACATTTTTACACATCAAGGACTAAAATATTTTTATTACATTTATTAAATACGCATGTATTCATACAGGGTGGACCGCTCGAATGGACCTAATTTCAATTGCTTGTTACTGGCAAACGGTTGAAGATAGAAACTTAAAACAACGTTCATATTACAGAAAAACTCACCAAGTTTTTGATATCCAGATCACCACATCTCTATATGAGCCCCAGCAGTCACTGTGACGATATCAAAGCGATGAACAATTTCTTGCCAAGTACGTTGGAGTATGTCTTCTGGAATGTTCTCAATAGCCTCTATGATGCGCTCACGAAGATCACGAAGGTCTTTGACTGGGGTGGTGTAAACTTTATCTTTGACATAGCCCCAGAGAAAGAAATCCAGTGGTGTTTTAAATCGGGAGATCTCGGGGGCCACGCGATTGGTCCTCCCCTACCAATCCAACGGCCAGGGAAAATGTTGTCCAAAGTCGTACGAACTTCATTGGACCAGTGGGGAGGAGCACCATCTTGCTGGAAAACGATGTTAGGCTGCAGTTGTTCAATTTTGTGGAAAGAAGAACTGCTCCAGCATGTCAAGATATGTGGTACCACGAACAGTTTTTCTCGGCGAAGAAAAAGAAACGGTCCAATGACCTTATTATGTGACAAACTGCACCAAACATTCATCTTCGGACTATCACGAACATGCTCTTGAATAGCGTGAGGATTCTCCGATCCCCAGATCCGCACATTATGCCGGTTTACCTTGCCTGACAAATGGAAAGTGGCTTCGTCCGAGAAGAAAAATCTTGGTCATGAAGTCAGGATCAGCGCCGAGACGGTCCAGCATCGTATTGGCGAATTCCACTCGTTTCCGGCATGTCATTCGGCTCCAGACGTTGCACTAACTGCACTTTATATGCGTGCAGTTTGAGGCGTTTGTGGACAATCCGTTGTAATGTCGATTTTGGTATTTGAAGTTCCCGCGAAGCTCTTCTTAATGACTTCCGGGGCTTCGCTCAAATGCGGCTTGAACATTTGCTACCATTTCATCGGATGCTCTGCGACCACCACCATGCTTCTTCAACACAGATCCTGTAGCTAATAATGTATCACGCCACTTCTTTATGCTTCTAGCAGTTGGAGCATCACGGTTAAACACACGCCGGAACTCCCTTTGAACTCTAATGATTGATTTAAACTCCGCATACCACAAAACAGCTTGCGCTTTCATCTGCGGAGTCGCCATTTTCACAAACAATTAAATCTAAGAACGAGAAACGTATCTTTGTGCCATCTACCGACAGGATTCGAAACTTGGTGAGTTTTTCTGTACTATGAACGTTGTTTTAAGTTTCTATCTTCAACCGTTTGCCAGTAACAAGCAATTGAAATTAGGTCCATTCGAGCGGTCCACCCTGTATTATAAATTGATTTATATTTTCTTCTTTAACATTGGAAGAATGAAAAATAATAATTATTTAAAACCATTCTTTGTTTTCAATGAAAAAAATCTGTACAGCGATTATCAAATGAGGCTCAAATGGTAAAATTTGAGTCTTTATGTAGAATTGTAGGCTTTCACGGCCGGTGTCTCGACCCTTGTCAAGTTGGTCTTCTGGACTGAACTGGACTACGGCCTTCGAATCTTTAATTTGGAAGTTCTGTGTTCAAATTCCGATTATGACCTATCTTGACTGGGATATAATCCTTAGATATAAAGGAAAATGCGTTGAAACTTCTTGATCAGTCGGTTACGATGGAATAGGGTTATCATAATCGCCTCTGGTCCCGCCAGGTATCGAACCTGCTAGTCAGAAAGCAGAGATGCTACCACCTGAGCCAGCAAGGAGGACTGCCCGTATATAATTTACTAGGTAAGGTATCTAACGCGATATGATCTTAGATTTAATACACAATTGATCTTCTTGGTGATACAATATTAAAATATATATACAGTCAATATGCCCATTTCACCAATAAATGTTTAAAATGGTCAACAAGTTTCTACAGCCAAGCTGTCATTCTCAAGACCAGATATTGACTGAAGACAATATAGATAAAAAATAAAGATACAAATTCAGTTAAAAACAAAACTACGTCACATGACGCAATCATTCACAAGTGAAAGTAAAACATAATAAAACTAATCCTCTTTTTTATCAATTAGAGAAAAGAGGGGGCTGTACGGAATAGGGCCTTTGTCTTTGTTCATTATTTTATCCTTATTTTTATAAATTTCCAAACTTTCAAGGACGTTAAGGAATTTGAAATCCCTGACCGAACGAACCAGCCTAAGATTACTTTTGTTGATAGCGTGACCGTATGATCAGGGACGTAACTAATGTTGTGAATTCGTGCAATCATCTGGTTACTAAAGAATTAAAACGCAAATTACATATTTCGAATCCTCTGGGTACCTAAATTGTACTGTTTACCAAAAACACACAAACCGGGAAAATTAGTTAGACCTATAGTTTCAGCTATATCTGCACCCACTTATAATATTTCTAAATGGTTGAGTTGTGAGTTTGGTAATCTACCCCTACCACAGCCCGGCTTTGCTGTTAAGAATTCGTTGGAATTCATTGAGAAAACCAAGAATATCGAGCTGAAGGATGGAGAGATTTTGATTTCTTTTGATGTGAAATCTCTCTTTCCTAGTATACCTATACCTCAGACGCTGAGTTTCTTGGAAGACCTACTACTACAGAATAAATTGGAGCCCCATATTGTCAATCAATATATCAAGTTAACGAAACTTTGCATGAATCAGAACATTTTTCAATTTAACAATAAGTTTTATGAACAAAAGGAGGGAACGGCAATGGGTAATTCATTGTCTCCTTTCCTAGCTGATCTTTTTATGAGCAGATTTGAGACGGAGCTTGGGAAGGAATTAGATTACTTTCCAAGGGTCTGGCTCAGATATGTTGACGACATTTTTGCTATTTTTGATACCAAAAAATGCAATGTACAGGAATTTGTTGAAATATTAAATGACCGAACTCCCAGCATAAATTTTACGTATGAAGAGGAAGAGAATGGAAGGCTGCCTTTTTTAGATATGATAATAATTAGAAACAATTATAGATTGGAATTTGATATTTATAGAAAAGATACCAGTACATTTAGATATATCCCGGCAGATTCTCACCATTGTAATCAACATAAAATGGCCAGTTTCAATTTTTTAGTTCACCGTCTTATCACTTTTCCGTTAAGTAAAAATAGATATAATAAGGAATTACAAACCATTAAAGATATAGCTAAGTGTAATGGTTTCAATGGAAATATTATTGATAAGTTGATTCGTAAATTTGAATTTAGAAAACTTGTTATGGATTCTACAGCTTTCCATTCTCCTATTAATAAAGCTAATTTTGCTATTATGCCGTACGTTCCCTCTTTAACTAGAGGTTTGAACAAGATATTCAAAGGACTAGATACTAAATTGATTTTCACTTCCACTTTGACATTAAATAGTTTACTTGGAAACCCTAAAGATAAAGTCGATTGTATAGAGAAATCCGGGATTTATGAAATTGCATGCAATGACTGTGACTTGAAATATGTTGGGCAAACCAGAAGATCCATTTTAACTAGATTTAATGAACATATTGCCCATTTCAGACTCAACAGAATTGAAAAATCTGGAGTTGCCCAGCATATTTCTGAGTACGGTCACGCTATCAACAAAAGTAATCTTAGGCTGGTTCGTTCGGTCAGGGATTGCAAATTCCTTAACGTCCTTGAAAGTTTGGAAATTTATAAAAATAAGGATAAAATAATGAACAAATACAAAGGCCCTATTCCGTACAGCCCCCTCTTTTCTCTAATTGATAAAAAAGAGGATTAGTTTTATTATGTTTTACTTTCACTTGTGAATGATTGCGTCATGTGACGTAGTTTGTTTTTAACTGAATTTGTATCTTTATTTTTTATCTATATTGTCTTCAGTCAATATCTGGTCTTGAGAATGACAGCTTGGCTGTAGAAACTTGTTGACCATTTTAAACATTTATTGGTGAAATGGGCATATTGACTGTATATATATTTTAATGATCTTAGATGTTCAAGTGTCTATAAATAAGGACGAGGTTTAAAACAATCGTGAACATGGAAAAATAACAAGAAACACAATTTTCATTCATGCTTTTTTTTTCCGTTTATACTGGTTTTCCTTCTTGATTTACCTTTTTTTTTACCTGTTTGTTAACTTTCTTTAGTTCTCACATGGACACAAGGACAAGATACACACACCCAGACCCAAGGTGGATATTTAAAATCCTCTACCCCGCCGGGAATCGAACCCGGGTCACCGGAGTGGAAGATAGGGACTCTACCGACTACGCCACGGCGACGGACATGTTAGATAGTTTCACTCTCTTAACAAATTAGCGAATAAGCGTTGCCGATAAGTTTTGCACAGATGCCTTTTATTTAAGACTAAGTTCGTTTAGGTGCCACAGATCTACCACACGGGACCATGATTTAATTATTTCCCAAATGAAGCCACGGCCTTAAAAGTAAATAGACTTCGACCGGGTTTGAACTTGCGAACTTTTGAGTTAGAGGCGAGTATTCTAACCATTGCCCTAAGAGGACTGACAGAAAACCCTGTCAAGTTGGCACCAGGGTTTGAACTCAGGACTTCCCTTTCGAGTCTTAAACGTTCAATTGTTAGAGATAACTGGTGATATATATTAATAAGGTAGATAAATAAACAGACACTAATTTATTGCTCGGTATTTAGTTTTCTGTCATAAAAACAAAACAGCTATTTTCTCTAGGGGTACGCCTCCGTAGCGTAGTTGGTGAAGGCAATACGCTACAAGCCGGAAGGCCGAGTCCCGTTGCGTTCAGGGTTTTTAAACTGGCCCAAACCTTCTGACGGTACCACGGTTCTTGGGTCGACTCAGCCTCTAACTCAAATGAGTACCATACGTTTTTTAAGGGAGTAAATGTGGCCGTCACGCATAACTGATAACTCTGCTGGCACATCAAGTGTCAATCGTCTAGAAAAGTGCGAGTTTTAACCTCGTACTAACCAAGTGGTATCAATTTATTTTATTTTCGCTTGTAGTTTATTGCTAGTTCCACATGAGGCGATGCCTATATATACAATCCCAGGAAACCTGCTAACATAGAAAAGGGGGAGGGTTTCCAAGTCACCCCCGAACACTTACTATCTAATAAAACCATGCTATCTTAGTCAAAAGTTAATATATAATTTGAACGACCGACAAATTTTCTGTCATAGTTGAATAATTAGAAATTAGAGAAGTCCACCTCTATAAATGGTTTATTATAGTTCTTAAGCTGTAACTTTGTAACCGACATGTTTAGATCGATTTCTATAATGACCTTATAACATTTATCGCAAAGAAGCAACAATGAAAAAATGTTCCATCAATATGTGGATTATAGTAAGATCACCTAACTAGATGGCTCCAGCTGTAAAGTTTCAGACTCGTATTCGAGAAGCTCCAGGTTCGTATCTCGCACCGATATACCTGAGGTTTTTTTCAGGTTTTCCTCAATCCGGAAGATAAAACCTCGGTTGCAATTTCATTAACAGGGGCATCTTTCATCGCATTTACAGTATCATTAAATATAAATAAATACATAAAATAAATATACGGTATGATCTAGATCAGGTTTGTCCAACCAGCGGCCCGCTTGCTGCCCTCGATTTCATTGCATGCGGTTCGCAATGATATTTGCTCTATCACATCGCATTTCGGCCCGCAGAGATATTAGTAAGTTATAGTCTAATATCATTTATGAAATAAATAATTCTATTTGGTATAAGATAAACGTGAAAGAGCAAAACTTTTTCTGTTTCCAACACATGTGTTTGAGAAAGGTCATCCTACTCCTCCTATAACTCAAAACATGGAAAAATCACATCCGTTTTAAGAAACACCCAGCCCACATTTGTATTTATGATCCGCGCATCGCTATTGAAGTCTCCGTGTTTTGTTGACCGCGCGGTTATCACTTTCAAAGGCGAGTGTGAGCCAGATGTCTTATTATTATTAAATTTTTGTACATTTCCAGTTTGCAGTTGTTCGCTCACATTGTAGTGTCAGTATTAGTGAGAGGTTTGAAGAATATAATTCATTCTGTGAATTTTATAAGTGTTAATTTCGGATTCTAAGTGTTGCGGCAAGAAAAGAAAAATTTCAGAAGAAGGTATATCATAAAGTAGACAAATCAGCACTTTTTACTGAAGTAAACAAGAAAGCAGTGTGTCTAATTTGTAGTGAAACAGTTTCAATGATTAAGGAATATAACATAAAGCGACATCACGAGACAAAACATGCGTCTTCATATGATAAATTTGAGGGTCAAATTCGTAAAGATAAGGTATCTGAACTTATAATTAAACTTTCAGGACAGCAGTTGATTTTAAGTAATGTGTCACTTCAGACTGAATCTCTGGTAAAAACGAGTTACGCAATATCAGATATTATTGCAAAAAAAAACATTTTCAGATGGCGAGTTTGTTAGAGTGCATTGAGAGTGCTGCTGATATTAATGTCCTGGCAAAAAAGTGCAGTTTGCAAAATTAAGCTTGTCGCGACAGACTGTAGCTCGCCGTATTGGCGAATTAGCGTCCGATATAGAGAGAACTTTAAAATACCAAGCCACAAATTTGCAGTCTATTCTCTGGCACTCGATGAGAGTAGTGATGCTAGCGATACTGCCCAATTAGCAATTTTCTTAAGGGGAGTTGATAAAGATGTTAATATTACAGAAGAATTAGCTGCTCTTGTCCCTCTTAAAGGCACCACTAAAGCCACGATTTAATGGAGAGTGTCACCGAAACCTTGAATCGGCTTGGATTGAAATATACAAATCTATCTGGTGTAACGACAGACGGAGCTCCTGCATTTGCAGGAAAAAGAGAAGGGTAGTTATATTACTGCAAGCAGAGGCAGCTAAACTAGCAAACATTTATGTAATGCAATATCACTGCTTAATACGCCAAGAAAACCTTTGTGCTAAATCCCTAAATGTAGATAGTGCATTGAAAGTCGTTGTAAAAGTAGTGAATTTCATTCGTTCACATGGTTTGCGACATAGAAAACTTAAAATTTCTTATAAAATATCGATTCAGAATTAGAATATATTGTTTATTATACTCTGAAATAAGATGGCTTAGCAGTAGCAAAATGAAGAGTGTGTTTGATCTCGAAAACGAAATACAAACACTTCTGGAGGAGAAGGGCAAACCTATTGTTGAATTTAAAGACGAAGAACTGATGTATGATTATGCCTTTCTGGTAGATATAACAACGCAACTGAAAGAACTTAATTCACATCTCGAAGGTAAAAGCCAATTGATCACTACTATGTTTGATCACGTGAAGACCTTTGAAAGAAAATTGCGACTTTGGGAATCACAAATAAAAACAACTTTCTGCATTTCCCAGCGCTACAAAAGTGATAATAATCAATATTCGCAAAAGTACGCAGAAATTATACCAGAATTAAGAAACGAATTCTGTGTTAGGCTTCAAGGAGAATGTTTTAAGTTTCATACTGTTTTCTTCCGTTTTCTGCATTAAAATAAACGAGGTCCCGAAGATCCGCAAGTGGAGTGCGTTAATTTTCAATGTGCGCCAGACCTAAAGAATAAGTTTAACAATGTCCCCTTACTACATTCTATCGCGACTACTTTCCCAGAGAAAAATATCCGGGCATTAATAGACATGCAACTCGTTTCGAATCACTTTTCGGGAGCACATACACATGCGAACAAGTGTTCCTCAGGATGAAACATGTGAAGTCCAGTATCACCGTAAAAAAATGTCGTTCTGTATTGAATGCGGGCAATTTCATCGTAGTCATAATGATAAGTTACGCCACTGAGTGCTTATTGTTTACGTGCAGCTCTATAAAAGAAAATCAGTTTCCTACATTAAATACTCGTAACAAGACAGCGACTCTCTTTCTTCGCCACTTTAAAACAGCGTATTTTGAACTTAATTTGAAGATCAATATTTTTATAAATAATCATATTGTTAGTTGCGATACGAAATAAAAATAACTAAATAGACATACATATTTGGTGGCATGTGTAGTGAATATTTTAAATTGTTTTATTATTTCCGCGAGTAAGTGTGGACTATTATTTTTAATTAGTAATGGTTACATAAAATATCAAGCTGTCTAAACAAATAACTATTACAGATTGAGCTAAGGTCATATTACTATTGATCTAATGTTAATTAGTTTGTGATATAAGCTACTATAATTATTCCACAGATACGTTAATGATTGATAATCTAGTTCCATTTAATGTATAATATCAAACGTGAACACAGTAAATTATAGCAGACGATAATTTTTTACAGTGTTTCCAAAATAAGACATAACTAAACTAAAATAGTAAGAACCTATATTAAACAGTACCACATGCCTTCCCAACATATGAACTGTGGAAAGTTTGTGCAATTCATAGTGCAGGAATCTGGTGCAAAATCTAGCGATTAAAAATTTTATAACACATCTCCTGGCTCAGAGATTGAAAGTGTTGCATTTAAGGGGAGTGATGGGTGAACATTTCGGTCAAATTTACATTTGTTTTGTTTCTTTTTGTATTAAAAAATATTACGTACCTAAGGTATAAGTTGGCGAAGTTTCAGTGTCCTATGACGCTTGTAAGTCTCCCTAATGACTGTAGGAGGGCATGTATGCTACATTCTAATTTAACTGCATGCAAACTTTCAAATTGGCTTTTCCACACTTATTTTCATTACATTTCAATACATTCAAATCAAAATAGCATTGACAAATTTAATGATAGAATCACGAAATTTTAACTGCATGTCCCACACACTATGGCTAATAATTCAATGCATGGATTTTAAAATAACGTTCATAGTTTTTTTAAATAAAACATAAAATGTGTAGTAATTAAAAAAAATCATATGCAGAGGATGTATATTTTTTTTTCTTCCTTTAATATAATGATATAGAAAGTTAATGCATAGTGTTGTTCTAAATAAGTAAACGATCGTGTAGAAAAAAAATTAAAAATTACTAAAAATTATGGGACTTATTAAAAAATTTAATATGCAAATCTTTAAATGGATTTTTTCAATAACTCAAAAACCTTTAAGCCTAGAAGGACGAAACTTCAATATATTATGGCATGAATGTGTGTACAAAAAATCAAGTATCCAGCTTATAAAATGTAGAAAATAGAAATTTCACACATCACCCCCTTAAATTAGTTTCATTAAACATTAAATTACATAAATTACTATCTGGACATATTTTCTTTTCAGTATTATCTCGATTTGAGCATTTTTCTTAGTTTGTGCCTACACTGCACTCTATGCTGTAAATCAATATTCATAACCTTTAGGAATTAAATGAACAGGAGACAGGCGGCTATGAAAAAAAACTTAACAACTGAATGCATATTCATTATGAATAGATAATAACGTATGGTCGTAAATCTGAAATTTCATGAAAATATTTATGTAAATTTGATTGAAAGCAGTAGCAAAACCTGCCGGCCAGAAATTAAAACATAGCGAAAGCCAGTAAATAATGCTCATTAATTTGGCAATTAATTTTCGCGTCAAATTGCTTGATGACGGGAGATATACAGACAATATTCACCAGAAAAATAGGGGTGAGGTCACAATAGCTTCCATTAGCTGCTTCTAATTAACAGAGACAAGGGATGGAACAAGCTACCAGGGGGGAACTTACTGCAAGATTCCTACCCTGTCTTACACCAATTTCCTTATAAAGTCAACGGAAATGGTAATCATTGGTAAATGTAAAGCCAACACAGTTCCAACATTAAGTAAATATATAAAAATCGACTAAACAAAATTATTTCGTGAGGTGCAGAAAGGAATTAAACATAGGCTCAATTCTAGAAATGCATCTATTATTCAAACTTATCTATATAACAAACTGAAAATATTAAAAGTGTTATTCTTCCAATTATATTATGGATGCGAAAGATGGACTCTAACTTTAAGGAAGGAGAAAGATTACGACTTTTTCAGAATACAGTTCTCAAGAAAATGCTTGGACCAAAGAGAGATGAACTGTCAGGCGAATGGGGACGACTAAATAACAGTGAATTACACGATCTTTATAGAAAACCAGATATAAAAAACAGCCAAGTCTCGTAGACTGCGATGGGCAGGACATGTGGCAAATGAAAGAGGAACATGGAAGTTTCTTCTAGGAAAACCAGAAAGAAAACGCCCAGTTGGTAGACCAAGAATGAGGTAGGAGAATAACATTACTATGATTTGAGGGTAGGAGAGGCTAAGGCTCAACATTGGGCTACGCCATTGTATATTGTAGTACTAATTTACAAAATATTTGAAGATGAGCCCTGAAGTTGTATCAACGGGATTTATTTCAAGAGTCACAACCCAAAATCTTGATCAGGTAGCCGACCTGTGATACCCGTTCCATTCTTGTTGCATCAACTGTAACATCAATGGACTTAATGCAGCTTTCTTCTTAAACAAACGTGGGCAGAATAATAGAGCTAGGGCACCGGATGCAATATTAGGTTGGTATTTAACTTGTGTACTAGTATATGACATCCAACTGAATTTCACTTTTAGGTACCATAAAATTACATCGAGTAATGAATTTTTTTCTAAATTATGCAGAATCATAGTGCGCATGAGCGAACGCTTAAAGAAACTTCCGCTAGATGATGGATATGAACAACCTTAGCAATGAATCCCAAACATGTTTTAGGAAAAGGTGCAGGCCTATACCAACTTCTCCCTTTCTAACCTAACAAAATAAATTACATGTACATTATTTAAATGAAGTGTAAACTAATCTAATATCACTAACTTGTCCCATCATAAGCTAACAAAATTAAGTGAGTGAACATCCATTTCTTAAAAGGCTTATATTTTCGAATGTCGATATCACAGATATCTCCACAATGTAGGGGAAGTTTGTTTAAGCGTTTGCGCATGCGCACAAGGGATAAATCCGACAATTTGCATACGTAGATAAATATGTAATAATTGTTAAGATTGTTATATTATCATTTCAAAACATTTAAAATAGTACGAAATGTTACTAAAGTGACGAATGGTATGTGTTCAACATATCGACTTAATTAAATATTAAGTAACTAAGGTATTACTAGGATGAAAAAGGTCGGTAAATTTTGCTCACATCGCTCTTTAGTCAGGCTTAAGGATATTTTTACGAGACTGAAAATCTTATATATATATATATATATATATATATATATATATATATGTAAGTTTGCTCCCCCCTTCTCTCTCTCTCTCTCTGTTTTTATTTCCGAAACAATGCCTTCAGAACAATAAAATACAAATAAGAATGATGTAAATGTGTGCGTGTACAGTATATACAGTTCATATTGTAGTGTAAACACTTTCGAATTTAAAATGGCAGAGAAAGAGAGAGGGAGAGGGGGAGAGGGAGCAGAGAGAGAGAGGGAGGGAGAGGGAAAGAGAGAGAAGGAGAGGGAAAGAGAGAGAGGGAGAGAGGGAGGGAGAGAGGTAGAGAGAGAGGCAGAGAGAGAGGGAGAGAGGTCGTTCTGTAATTGTGGAATAGTATTAAGAACGACCTGGTGGACAGGTCCCTGGATGTAAAAGTAATGTATTTTTATGAAATGTTAAATTCTATTGAATGTTTTTAAAATGAATATGCCATACTAAAGGACTACGTTTGCGATCACACTAGTACATCGTTCTATGTTAGATATTACTCAAGTGAACTTGTCACTCCTGCCTTGTCTGTCACAACCAGGGCAAGTCGATAGCATGAGTTACATATATCTCTTCCTCACAAAAATCCAATATTTAAACCTGTCATTATCTCATTTCTTTGATTTTTAGTTAGTTTATTTTTTCAATCCAATTCCTAAAACAGTACTTTGGGAACTAAATTTTAAACAATTACTATACCTAAGTTTTTTTAATCTGTTTTTGCTTATTGGCAGTGTATTATATGAAACACTAATCTTCTGTTCATTATCTCAAAAAAAAATTACATTCATTCATCCATTCGCTAGTTCCTACCATAAACTCTAGATGTCTATTATCTACATGGAATTAATTCCACTATATTGTCAGGGTTTCTAACTACAGTTCATGAGGTCCCGGGTTAGATTCCTGGTCAGATTATAGGCATTTTTCTTTAAAGGGAAATATTCCTGTGGTTGCTCATGGTCTGTGAATTTAGGTTAAATTTAGGATAAGGACTGTCCTGGCATTATCATTTATCACCCATCATATCATCACTTTCCATGTACTCAAAATTAAGAACTGGATTGTAATTTCAGCCGAACCCAGGGGAGAAAGTCAGAAACGTCATAAAAGACAACCTGGTGGCATTACACAAAACAATTATATAAAGTATACATTTTTGATACCACTCTGTACACAATTCCATTTCAACTATAGGCCCTATATATACACACATCGCTGTGGTCTCGAGATAGCGTGCAGCCTTGTCACGCAGCGGTCCCGGGTTAGATTCCCTGTCGGGACAGGCTCCTGGGAGGTTTTTTCGGGGTTTTTCCTCACCTGTAAGCTTAGGGCCCAATGGCCATCCTTCACCGGTGTGGGAAGCAACGGGAAGCTACCACACCTATAATTCGTAGTAAAGCTACAAAGCATATCATGAAAATGCTATGAGTGCAGTGAAAGACCTGCCTCGGGCAGAATTACTATAGATGTGTATATATATAGGGGGCACGCCGTAGCGTAGTGGTTAAGGCACTGCGCTACAAACCGGAAGGTCGAGGGTTCGAGTCCCCGGTGGGGTCAGGATTTTTAAACTGACCCAAACCTTCTGGCGGCACTATGGCCCTGGGGTCGACTCAGCCTCTAACTGAAATGAGTACCAGACGCTTGTTCTGGGGTAAAGGCGGCCGTCACGCAGGGCTGACATCAAGTGCCGATTGTCAAGGAAAAGTGGGAGCCTTAACCTCCTACTACCCCAAGGGCCTCCTGAGGCCTGTAGTGGGATCACTTTACTTATATATATATATATATATATATATATAAAGAGGAGAGCAAGGGGACTGGAGGACATGGATTGGATGGAGAGAGACGAGTGGAGAAGAAAAATAAAACTTTAGGCACAGAAATAGGTGTAAACATTAAAATTCTGTATGTATATATATATATATATATATATATATATATATATATATATACATATACATATAAACCGAGAGAACTTATACAATTCTTAATGGTGTAGCACAGTTTCACTCACTAGAAAAACATCATTGCCAGTGTATATAAAATATAATGTACACAATTAACAGTTATGATAATTGTGAATTCAAATAAAGTACACGATTATTTAAAAATAACTTAAGGAAAAACATTTTTCTACGGCGCAACAGGCCTAGAATACCCCTGATTTTAACAGGCGGCTGCTGTCTTTTCCAGATGTGTTATTCACAGGTCTCTTTGATGATGCAGCCAGTATAACGGTAGTACGTGGTCAGCATATTGGATCCCCAAGCCATTCGGAATATTCTTAATATTTAAACATTAATATATTAATGTGTATAATTTAATATATATAATATGAAAAGAAAAATGAATGCTTGAGTCGGGATTTGAACTCGAGTCTCTAAAGTCTGTACCTTTAGCGCTCTAACCAACTGAGCTACCCAAGAATTCCAAGGCAAACATACAATTTTCTTATACATGTAGTATTCTCAATTCACACAAGAGGTAGCGGAAAGATCTTCCGACTGCCATCTAGCGTCTAACATAACAGTTAAGCAAATTATTAAAGAGAATATTTACTTTATAGCAGTAACGCTTGTATATATAGATATTATAAATATATTTTTGACATTTGTTACCTCTTGTGTGAATTGAGAATACTACATGTATAAGAAAATTGTATGTTTGTCTTGGAATTCTTGGGTAGCTCAGTTGGTTAGAGCGCTAAAGGTACAGACTTTAGAGACTCGAGTTCAAATCCCGACTCAAGCATTCATTTTTCTTTTCATATCATATTTGCCTTCATTGCCAAATGTCAAAAATATATTTATAATATCTATATATACAAGCGTTACTGCTATAAAGTAAATATTCTCTTTAATAATTTGCTTAACTGTTATGTTAGCCGCTAGATGGCAGTCGGAAGATCTTTCCGCTACCTCTTGTGTGAATTGAGAATACTACATGTATAAGAAAATTGCATGTTTGTCTTGGAATTCTTGGGTAGCTCAGTTGGTTAGAGCGCTAAAGGTACAGACTTTAGAGACTCGAGTTCAAATCCCGACTCAAGCATTCATTTTTCTTTTCATATCATATTTGCCTTCATTGCCAAATGTCAAAAATATATTTATAATATATATATATATATATATATATATATATTGTTTCCAGAAGTCGATTGTAAAGCAAAGTCTCAACATGAACACGGTTTCTCAATCCCCCCCCCCCCAATATCCATAAAATGGTTAATAAAAACGTGGTTCATACTTTCTTTATATACTCGGTAACAGTGAATTTTCAGTTTTATGGTTGTCACGGAAACAAAAAAAAAATTACGAAACCGTGATCATAATTCACATTTTGTTTCTGTAAACACTGATTGTTGCGAGTAGTTTTTAACATTTGTCAGAAATCTCGTGAGATTTGAAACTTCAAAATTATTTCAAATTCTGTGATAAAAAAAAAGAGACAAGCTTTACAATTAAAATCTTACACGAGTCAACAAACAAATACATCAAATACATTATGATTTTATGAGTAAAGTTTTGTTTTTGATCAGGTTCATACTGAAAGCGCATTGTTGCAAAAAGAAAATCGTGCAGCAGCAATGTGAATTGAGTTACTCTCGTGTATTTATTGTGTGGTTTATTATTAGTGGTTTAAAAAAAGCGAGTACATTTTATTATTTAAATTAAACCCTGCCTTAGTTTCAGTAATTTTATTACATTTTTTTTTATATTTATATATTCGCACATACTTTCATTATACCTCGACATAGAACAATTGACGGGTCGGAGAGAGAGTCAAAGAAGAATGGGTATATATTCCCGTACAAACAATAGGCCAAATGTAAATTTATATAGTATAAATAGTATACACACGATTGGTTTTTAAATATGGCATAGCCAAGCTATACCACATATTTCCTATCGTTCGTATTTAATCGAAAATTAATGCATAATGACGTATTTGTGATTAACTTAAAAAAAATTAATGAATTGTGGTCGAATTTCGACCGCTGGGCGACAACTAGTATATATTAATGTTTATGGAGAGAATCTAATTGAATACAAATTACTATCATATTAATACTGGGCAATAATTGATAATGTAGTGTGTGGAATTTTCCTTGTTGCAGGGAAGTAATATTTAGATAGGAGCAGACCATAATTAGTTATAAATTAAATTGTACGCTGACGGAAGAGGAGGAAGGGGGGGGATGTTGATTATTTACGAAGCGAAGAACACTTGTATTACAACATTTTTAAGGAGGAAAACTTAACGTTGTTCCAGAGCTGAAAAGTACTTCAGTTTGGTTATGAAACTAGCTATATTACTTATTCATGCTTGAATGGAGCTGTTTTTCCATCCGAGCGTAAAATTTCAGCCAATTTTAAATAAAAATATGCGCAGAATCCTATCTTACACATAAACTAACAGAAATATAGAGCTATTTTCTCGAACAAAGAGACTAAAATTAACATTAATTTGCGTATATATATATATATATATATATATATATATTTGAAAGAGAAAACTGGTTGGTTTACATACCCTCACACTGTCTGTTTATAAGGTTTCACCCTTTTGCTCTACATTGACGGAATCTATCATCATCCATCCATCCATAATAATTCTGCCCGAGGGCAAGTCTTTCACTGCAATCATAGCATTTTCATGCTATGCTTTGCAGTTTTACTAGGGAATTACAAGTGTGGTATCTTCCCGTTGCTTTCCACACCTGAAAAGGATGATAATAAGGATGATGATGATGATGATGATGATGGCCGGATTTTCGGGGACCGTTGGATCCTACGCTTTCTGACATTTGTCTTACAGGTGAGGGAAGACCCCGAAAAAACCTCATCCAGGAGCCTGTCCCGACCGGGAATCGAATCTGGGCCGGCTGCGTGACAAGGCAGCACGCTACCTCGCTATCACTCGGTTTTTAAACATTTTTACTCCATTCTGTAAAAAAATCCACTTCCCAACCTCGCATCGCAAAATACTATTCCCTGATCGTAAAGTAAACTTAATAACATTAATATTCATTGTAAGTGAATGTTTATTGGTCCCAATGGATTTCAGAAAACAATGAGGTATGGGCTGTGTTTAGACATGCATTTCAACTCATAAATCCCATGTATCTATTGCATTGTGTGATATGGAAAGCTGCATAATGCATTCTAAACGAGAAAATTAATTAATCTACAGTATTAACAATGTATAAGCATTACGGGGGATTAACCGCAAGCTAAATATTGCAACGACTAGTTACTAATGTATGATGATCATTACTTCGGTACCAGCAAGCCATACACTTTTACAAGACCACAAAACTACAAATTTAAAGATTGCATCACAGGTTCTACATATTATTCTACAGATTTATTTTTTTTTGTTAGTAACATTATTTTTCCAAAAAATATGTTCTCATCTATGGATCTAAGGAGTAAAGATACATTTTCACGACTTAATTTTTTTTTTCCAGTGAGGCTTCCTTTGAAAAAAATAGAAAACTTCCCATGTATTAAATTTACTGCACTTGAAAATTTTCAAGATTGAAATAAGGGACTAAAGCTTACAATTGATTGTCTATTTGAAGCCTATTACACTGAGCAACAAAAAATATTTTTTTTCTCAAAAAGAAAAATATGTGATTCTGATAGTACTTTTTTTCTCCTGAATTCAAATATGATATCGGATTTTCTCCATCACGCAAGGTTTCCGAGAGACAGGCATTTATAATTTCAAACACTTTAATATTTTCTACATTCGTAACTACACAATATTCGAACATTCGGACTCGCCTAGAAAGTAAGAAATGACGATTTTCTGCTACATTTCGCCTATGGAGCATCCCTCTTGATGGTCCAACAATAATCGGCCAGCATATTATGATTCCTTTTGCTTTGATATCTCTTTTTCATAGCTGAAATCTCCTGATGGAAGTGTTCCCCGTGCTCATCGCTCACTGCGCCAAGATAATAGATGGACGGAAAAAGTTTATTAAAAAAACATTATTTAAATCCATTAATTGAAATTGAAATAAAAAACTGTGGGTGATGGAGAAATTCCGAATACATATTTGAAAACACGATAGAAAACTGCATTTAGTACAACTATTGGCACTCAAGACACAAAAATCATGTTGACCAATGTTATTCATATCGACATAAAAATAACCTGTTAAATCTTCTTCTTCGTATATCCTTATGTCTCTCATTGAGACCTGGGTGGCCCCTATCGGGAAGTACCTTAACCATATTAATTTAGAAAAGAATGAGAAAACTGGTTGGTTTTCATTTGTTTCCCTGCATATGTCAGTGAGTGGCACGTGACATGAGATATCTAAGATATACGGTACTAGAATGGATAAATGTTGGTTAAATTTTGCACAGATCTCTTTTTATTCAGACTTGTAGTTTTACGAGCCTGAAAGTCTCCAGATCCGGAACCCACGAAGTCCCTCCCGAAGGACTTGTCCCTTGGATTTTCCATCCTAAAAAATCGATTGACCCCGACCGGGTTGAATCCATGACGGTGTGGACTAAATGCAAGGAATGTAACCACTAGATCACCGCGGGAGACACCTGTCAAATAGCGTCGTTAATATAGGCCAACTGTCGTCATACAATAGCTCTTTTTTTTTTTCTACATTTCAACTAAGAAATGGAAAAATCGTGTAAACTCAATGAAAAAACCTATTTGCAATTCCCAACTATATTCTAGTACAAAGGATATATCAGCACGCGAAAAAAAAATGTTGTAGATCGTAACGAGGCTTTAAAGCCCAACAAATATTCTTCTTCGTCACGGTTTAGACTTATTTACTAGCTTGTTCCGGCTCCAAATTGCTGCTGTTTCCAACTTTCCTTTGGTCTTCTCAAACTTCTTCTTCCTCGTGGTGAATAGCTATATGCTGTTTTTGGTATTCTATTCTCAGTCATCCTTGATAAGTGTTCTTTCCAGTTTGTTCTGTATTTCACCATTGTGTTTAATTCCTCTACTTTTAGTTGTTGTCTTATTTCTGTATTGTGCTTTTTGTATGTTCTGTGATATCCTGCTATTGGTCTGAGGAATTTCATTTCAGCAGCTTGTATTCTGGCAGATCGTTGTGTTGTCACTGTCCATGTTTCGGATCCATAAATAATAATAGGAACTGCCATTGTCTTGTATAATTTCATTATGGAGTCTTTCCTGGCTTTATTTTTCAAAGTTATTTTTAGTGTTCCTGTTATATAATTAAACTTATTTAGTTTGTTATTTATATCCATTTCCGCTATGTATGATATTTCGCAATCTAAGAAGTTATATGTTATTACTTGTTCTACTGGTTTATGGTCTAGTATTATCTTTGTCCGAACTGGATGAGCGCCATTGAAAGCCTTTGTTTTTTTTTTATTTTTCTGATGACATTTCCATGTTGTATTTTTTTGATATTTCATTTAGTTTATATAGCATTCTTTGTAGTTCGTCTTCTGTTTTTGCTATTAAAATCTGGATATTGACAAGAAAATCCGATAAAATAATATTAATCATTAGACAGAGATAATCGTTTTCTCTTTAACTATATCATAATATAGGTCTCAACCAATAGTTTACAGTAAACTATGACACATTTAGGGAAATTCGCTGTAATATCGACCATGCCATATATACCAACGCTACTCAGATAATTGAGAAGCGACATGAACCAGTGTAGCAATCACCAACGTCTTCTCCGGGAATTTGACGATGTCAGGACAACAGTGGTATCAAATGTTTTTAACTTTCCGAAGAAGACAATGTAATGAACTGGTGATTGTTTCATTGTTTTATGCCGCTTTCTTTTTCTATGTCAGGGATGTTAATAAGTGCTCACTAGGTGTGAGAAGGCAGTCCCCCCCCCCACACTACAGTCAGATTCAACCCAGAAGTTTAATTCCTCTTTTAACTTTCTCTAATTTCAAGACTACTTAAATATGTTCACTAAATAATAAGAGAAATAAAAAAGCTTAAAACCTATAAATATAATAAATAATTGAAAGATAATGGTAAAAACCTTTTACACGCCAAAACTGTGTGTTTGGAATAGGGAACTGAATTGCCATTTTAACAGTATTTTCTTGAGAGAAATCCTTATATAAAACTGAAGATTGCAACACAGCAGGTACCTAGTTGTAAGTTGTAGCCGTCCAAGCCACCCCCTCTTAAAGAAAAAAAAACAGTTACCATTTGTCACTGAGCTTGTACGGATCTGTACTATCCCGTGTGAAAGTGTCGACTCTCATATTTACTATAAAACTAGTTTTCATGCCGTAAAAGAAAAACTATGTTTTTTAAATGTACAGTACATAGATTTGGAAAAAGTACTGCTAACCTTGCCCCTCCATCCCTCCCTAAACAAACAAATACCTTATTGTCAGTTTGGTAACATTTACCCTCTGTACGTAGGACCCTGGCGTAGCCCATAAGGTCTGTAGTAACTTCCTGGGTTGAATTAGAGTGTAGGTGCACTCCAATGAAACAACACAACTGACAAGTGAATAGCAGTGTCTTACCTTGTCAGTCTATCCGATGGGCGGGGCATCTTTTCACATCTAAAGAGCACTTACTAACATGTCTCTTCTATGTACTAGAAACATTAAGGCCTAAAAGTCATTGATATTCGGAGATGTCCGATATTAGGAACTTTTCCATTTATCATCATCATCATCATCATCAAACAATCACGGATTACGCTCATAGATTCTCATTAAAAAGTTGGATCCATCTCTTCTTCGGTCTACCAACATTCCTGCGTCCTTTTGGTTTGTATTTAAGTCTAATTTTGGGAATGCGATCATCTTCCATTCTTTAACATGTTCTTTCCATTTTTTCTAGATTATTTTATTCTATCTAAGAGTTTAAAGATATTTAGCTCATTTCTAATATCTTCACTTCTTCTCTTATCTAGAAGTTTGCAACCAGCCACACTTCTCAGAAATCTCATTTCAGCTGCTTCTATGATCTTCTCTTCTCTTTTAGTTAAAACCCAAAATTCACTACATACAATAGTATGCCACTACTTTATAAAATTTTAGTTTTGTTTCTTTTCTTGTGCTTTTAAATATCCTTTTGATTGTTCCACATATATAATTAAATTTATTAAGTTTGTTAAATATTCCATTTGTTATTTGCATTATTTTCAATGCTTATATCTTTCTCTGCTTGCAAAATTAAAAATGCCTTGCAGAATTTTGACTCTGAGATATGAAGAATATTATGAATGAAAATGGAAGCAACACGTTTTCCAATGAGGAATTACACAATTTAATATGCCTAATACAGTATAACATATCAAAAGGCTAAAAATAGCCTGAGTTATCTCTAAGACAAAGCTTAAACCAGTTTTTGTGCTTCAAAAAACTCAAAATGATTCAGTCTTTTGTTTTCTAGCTGCAAGTGGGACATGAAATAGATTTCTCCTTATTTAGAAAACTTTTGTGTACAAAACAAATGAATACTAATATCAATGCAAATCACAAATATAATATAGTTTAATGTTGGCTGCATTGCGGCCGATGGTAAACCAAGCGAAAAGTCTCTTTCTGGCTTTATTCCAATCTGATGCTCAGCGGTTTGTTTTATACGTCCGGACTAGTGGCGCCTCTGGTGTCCGAAATAGTCAGCTGGGCAATGTGATTACCATATTGGATCATTATACGCGATTATTCAAACTTCCATAATATTCCTTAATTCCACATAACTGTTTTATCCGTCGAATGTTCTTTTTTCATTGAGGCACCAACATATAATATGGAATATTAGGTATTATCAGACCAGATCACTGGGATTCCATCCCAAGCTACAGCTTTTTGTTATAGGCCTATATGCATTTATTAATCAGACTAAATATAGAATTGAAATCAAATCAACTGATAAACTTTGAGATTTTTTCAGGGATGCTGATCGAGTGTTTTGGTTTATAGTCTCAATGCTAATAAAATTCATTGTTAAACCCATTGAGGTGGAGTCATAAAATAAAATAAGTTAAAATATACCTTCTTAGGTAAGATTCGTCGTCCTCAACTTATAAAATATATATTCTTTATGTCTGTAGGCCTTTCAGAACATCCTTTCCATCTTCAGCAGGTCCTACTTCGCTACATTAACTGATATGATGGTTGATACTGCTGGTCCTAATGTGGCGTTGACGACAAATTAATTTGATTACACAATTTTCAATCTCGTGGAACGAGAGACGATGCTATATCATTTTCAATACCTAGATTCTCCTTCAGATCCCTGCACTAAATTGCAAACCTCTCCGCAGTACATGTTTTGAGAAGGAATGTGGTGCTGTCGATGCTCATTCGACTGTCGAATGGGGATGTTAAACCTGGCGGCCTTCTTAGTCTTTTCGACAGGAGTAGCCTACGTACCGGCACCGGGGTTTCATCTTCTCTCTTCTTTTCATCATCATCCGTCACGCTTTACACCACACAAGCATACTCTCATCCTACACTCCTCTCTGTGTACAAGAATACATATCTACGTAAAGTGATATGTCGAAGTGGTAAGTAACATTGAAAATAGACCATATTAACACCATGTAAAAACCTAGTGCCAGTTCCCTGGAATTAAAATCCATAAATACATATATTTTAAAGTTTAATTTGACGAAATTATTACTTAGCTTAACGAAGAAAGTTTTGCAAATATAATTTCTAGGTTTACTGCTGCTTTTGTAACATAATGCAATTTTGGAATTTAGATTTCTTCTTTAACTTAAATGACTATGTATGGAATCATAACGTAAGAAACCTGAAAACTTCCACACAATACAGTTAAAACGTCAGCATCTGGCGACATTTAATACGTGCTGTATTGGGTTTCCTGGGGTTACTTAAGTAAAACTTCAAGTTGTATCGGGTTTCGTGAGGATTACCAGAAGCGACAGGCGATCAATCCGAGCTCCGTGCAGGACACACACTTTATTAAATCAGGGCTAGGACAAAAACATTACATTTGTGCATACATGTTCGCTAAGAATAATCAAACTGTTTAAAAAATGATGCAACATGAATTATCTAATTTTAATACATTTTACTTATATACCAAACATCAAAACCATGTTATTTATAGTTATAAAAGTCTAAATTTAAAGTTAATGTTCAGAAATGTTTTATGGTATTAATAGAATTCATGTATTTTATGTCTTTCGGGCTAAGTGGCCGTGGTCTGGTTTTACTAGAACTCGACGTTTCGTCTACTACTGCGGTAAACATCCTCAGGAGATTCTGCGTGTTGTTTGACTTCTTAACTCTTCAAATGTCGACTGCAGACTAGCTGTGTGTTGGAAATCGTGTCCTTATTTATAGTTGAGTATTGTGTAGTGATCTACACAGTCCGTTACTTTGGAGCTATTTTTCTGATTGGTTGTCAGTGGCGTAAGTCATGGGTTTTATTCTCGTGTTATATAATGCCGGAATCCAAATTTTATTAATCTTCATAGTTTCTTCTTTTTTGTTAAAGGAATTTTTGTGTTTGTAAATTTCAATGGCCTGAGGATGTCTACCGCAGTAGTAGACGAAACGTCGAGTTTTAATAAAACCAGACCACAGCCATTTAGCCCGAAAGACATAAAATACATGAATCAAAATACCTGCCGTGAAAGTCTACAATTTTACATTATTAGAATTCATTATTGTCACACATAGAAATAGGCTACGTTACATAATCGAAACGATTTGTTAATGAAAAATGAGGGAAATTTTAAAGAAGCGATTACATTCAAATACCTACGAGCAATAACACTGTTGAACATGATTTTTGTCTCATGAGTACCAATAGTTGTACTTAATGCAGTTTTTTTTATCGTGTTTTAAAATATGTATTCGGAATTTCTCAATCACTCACAGTTTTTTTTATTTCAATTTCAATTAATGGATTTAAATAATTATTTTTAATAAACGTTTTTTCGTCCATTTGTCCATTGTAAAATAAAACCAAATGAGCTAACTCTGGAGATTTCAGCTATGGAAAAGAGATATCAAGGCAAATGGAATTCTAACATACTGGCCGATTATTGTTAGACCACCAAGAGGGATGCTCCACAGGCGAAATATAGCAGAAAATCGTAATTTCTTACTTTCTAGGCGAGTCCGAGTTCGAATATTGTGTAGTTACGAATGTAGAAAATATTAAAATGTTTTAAATTATAAATTCCTGTCTCTCGGAAACCTTGCGTGTTGGAGAAAAACCGATATCATATTTGAATTCAGGAGAAAAAACATTATCAGAATCACATATTTTTCTTTCTGAGATGAAAAAAAAAAGTACCTTGTTTGTTGCTTAGTGTAATCACAAATAGGAATGAGATGCACAAAGAAATTAGACATAGGCTCATGCTATTGTGTATTAAACAGATTCTATTTATCCCAACTCTCTCAAAGAACGTTAAACTGTACATACATAAAACTGTTATTCTTCCAGTTCTGGGTGGAGAAAGGATTACGAGTATTTGAGAACAAAGCTCTTCGGAATTTTTCTGTACCAAAGAGAGATGAACAGACAGGCGAATGGAGAAGACTTCATAATAGTGAGCTACATGATCCTTACAGGAAACCAGATATGATAAAAACAATTAAGTCTCGTAGACTGCGAAAGGTAGGACATGTGGCACGAATAGGAATTAAAGAGGTGCTGGAAACTCCTTGTACAAAAACCAGAGGAAAGCGCCCAGTAGGTAGATCAAAAAAGAGGTGGAATAATGATATTAACTATGATTTGAGGAAACTAGATTATGCAGGAGATGATTGGAAAAACATCAGATAGGGAAGTATGGAGCGCTTAAGTGCGCTCGGTCATGAACCTACGGGTTCGATAGTACCAGTGACTTAGTCATTTACAAAAACACAGTGTATAGGTCAACAGGTCGCCTTGACCCTTGTCAGTTGTGACTGCAAGAATTCATTGTTCTTAACCAACGATACGAGGTGGTGTTGAGGATGCTAGCTCTATAGTTTGGCTGACTTTATTCTGATGGAATGTTTCAGTAATTATCTTATTGGAGGGCGAGGGAGGTCCCGGGCCGTCTCTACAAAGAAGACTAAATCGTCCGATGTTCAGTTTGCCGTACATATTAAAAACTGCTTATCTAGAATGCCTAAAACACGATGTCTGCAGACGTAATTCCCAGATCACAAACCAACAATCTTAAGTATTTTTAAACTCCTTACATATTTGATAGCGAATGAAATTATTGGCTATGCTATTATTTTTATCTTGTAAGATCCAACCGTATGCCACATTTTTACAATAATATGTCAACATTTCCAGTTTATTTATCGTGGCCTGTAAGAACATGAGTGACACATGGCTACATCGAACGACTTATAATTTGATTTGTACACTTGCATCCCCACGTGAAGGGGAAACACTAGATTCACCCCTTCATCTTGTGGGGCACCAAGTGTCTGTAGCCCCCACATAACAAAAATAGTTTCACGCGGTTACCAGGCAACCCAATGTTGCCACACAGGGGCGAACAAAATCCTTGCTTTCATACAAAATATTAAATTTTACTTGTACCTCGTGCTTAGCTATTTAAACTAAAAATCAATGCTAGCATTTATATATTTTTTCACTATTCTGGAGCTTTGATTTTGAAATTGTTTACCAGGTAACTAGGGGGGCAAGACGGCAGGTTCAATCCCCGGTAGAGAAGGGTGCAGAGTTCATTACTTAATCACGTCCTAATTACTTCGATAAGAGTCTTATAAGAGTGAATATTAGAACATTTTTGGAGATTATTTAACTCATGCCCCAAATGGGAGTAAATGACCAATCACATTACAATGATTTTTTATTTACAACCAATCACAGTCCTGTTTCGCCTACAATTTACCAACTAAAGTTTATCATAATAAAGAAAGCACCTCCTTTTTAACGTTCTGAATAGGTTATAGCATTATTTTGCAGTGCCTGACTCTCTAAGAAATACGGCTACCAGATTGTATATATAGTGAATGAATGTCAGCAGAAGCGCATGCGAGAGATAATATAAAAACATTTGTAACAAATGATTATACCACAAAAAAAGGAAACCACTGTTTGCACTTTCTTAAACGAATTATTTTCCAGGAAATGGCGTTGCAAAAAAATATAACTGACATATTTACATCATAGGACATCAGAAATTAATTAATACCTATAACGTTGGTTATAAATTTCTCCACTAGGGTGCATACTTACAATATTGCGATCTTTTGGCAATAAATAATATTATGATCTGGTTGCAGTGGTGAACAAAAGAAGCAAATGAAGCGTACCAATCGTTTCTCATTTGTTTTCAAACATCGACGTTTACATTAAATATATAAATATTTTAAAATAACTATAGTTACATAATGATTTGTGAGTAAACAAATGCCACTCTTGATTTCCAAATTCTCTAGATAAGTTTGGAAATCACTCGTAACATTATTTATGATAAAGTCGGCTGGAGTGCTGTACACCACCTCATCCTGATGTTGGCTATGGGCCGTGCGGCCTAATTTTCATGCTTCTTCAAAAACCATTATCTTTTTTAAGTTAGCAATTTTTTAGTTTGTGGTTACTGCCTTATAATTAATATAAATTAATTGTGGAAGCTTATATATATATATATATATATATATATATATATGGTATGATAAGAAAAATAAATGCCTGGACGGGATTCGAACCCGGATCTCTGAGTCTGTACCTCAGTGTGATATCCATTACACCACCAGGCTAATCCAATTCAAACATTTATTTTTCTTATATATGTATTATATTCCCCATTATTACTAGATGTCGCGAGAACTCGGTCTTCACTGCCATCTAGTAGCTGACTATAACAAGTAAGCAAATTAAAGAGAACATTTTTACTTTATAGCAGTGACGCTTTATCGATGTTATAATTAAATGTTCAACATTGAGCAATGCAAGCTTAATATGGTATGATAAGAAAAATAAATGCCTGGACGGGATTCGAACCCGGATCTCTGAGTCTGTACCTCAGTGTGATATCCATTACACCACCAGGCGAATCCAATTCAAACATTTATTTTTCTTATATATATATTTTCAATTGACTGTGCCAAAGAATTTCTACGTAAGAAGATTTTTACATTTCGCCGTCTTTGAAATTAAACGTCTATGCTTAAACAAACCAAATTTTCCCTTTCATTGATTTATTTGTATAGAAAATTTAAACCATGCGAATTAGGCAAATTTTACTTATTTATAGGTCTAATACATACACATTTGATTTTCCATAGAATCTTTCTCTCTTACTCACTGGCACAATCGAACCCGTAGGTTCATGGCCGCGCGGACACAAGCTCTCCATACATCCCTATCCTGAGCCAATATTTTCCAATCATTCCCTGTATAATGTACCTCCCTCAAATCATAGAAAATGTTATTCTCCCACCTCATTCTTGGTCTACCAACTGGGCGTTTTCCTTCTGGTTTTCCTACAAGAAGCTTCCATGCACGTCTTTCATTCCCCATACGTGGCACATCGCAGTCTACGAGACTTAACTGTTCTTATTATATCTGGCTTCCTACAAAATCTACAAAACACATTTTCCTCGAAGCTTACCCAAACTTATCCTACAAAATCTACTGTAGACGTTGATTTAATTTTTAAGTTATATGTCTACTATAAAATGCAGGTCTATTTATGATGAGCGTCTAAACATTTTTTTTACAAATGAGAACTATTAAAAAAGTTAGGATTGTCGGCCCCAAAATTTGAACCCGGAGCTAATTCGCTCCGTAAAAAAAATAGGATTTTTTTAAATTGGGAAATAAAGAGCAGGTCAGTAGTGAGATAAAAAAGTGACGCTGTAACTCGATGAACCGGTTGATTGTGACGAATAACTTATTCAACCAGACGCCAAGCGCGGCAACAAAATTAGCGAATAAAACAGAGGAATGAAGAGCGCAATCATGTTGTGCAAGCAATTGCCTGTAACAAACTAACGAAGGCAGGTAACGTGTCTAAATAATATTAAACACACTATAGATACCTGACCGCTCAATTAGTTAGGACATGTATCAATTGTCTGCGCAGTATTGACGCCAGATGGCAGCATTATGTCACGCATAATTTACTACCAGGATATTACACATACCCTTGTGAGAAATTACTCAGACACAACCCCCAATCAGCCTGTGACGTAACAGTAATTAATAAGAAACAATCATAGTGCTTCAGATACGTAGTAACGTTATAACGAATAACGTCACAAATTTATAATGCGAAGTCCATCGCTGTGGTCTCGGGGTAGCGTGCTGCCTTGTCACGCAGCGGGCCCGGGTTCGATTGTTTCTCGGGACTGTTTTTCTGGGTGAGGTTTTTATCGGGGTTTTTCCTCATCTGTAAGACAAATGTCAGGAAAACTTTAAGGCCCAAACGGTCCCCGAAATCACATGGCCATCGCAATCATCATCATCATCATTAATATTCATCTTACGTTAAGCTTAGGATTAGGGACTCTCCTGGCGCACCATTATCATCATCATCATGAACAAATTCGTTTTAGGCCATGTGGCCTGTACGGTAAACCTAGCGAAGATGGTCTTGATCTTTCCACCGATGTTTTGGTCTTCCTTGGTCCCTATGTCCAGTTGGGGTATATTGGAATGCCAATTTTGGAAGTCTATTTCTTGCCATTCTTCTCAGATGATTTTTCCATTCTTGTTGGTATCTTCATTTAAACTTGTTACTCCAAGTTTTCCTCTGATAATAGTGTTCCTTTGGTGATCCAGTCTATTAACTCCTAACAATGATCGTAAGAAGCGCATTTGGCTTACTTGAAGTTTATGAGAGTTTCTTTTATTTAAAATCCAAATTTCACTTCCATATTTTAGAGCAGCTTTTGATGTGATATGTAATCATCATCATAATCACCCATAATATCATCGGGGCAACGTAACCCCGCCTTCCAGTCGCCCCAACCTCAGAAGTGGGTTACAAGTACGCCATGCCAGGAGAGAAACCATGAATGTCGAAAGACAACCCGGGGCATTTGAAAAAAAATATATAGTGCAATTGTTTTTATGTATTGAACCACACACCCACTCATCATCACTAAAACTTAGATATCATCGACATGTTTGGATAAATGGGACTTTCGGCATATGATGATGACCAAAATATCAATCTAGCCTTTTTTTTTACTTCACTCAGGTAAAGATGCTTTAACGTCTAAGGTCACATGCTATGCTTGCAGCTTTACTAGGGAATTGTAGTGTGGTAGCTTCCCGTTGCTTTCCACACCGATGAAGGATGATGATGATGGTCATATGATTTCGGGGACCATTTGGGCCTTAAAGTTTTCCTGACATTTGTCTTACAGGTGAGGAAAAACCGCGATGAAAACCTCACCCAGAAAAACTGCCGCGACCGGGGATCGAATCCGGGCTCACAAGGCAGCACGCTACCTCGAGCATATACCAGTATGAAATTGTGAATATGTTGAAATGAGTCCTAGTAACGAAATTCGAACCAAGCATTTGGCTTGATTGAGAAAAACCAGTGAAATGTAAATATAATAGAAAACGACCAATATTAGTATCGAATCTTCAGTTTCTGGGACCCTAAGCTGAATGGTGGTAGTCCCGTTGACATTAAAATTTGACCTCTAGGTCTGAGAGAGGGTTACATAAAAAATCAATCAATCCATCCATAGTAATTCTGCCCGAGGGCATTTTTATGCTATGCTTGCAGCTTTACTAGGGAATTATAGGTGTGGTAGCTTCCCGTTGCTTTCCGCACTGGTGAAAGATGATGATAATGAAAAGGATAATGATGATGATGGCCGGATGATTTTTGGGGACCGTTATGCCCTAAACTTCCTGGCATTTGTCTAACAGGTGAGGAAAACCCCCGAAAAAACCTCACCCAGGAACCTGTCCCGACCGGGAATCGAACCCAGGCTCGCTGCGTGACAAGGCAGCATGCTGTCTTCGAGACCACAGCGGTGGACAAACAATCGATAATGACCTATAAATAGTATCGAAGCAATAGTTTCCGTGGTTCCTAAGGATGATGATGGCCGGATGATTTTCGGGGACCGTCATGCCCTAAGATTCCTGACATTTGTCTTAGAGGTGAGGAAAACCCCCGAAAAAACCTCACCCAGGAGCCTGTCCTGACCGGGAATCGAACACGGGCCCGCTGCGTGACAAGGCAGCACGCTACCTCGAGATCACAGCGGTGGACAAAAAAATCGACAATGACCTATAAATAGCATCGAAGCAATAGTTTCCGTGGTTCCTTGATGATTAGCTGGATTCCCGATATCGCATAATTCCAAGTTAAGCTCCCAACTTCACGGAGCATGAAAAAGAGTGAAAAAAAAACCAAAATTACCGAAATAAATGTCGAAACCATATTTTCGAACCTGCTGGCTGACTGTTGACAAAAATATTCTGATAAATGACTGTGCAACGCCGGGTAATCAGCTAGTAGCAAATGAAGTTGCAAGTTCAGTTATAAAAAAACATACATAAATTAATCGTGAGATTAAAAAAGAAATGTGATAAAAGTATTAAATTGCAAATATTATTTAATATACTAATAGTTTTCATTGAACTTGTATTGGCAACACTGCAAAGGCGCGAAGTTGAGGCTGCAACCCCTGGATATTCTGCAACCCGTACAGCTGCAATATCACCAGTTCCATATTCCACCAAACTTCGTTTCCGTGAGTATCTTCTACGAGTCCTAAAGGCATATATTTCCTCTACCATATTAATGGTCAAACCTCCATTCTAGTTGGCTCACATTCTTGTATGTACATACAATCTCCATTAACAGAATGCACAAAAAAAATTGCCTACAGTCCACGGCCTCTGGATCCTTTCTCTACTATTGCTCCCATTGTTATCACTCTAAAAAAAACAATGCCCTGTCTTCTATTATCTATTGTCTAAGCAAACAATATTGCTGCAGGATTACAGTGAAAACAAATGAAATAAGAGGAAAAAAGTAAACAAGTGTTTTTAATGGCATATACATTTGAATATACACATATAAATACTTTTATATTTTGTAATTTCTTCTAAAGTGCTGTATGTGCTGCAAGCTCAGTCGGCAAGGCATCTGATCACCGAATGGACTACCAGGGTTTGATTCCGGGCAATGAAGAGTGGATATTTTCTTTGCTCCTCCGTACTCACAATATCTCTAAGACCATCAACAACAAGAACAGCAATGATGATGATGATGATGATAATAATGATTAAAATAAAATAAATGAATAATTAAGCAATAGTAAGAAGCATAGCATCATATGGAACAAAAACTTGGCAATTGAAGTACCTTTTTGTGTAAGATCGGCTATAATATAAATTAAAAAATGTAATAAAAAATTGGAGTAAAAAAATTTCTATTGGATTATGTACATAAAATTCACGTAAAAAGAATGGCAAGAACAACTAACAAATAAATGAGGGGTCTAGTAAGGAGAGGGAGCTATGCAACTTTGAGAAGAAATGAAAATAAATTGGGTTTTATAAAGCATTATATTACAAAATTATTTGTACAATAAAGGGTTAACTTTTTTTTCTTCTTTAACTTATTGTTATGTAAACTATGCAAAAGGAAAAATATTAATTTTAATATAAATAGCACTGATTATTTCCATTTCTTCTAAAAGTGGCATAGCTCCCTCTCTCACAGATCCCTCAAATGATTGGAATGATTGCCGGCAGAGAGGAAGAAGAAATGGTTTTTGGATTATTGGAATAGCTGAAATGAGATACCTTCGGAGGACTGCAGGATACACTTTACTAGATCACAAAAAAAAATGAAGACATTTTAGAAGAATTACACATGGAACCTTTGAAAATAAAATTCCTGATTATAAGCCAAGATGGATGCAACATGTCCATCGAATGGAAGATCACAGGATACCCAAACAAGATTAAGATATCAACGTGCAGGAAGAAGAAGACCAGGACGTCCACTCAAAAGACTTCTGGATGGTGTTTCTCTTGAGGCCGAAGCATTTCAACAAATGGCCTAAATTCGTGAATGTACTATGATGATAATATTAGAATAAAAACAATGAGAAGTAACAACAGAGGAAGAACAATGCAGTAATAAGTAAGACCGGAGAAGAATTAAATTAAATATTTAACACAGAAACTGGCGTAGCTGGTAAGGCAATACGTGGCAAGGAGGAAGGCCCAGGGTTCGAGTTTGGATGGGATCAGGAATTTAAAATGGACTAAACATTTTGGTGGCTCCATGATCCTGATGTCGACTTAGTCAGTAACATAAAAAAAAACACCAGATGCTTGTTCTGGGGGTAAAGACGGCCGTCAAGCAGGGCTGACTGACATCTCATGTCGATTGTCTATAAGCGCGGGAGCTTTAATCTCATACTACTACAAGGGGTTCCTAATGCCTGTAGTGGATTAATTTTTTTAAATATTTTTTTATTTAACACACAAAACACAGACACCGAAGTTGAGTCTACATTGTTATTCATGTTTTAGACTACGCACGGCGATAATGATGATAATACGTTATAAATTTCTATAAACATATTCTTATAGCAGTCTTACAGTACATTCCCTCAACTTCCTCTACCTTCCCATTTCCCGTCTAGTTTTCTTCCATCATCTTATTCACTTCCTGAAACCAAGTGTCTTGCAATATAACCTCTCCTCTTCTGGATGGGAGCTATTCTAAAATCTTCTTCGGCGATATCAAGTCTTCCTACCTGTTTTAAATGTCCATACCATTAAAATTGTCTAGTTTTACGTAGTCAAGCCTTCATTTCTCTAATTTCTGTGCTTCATATTTTAATAATAATAATAATAATAATAATAATAATAATAATAATAATAATTTAACTAGCCGCACACGGCACAAATGGGGGAATGAAAGCTTTTAGTAGGAAAACCAGAGGGAAAGCCAAGAATGAAGCTGAAGAATAACATCAACAATGATTTGAAGGATGTAGATTATACGGGGATGGTTGAAAAAACATCAGTCAGGATAGGGATGTATGGAGAGATTAAGTGTGCGCGGCCATGAACCCGCGGGTTCGATAGTGCCAGCAGAATGAAAGGTACAACTCCTTATCCTCCTATCAACAAGTGAAATTAATATATGAACTGCAATACATGGAATATTAAATGATTTTAACGTAATAATCTAAATTAAATAGAGATGCAGATATTAAGACTATAAATTCAATTATAAAGAACCTTTAAGGTAGAATCAAAGTTACCTATAGCGAAAAGAAAGATATTCCTATTAGTAATAAAAAAAACGCAATACTTACGAAACGTTCAACGCTATTTAGTGAAATCATTTACTAAATTGTAGCCATTATACGGTTAACCTATTTAATTACTCGTAATTTGAAACAGAGAATTATTAAGAAATTTTAATGTTAACATTTTTCTGTAGTTTCAATGTGTCCAAAAATACTAAATTACAATTAGCCTATAAAAACAAGGAACTCTTATGAACAGTTATTTTTCAGATTTCTTCCATTCTACGATTTATTAAATTTTTTAAAAATATTTTCCTGTGGAAATTTGATTCATCGGAAGGAATGCATTAATTATAAACGTACTGTAATTCACAAAACTTTAAAAGCGTTGAGTGACGAAGTTATTTATGAAGATGCTCGTTTTTCACAAAATCAAAATTGTTTCTCCTTGAAAAATAATTATATATATGTTGTCTCAAATAAGAAGTTTCCGAACAAAATTCACCGACATTTCATTCCCAAGTTTGAACTGTGATGCTGTAACCAAATAGTGTAAGAATTAACTACACGTTAAGAATGAGTTGCAAAAATTACGTCCTTACAATAGTATAGTTTTTGCCAAAAATCTTAAGAACCTCAGTTCCAGGAAATAGCTTGAATACACCACTTTTCTTTTCCTCTCATGAATTCCACCGAACAAAAAGCGGCCTTCTTATTCTGCTTTTAAATACCAGTGAAGAAAAGCCGACAACTGTTCTGAAAGAAAATTCTGCATTGCCATACTATTATTTGCAATGTCGGTAGCGGTGTGAGGCGAGGGTCTTTAGGTTTTGACGACAAATATACGGTAGTATAGTAGTGGTATTTAATGACATATTGTTTTCGAAAAAAATACATGCATTTTCGAGAGCTGTTCAATAAGGGGTTTTTGTAAAATTTTTCTCATAGTCACAAGGAACTATCAACAATTGCATGCCGAAAGCTACCTTGAAATTTCTCCCAGAGAAGCGTTGTGATGTACCATGGCCGTGTTCAAAAAATTATCTGCTGTTTTTAACTGCAAGACACAGAAATAGATGACAAAATCCAGTAAAAAGAAACCCGTTGTTCGTAGCAGATAAGACTCCCTGCTTGACGTAGAGCGCAGTGAAGTAAGTCTGATGCAGCGAGGACGGTAGGTAGTTTTAATGAGAGATTTGGCGCTGGATTTTAGTGCCTTGCAGTTAAAAAGGCAGATACATTTTTAATACGGCATTAGTACATCATAACGCATATCTGGAAGAAATTTCAAGGTAGGTTTCGGCATGCAATGGTTGACAGTTCCCTTGTTAGATTTTTTAACGATCCTTCTTAAAGTAGTTTCCTTTGGATGCAAACCAATTACATATTCCATCATTTCTGCCAGTGCAAGACATGCTCCAGACGGTCTTTTTACATGTCTTTCAAAACCGTCTCCGCAGCCTTCATTACTGCTTCTGAAGACGGAAAAGGCTTTTCGCGAGTGTTTCTTCAGGTTAGGGAATAGGAAAAAAAAAGTCACACAGGGCTAAATCCAGACTATAGCAAGAGTGAAGGGCGGATTCTCTTTGATTTTTGGAAGATATTCAGTAACAAAATTTGTGATATGCAGCATCGCATTATCGTGGTGTAGCGTCTAGCATATTGTACGCAAATGTCTTATTATTGACCTTACATGGCTTTTCACAGTTGCCAGGAAATCTCTAAAGTATTGCTCAGTTACTGTTGTGTGAGTTACGACATACTAGTAAACAATTCTACGAATATAAAATAAAATTTGATGACCATAAATGTCCAAGCAGAAGAAGCCATTTTATTTTTTGGGAGATTGCTGAAGAAGATTTTCACGCAGAGCTTGGCTGTTTGGTCTCGGATCGAAATTATGTAGCTAACTTTCATCAGCAGTGAAATAAATTGTGGATTACCTAATTGTAATTATGGACGGTAATGAACATTTCTCCAATTGTTCCCCACTCACAGAAAGGAATCGGGAGGGATGATATCGAAACTTTTACTATGTGTGCATGACGCATAAAGCTAATTAATATCATGAGACCAAATTTTTAAATATTAAATGACTTTAAAAATAAGGATAAGCCCTTATAAAGTAACAAGAGCGCATGGACCTATTTTGATGTTCGTGCCCATTTCTGTTTCAAGGTTAGATACACTACATACAAAGTAACTCTAGGAGACGCCTTGCTTCAGCGACTACTTCTCAGACTTGGAAGTGCGGCAGGTAGTCTATTCTAAATTCAGGCGTTACTGAAGAAACTTGTCGCTGGGCCATGTTTAAACAATTAATGACTAACAGGATATTTTGGAGGGGAAGAGGAACGGTTGGTGAGAGCAACACTCAAGGCGAGGGAGCCTCATTGATGTAGTAAGAAAACCGAAAGGAAAATATTAGCCTAAAAGTGTGTTTAAGGATATTATCATAAATAATATTGTTTCAGTGTAAAGCAATTTTTAATATATTTTTATGCTGAAAAGATTTTTTTAAAAAAACTACACTTCACCGAACTTATCTAGTTGGACACCAAAAAGACTTGACAAAAAAAAAGTGTGTGTGTAAATAATATAGCCGCCGCAATTTTAATTGTATCAGAACCAAACTTTGGCATTTAGTAATCAATTAAAGAGTAAGGTCGAGTTCGTTAACCAGCAATATTGTATCATTAGGTGTCGGAATTCACTTGAAACGAAAATTTAAAAATAGTTCTATCAATCATAATTTTCTATGTTTGACAACAAAACTCAGTACATGATATTAAAATAAAATGAGGAAGGTATTCTCTAAAAATCAGCGAAATCCGATCACTAGAAGTAGAGGTTTATCTGAAACTCAAAATAAAAAATTCACCTATACATTAGTAATGTATTCTTTAATTAATTTAATATATTTTAATGAAGTAATAGAAAAATGAGTAGATCATAAATTTACGTCAAATTATACATGTAATAGGTAATAATTTTCTCTGCAGTCCGGCACTTTTAAATAAGCTGACATCAAAAATAAATTTACTATACTCACTCACTCACTGGCACTATCGAACTCATAGGTTCATGGCCGCGCGACCATAAGTTCTCCATACATCCCTATCCTTAGTCAATGTTTTCCATTTATCCCCTGTATAATCTACTTCCTCAAATCATAGTTAATATTATTCTCCCACATCATTCTTGTTCTACCAACTGGGCGTTTTCCCTCTGGTTTTCCTACAAGCTTGCATGCACGTCTTTCATTCCCCATTCGTGCCACATGTCCTGCCCATCGCAGTCTACGAGACTTAACTGTTCTCATTATATGTGGCTTCCTATAAAGACCATGTAATTCACTGTTAAGCAGTCTTCTCCATTCACCTGTCTGTTCATCTCTCTTTGGTCCAAAAATTTTCCTAAGAACTTTATTCTCAAATACTCGTAATCTCCTTTCCTCCCTCCATATAATATAACTGGTAGAATAATAGTTTTATATATTTTCAGTTTAATGTTTTTCGAAAGGAGTTGGGACCAAAATTGATTAACATGTTGTTATAATGTATCAATTTATAATTAATCACTCCAAAACAATTGTTAGCAATGTAGGACCTATGATACAGCAACGTACTGTTTACTGAAGCATATTCCCTACCCCGAATGGACCCAGACCTATGGGACGAGTGCTGTGCTACAGCTAGAATAGTTTGGCTCATTTCATGTTGTCGGATTTCGGACTCTGCTTGTCCGACAGCGTAGTTTTACGATGTCCTATTCAAGAGCAAAAACACCTCCTCTTTTACCATATCTACATCGACACTCCACTTACCACCAATACTGCTAAATGCATCTCGAGTCTATGACCCAACTCCATGTTGATAAAACCTATGGAATTTGGCTGCCAAGGTGCCTAACTGGTTCCAGCAAGCAGCAGCCTGGGCCATGCAAAGCCATAGCTAGCATTCAGTCAGTCAAAATAAATTAATAACAAGCACTAAAAATTTAATTAAATAAGTAAATAAACAAGCTGATAAAGCAGCACAAATATCAGGATATGAAATATTTAATTTGACGCAACAAACATGTCAATAGAAAGCAAAACCCGCAAAAACAAAACGACAGTTCGACCAGTTATCGTACATGGAGCAGAAACTAGGGCTGATACAACAAAAACTAAACAAATAATAAGCACATGTGAAATGAAGATCTTAAGAACTATTCAGGGGAAACATTATTTGGTAAGATACCCAACACATAAATTAGGGACAAATATCATATTCAAGACATAACCAAATTTATTATAGATAGAAGAAAGTATTGGAAAGGGCATATAGAATGAATGGAAGAAACCCTACTTTCAAAAAGAGCTTAAGAAGATAGAGAAATGGACGGGAGAAGAACAAGAGGAAGACCAGCCAAGAGATGGATAGACAGTGGATGCACATCCAATACGTCTTCCTCCGAAGTGTGATTTTGGAAATAAACAGGATGAAAATCCTACAAATTATGAACACAAGAAGAGAAGAACAAAATAAATTTATATTCTCTAAACAAGCAAAATGGGACCATAAATTCGACTTGCTGAGGAATTCGCTTAGTTTACGCAGTTCCTGCGTGACAGATTTTTATTGATATTATTTATATAATTAAAATACCGGCATTGCATATTAGCATAAACTCACGATAGGTAGCGCTAGTTTTCAGATTAAGGAGGGAAACAGTTGAAATGCTCTGCCAACCAACGAACAGCAGAATGTAGTTTAATTAAACAGCAGGTGGTTCTGGCGTTCATGCGATTTATATCACATGACGGTGAAGTAAGAAGCACAACAAACTTGCGTTTGCCATTTCTTTATTATTCTCACTAAACATTCAATTGAGAGAAAACAAAGTTAACATTACATTAAAATCTACATTATAAAACTTGGTTCAAATGTCGGTGTTTGGGAATTGTATTTTGCAGGTCCCGGTTTAAATCCCGGCACCGACCAACTTGCATTTTTCCTTATTTTCCTGAGTCTTCAAAGGACGGGAATATCAATAGCTTACTGGACGAAAATACCTAAAGAGTTTAATAAGTTTATTAATATATGTCAGACTTCTGTTAATTTAATTTTAGGGTTAATCAATTCTATCTTCAAGCCACAGTTAGTCCAAAAACATTCAAGACTAAAAGTGTATAAAACACAGGCTCTTCCAACTCTTTTGTATGGTAGCGAAGCATGGACGTTGAAATAGAAGGATATACAGAGACTTAGATCTGCTGAAATGATATTCCTTCGGAGGACTGCAGGATACACACTACTAGATCACAAAAAAATGAAGACATCTTAGAAGAATTACACATGGAAACTTTAGAAAACAAAATTTCTGATTAGAAGTCAAGATGGAAGCAACATGTTCATCGAATTGAAGATCACAAGATACCCAAACAAATGTTAAGATATCAACCTGCAGGCAGAAGAAGACCAGGACGTCCACTCAAAAGACTTCTGGATGGTGTTTCTCTTGAGGCCGAAACTGGCCAACAAATGGCCTAAATTCGTGAATGTACTATGATGATGATGATATGTTAATTTAATTTGTAAAACTATTTTATTGGGGTAATGAAAATATAAAAATAACTATGATGATCTTGAAGATTTTCGGGCAGTAGGCCGTGGTCATGAGGCTTGTAGTTCCCCGACGTTTCGCCAGACGCAGTCTCTGCTGGCGAAACGTCGGGGAACTACAAGCCTCACGACCACGGCCTACAGCCCGAAAATCTTCTTCAAGATCATCATAGCAACTCCGGCCGTGAAAGTCTACGTCAATACACAAAAATAATTTTTGTAACATTAATTTATAATTAATTGATGGAATTATTTTGATTAAAAGTCTAAATTACCTTAGGGATAACAGCGCAATATTAATTGAAGTTCATATCGACATTAAAGATTGCTACCTCATTGGATTAACAATATTAAGTATAGAAGCTTAAATAAATTCCTACATGACCTCAGTTCAAACCGGCGTGAGCCAGGTTGGTTTCTGTCTATTAATTTTTATGACACTTCAGAACTATTGAATCTGGCGGTCCATACACGCGCGGACATAATCTCTCCATACATCCCTATCCCGATCTAATGTTCTCCGATCATCGCAGTATAATTCATCTCCCTCAAACGTTATTCTCTCACCTCATTCTTGGCTTACCTGGACATTTATCCTCTGTTACTTATATCTGATTTCCCATAAAGATTATGCAGGTCTTCTCCATTCGCCTGTATTTTAAACCCGGATATTTATCCGTGTTTAATAATAATAGGGGTTAGGCCTACTCCTACTTTATTTAAAATATATATATATATATATATATATATATATATATTAATAGACAAAATTCTTTTAGGTACGCTTATTGTCCTAGATATGTCATGAATTGTATGAGGCCAACACACAGACCCAGTGAGACATCTAGTAAACAACTAAGATATTATAAGGATGATGAGTGTCGGTAAATTTTGCTTAGTGGCCTCTTTATTCAGGCTTAAGTTATTTTACAAACTTCAACATTTTCACACTCGGGTTCCACAGTTTAAAGTCCCCTCCCAGAGGACTTGGTCATTGCATTTTTCCATCCTAAAAAGTCCATCCTTGGACGATTCTAGTGGTTATGTTCCTTGCCTCTTAGTCCCGAGGGTCGCCGATTCAAACTCGGTTGAGGTATTTGGATTTTGAGGATCGATAACTACATGGGGCAGTCCTCCGGGAGGGACTTCAAGTTGTGAGTCCCGAGTTTAAAGATTAGCGGGATCTTAAAAGAACCTCAAGCCTGAAAAAAGTCTGAACAAAAATTTAACCGACGTTCATCCGTCCAAGTGGTACCTTAGTTTATTTAGGAAGAAATAAAATAATACAAAATGCTAATAAATGTTATTTTGTAATAATAAAGTGTTTGAAATCAAAATATCTGACATGTGGAACAAAAACAACATTGTATAAAACACTAATTAAAACCTTACAGGAATGAAACCTGGGTTCTGACTGAACATGACAAATCTCGGTTGGCTATTTTTGAAAAAAATTAATCATTCAAAAGGATACATGGAACTTTTAAGGAAAATGGAGAGTGGCGAATAAGATATAATAGGGAATTGTTTGAGTTGTATAAACCATTAGATATCATTACATATATTGTAGTAAACAGACTAGCATGGTCAGGATATATAAAGAGGATGAGAAAAAAATGAAGTCAAAGAATTATAGATGGTATGCAATATGTAGCGATTATAATCTTAAAATTTCAGTAAGTAAAACAAAAGTAATGGCATTTTGTGGAAGAAATACTCTGCGTGCAAAAGTAGTAATTAGAGACGAAAATATTGAACAAGTATCCCACTTTAAATATTTAGGATGTGACATCAGCTATGGGTACGATAAAGATATTGAACACAAAACATCAGTTTCAAGCTATTTGTGGTACAATACATAGAACATTGAATAATAAAGCCCATAAACAAACAAAATTAAAATTTTATAAAACAATGGCTGTCCCTGTCCTTTTGTATGGGAGTGAATCTTGGATTACCACTACCAAACAAGAAAGTAAAATCCAAGCAGCCGAGATGAAATTTTTAAGAAGAGTAAAAGGCTGCACTAGAATGGACCAGATAAGAAACGAGGATATCCGTGAAGAACTGCAGATCTACTCCATAAAAGAAAATATATTTAACAACAAGATACAGTGGAAAGAACATGTAGAAAGAATGGAAGAAAGTAGATTACCAAATCCATTATTTTCCAAGAGGAAGAAGAGATGTCGGACATCCTCGGAAGAGATGGTCTTAGATCTATTAGTGAAGACGGAACAGGCAACTCTTGCCTAAACCAGGAAGTGAAGAAGAAGAATCAAGAAGGAAGACGGTATTTTAATGGATGGATGGAGTAATACAGGATGTTAAATCTTTAAAACTCAAGAATTGGTGGACGGTTGCCAGAGATAGAGAAGGCTGATGAAAAATTCTGAAGGAAGCCTTTGCCCACCCACGGTTGTTGATGATATCAGTATAGTTAAGAAAATTCCCACTAGGGGAGGACCCATTTCCCGAGTTGACGAACGGGGATCAATCAATATTACACAAAATTATAATCCACATATAAGGGTTGAAATTGTATTAGCAGAACTCATTTCACCATTAATCATATTAGCATGATATAAATTACTTCTTCTTCCTTTCCAGGATAAAGTCAATGCGACCTGTTCCGGTCTCAAGTCCATCCTTTCCTTGGCCGTCCCAAATATATTTTTCCATGCGGTTTGTAGGTTTTGATCGTTTTGGGTACACCGGTTGATATATTACACGACCAAACGGGTGTAGAAACAATCGAAGAGTATATTAAACGCATGGCTCTTAAATTTTATTACACATGTGAAGGCCATGATAATCCACTCGTGGCATCGCTGGGAACCTATGAAACAGCCAGTAGCAAACACAAGCGTCCAAAATGGACAACACTTGACCGGTGAAAGCTGATAGGGCACACACACACACACACGCACACACAGAAACAATATTAAACAATTACTCAATTATAATTACAATATTGGCATATAATATGTATCAATAAAATATATAAATACAACAAATTAAAAACTAATAACTAATCCTACTGCTACAGGTTCATCCCACCAGTTCCAGAGAAATTTACATCACGAGACAAATACAGATAGAACAGCAACAACAACTGAAGAGTAAAAATTTTAAAAAAGATCTACATGTTACCATAATTGTATGAATAATTGTAATAATCTGAAATGTACATATATTATATTTAAATAAAGAGAAGTCTGATGCCCGGTTTTGGCCCTCCCAATGTAGAGTCATCCGAAAAGCCAAACTTTGGCAAGATCCCGCGTGATTGACTATTCCGATTGAGGTTTTAAGCGGTTTCCCTCAATCCAAAGAGCAATGGCTGAAATAGAATCCCAAAAGGTCCGCTTCCGACTTCACTTGCTAATTAACTTCAAATTTGAATTCAAAATTTAAACCGGGGTTAATGTATTTTACAGGAACCCGGGGTTCTACCTATTAAGGAGGACAAATGGATCGCTCCCCGCCAACACTTAAATGGTGGCCGTAAAGCTTTCTATCTATCTATCTATCTATCTATCTATCTATCTATCTATCTATCTATCTATCTATCTATCTATCTATCTATCTATCTATCTATCTATCTATCTATCTATCTATCTATCTATCTATCTCTGAATCTTTTGGGTAATCGTGTGTTGTCCATTCTATCTAAATATTCTTTCCATCGGTATTTATGCTCTTCTAGTTGATCGAGTATTGAAAATATCTCTAGTTCATTTCTTATTGATTCATTATGTAATATATGTCCACCGCTGTGATCTCGAGGTAGCGTGCTGCCTTGTCACGCAGCGGGCCCGGGTTCGATCCCCGGTCGGGGCAGTTTTTCTGGGTGAGGTTTTTATCGGGGTTTTTCCTCACCTGTAAGACAAATGTCAGGAAAACTTTAAGGCCCAAACGGTTCCCGAAATCATATGGCCACCATCATTATCATCATCATCATCTTTCACCGGTGTGGAAAGCAACGGGAAGCTACCACACCAATAATTCCCTAGTAAAGCCGCAAGAATAGCATGAAAATGCTATGATTGCAGTGAAGGACCTGCCTTCGGGCAGAATTACTATGGATGGATGTAATATATCCATGCATGTACATCCTTTTTCGGATCTTGAAAATTTCATTCCAATGGCTTGAATGTGTGAGATATCTTTTTTTTGTAAATAACCAAGATTCAGATCCATATAAAAGAACAGGAACAACCACAATAAATTACGCCACTGAAAACATACAAACACAATAGAAATAAATGGCCTGTTAAATATTATCAAAAATTCTAGACCCGAAATGATCTTAGATATTAAAGTATCTATAAATAAGAATAAAAATAAAGACAAGTGAGGTAGTTAAGGTGGCAACGTTGATAAAGTAATGACGTTGGAGCACACATGTGGAGCCACCTGTAAGGAGACATAAATACTAGCGTAAGATCTCTGTAAGCTCGCCACAAGGGGTGGCTTGATATACGGCTTTCTCGCCGCAACTTTCAAGACTTTAAGGGTGATTTCGGAACAACCACTTCCCGAACAACACATTGTAACACGATTTATATCCACAACTTTTCACGCTGTTACGTTAGATCGGGATGTGTGGTGCAAAAGCAAGAGTTGCCTTCAACTAAGTCTTATTACAAGACATTCATAGAGCTGACCGTAATCCAGAGCCGCCCAAACTTATTCGCATCGCGGGTCAAATGGAAGAAACATCAAGATGGCGCGGGCCATAGGTCCTGTTGTAACTGTTGTGGATTTTTTTTTGATTGCGGATGAGCCCTTGTATGACTACGCAAAGTACTTAGAGGCGTTTCCTTTGAGCCCAAATTTCTTTCATTCTATTGCTATGAGCTTGTTTTCTATCATCTGTCCAAGTTGTTCCAGTTTTTTTCTTCGGTTTGTCCTCTTGGTCAACTTGCCACTTATTCACCTTAATTCTAAATATATCTCTGTTTGGGATATCTTCTTTAGTAATTCCTGTCAATTTTAAGTCCTTTTTGACTTCATCAATCCACTTCATAGTATCCACTGGAGCTTTACTTCTGTTTTCGTAGAATTCCATTATCTGTTTTGTAAGCCTATTTGAGTTCATTCGTTTAATATGGCCATAAAGTTGTGGATTCATTATTTATTATAATTATTATTATCATCATCACCATTTATTAAGTAAGTTTCACATCTTTTTGCGCCCTATTAATCTACTGTCATTCTCCTCCACATCTCTCTGTCATTCCAATTTCCATCGACCAATCCTTTTTTCTCTAATGCTGCTCAAAATACCATAAATCTACGTTATTTTTGGCTTTCTCTTCTTGTTGTACCAAGTGGCACGAATTCTTGTGTTCTTCTTGGGAATCTGTCTTCAGTCATTCTTGTCACTAATTCCCGCGATTATATCTGTGCGAATTTTTGCAGCATCTTCGTTTCTTGGATTATCAGCGTCTATTATCAATTTGACGTCATTAACTAGTATTTTTTATCGGTTTAACGGTTGGGCCTAGTTTTCATTCGTTTACATAACCATAACTTTTTTATCGTTTGTTATTATTATTATTATTATTATTATTATTCATCATCTTCATTCATGGATTAGGTCTGTTGACCCGTTCCGACTTCAGCCCATCTCTTTCTAGGTCTGCCCACATCTCGGGTGCCTTTAGGTTTGTATTTTGTTATTTGTTTTGGATATCTATCTTCATTCATTCTGTCTATGTGTTGCTTCCATTTTTGTCTATATGTATCCATTTTATCAGTTATTGCAAATATTTCAAGTTCCTGTCCTATTTCTGTGTTCTTGATTCTGTCTTCCTTAGTGCACCCTTTAACAGATCTCAAAAATTTCATTTCTGCCGCCGTTATCCTACTTAGGTCTTGTTTTTTATGTATCCAGGCTTCTGAACCATAGAGCAGTACCGGTACTGCCAACATTTTATAAATTTCAGTTGGGTCTCTCTTGTTGTTTTGTTATTTAGTGTTCGTTTTATCGTACCACATATTCCCTGGAATTTTGCTATTTTATTATTTATATCATTATCATAATTAAATGAAATGTCACATCCTAGATAATTGAGATGGTTCACCTGTTCTATGATTTTGTTTCCTATTACTATTTTCGATCTGATTTGATTTTTCCCTTGGAATGCCATTACCTTAGTTTTTTCTATGGATATTTTGAGATTATATTGTTCACATATATTATATAGTTTAAAAATATTCCTCTGAAGTTCGTCTTCTGTATTTGCTATTATTACCTGGTCATCAGCGTATAATAATGTTTTCAAGTAGTGTGTTTTATCTAATTTTATTTCTTTATTTGTTTCTTCGTTCCATTTTTTTATTATATCATTGATGTATAGGTTAAATAAAACTGGAGAGATACTGCATCCTTGTTTAACTCCTTGATTAGTATGAATTTTATTTTTACTTACTTCATTTCTAGTTTTTATAACAAAAATTATTATTATTATTATTATTATTATTATTATTATTATTATTATTATTATTATTATTATTATTATGTGTTAATTTGTTACTTTTCTTGTTATGCCGTTATAACATATTTCACAAGTTCTTGTTCCATTACTGATATTAATATTATAGGCTTATCCTTAGCACATTTTAGGCCTAATTTATTACAATGTTAGAAGCCTACAGGGGTTGGATAGAAAGTGATGGAGGGCCGAATTATATTTCTAATTGTCTCAATGCAAACTATGAATGGTATTATCTGGCCCACGGGCCGTAGTTTGGACGACCCTGCCTTAATCAGTAGGGATTAATTTATATGGAGTAAATACTCGCCGTTCTGAGTGTGCATACGTTTTATTTCGTACAATATAATTTCAATTCAGGTAGAGGGAACCAGCTTTAAGAGCTGCGGGACCGAATACAGGGTGGACCGCTCGAATGGACCTAATTTCAATTGCTTGTTACTGGCAAACGGTTGAAGATAGAAACTTAAAACAACGTTCATATTACAGAAAAACTCACCAAGTTTTGATATCCAGATCACCACATCTCTATATGAGCCCCAGCAGTCACTGTGACGATATCAAAGCGATGAACAATTTCTTGCCAAGTACGTTGGAGTATGTCTTCTGGAATGTTCTCAATAGCCTCTATGATGCGCTCACGAAGATCACGAAGGTCTTTGACTGGGGTGGTGTAAACTTTATCTTTGACATAGCCCCAGAGAAAGAAATCCAGTGGTGTTAAATCGGGAGATCTCGGGGGCCACGCGATTGGTCCTCCCCTACCAATCCAACGGCCAGGGAAAATGTTGTCCAAAGTCGTACGAACTTCATTGGACCAGTGGGGAGGAGCACCATCTTGCTGGAAAACGATGTTAGGCTGCAGTTGTTCAATTTGTGGAAAGAAGAACTGCTCCAGCATGTCAAGATATGTGGTACCACGAACAGTTTTCTCGGCGAAGAAAAACGGTCCAATGACCTTATTATGTGACAAACTGCACCAAACATTCATCTTCGGACTATCACGAACATGCTCTTGAATAGCGTGAGGATTCTCCGATCCCCAGATCCGCACATTATGCCGGTTTACCTTGCCTGACAAATGGAAAGTGGCTTCGTCCGAGAATAAAATCTTGGTCATGAAGTCAGGATCAGCGCCGAGACGGTCCAGCATCGTATTGGCGAATTCCACTCGTTTCGGCATGTCATTCGGCTCCAGACGTTGCACTAACTGCACTTTATATGCGTGCAGTTTGAGGCGTTTGTGGACAATCCGTTGTAATGTCGATTTTGGTATTTGAAGTTCCCGCGAAGCTCTTCTTAATGACTTCCGGGGGCTTCGCTCAAATGCGGCTTGAACATTTGCTACCATTTCATCGGATGCTCTGCGACCACCACCATGCTTCTTCAACACAGATCCTGTAGCTAATAATGTATCACGCCACTTCTTTATGCTTCTAGCAGTTGGAGCATCACGGTTAAACACACGCCGGAACTCCCTTTGAACTCTAATGATTGATTTAAACTCCGCATACCACAAAACAGCTTGCGCTTTCATCTGCGGAGTCGCCATTTTCACAAACAATTAAATCTAAGAACGAGAAACGTATCTTTGTGCCATCTACCGACAGGATTCGAAACTTGGTGAGTTTTTCTGTACTATGAACGTTGTTTTAAGTTTCTATCTTCAACCGTTTGCCAGTAACAAGCAATTGAAATTAGGTCCATTCGAGCGGTCCACCCTGTATATCTCATGTGACCCTATACTAGTCAGATGTTAGACTATTTTTGTAACACTTGTGGATGTGAGGTCAGCAGCCGGCTGGTAGGTCAAGGGCTTCTAACCCTTGTACAGTTAAGTTTGTTTGAGTAGCGGATGAGAATTTAAAATGTTATAAAAGTGTCAAAAGTCTATTTTTTATTTCGTGAGGTCTATACACATTGTATTTTGTCCAAGACTGACAGAGCATGAAAAACTACAAACATGATTCGCCATATTATATGTAGTAGATGCATTCATCTGATATTTCCTTCACAAGACATGGCGCCGGGGATCTGTGGGGTTATTAGCTCAACAACAAACATTATACATTCATATTTTTTTTTGAAGTCACCCTTGCGCCAACAGCCCTCTGATTTATTATACAGCAACAAACTGTGAGTGGTTAGAAACCACTCAAATTTAACGTTTTCAGATCTAATATTTTATTTTACTTTGAATTATAAATTTTCATTTGTCATGTAAAATTTATCATTTTCTAAATGTATGTTGATTTTTTAGAATGTCCAAAGATATTCAAATACTTCACAGTAATTATTTGGAAACTGTAAATATTTTGTGAAATTAAGTACACCGTGACCCATTCAAACCTCCCACATTTTAGTTAATCATAACTCTCAAAGTATGCGGAATTATAAAACGAGGTTGGTATTAAAAGAAAGAAAAAACTCGAAGAATGTTTGTTTTCATTGTTGCAGTTAATTCATCTGTCGCATGTTGAACAATAATGACATAAAACAAAATGGCAACTCCTCAGTAACGAGCACAAATTGTTTTCTGGTATGCAGAGACGAAGTCAATAATTACAGTGCAAAGAAATTACCGGAGAGAATATGAAGGAAATGCACCTGATGGGAAGACCATTAAGGCATGGCTTGAAAAGTTTCTGGCGACTGGAAGCGTTAAAAAAGAATCAGGAGGTGCTCGTACACGTGTTTCAGAAGGAAAGATTGAAGAAATTAGAGCAGGATTTCAGAGAAGTCCACAAAAATCAATTTGCCAAGCTTCCCGGCAGTTCAATGGACATGTTGGACAGAACGTAGCACGAAATAGAATACAGGCAATATATTGTTTGTGCTACTGATGGTGCACATATAGAGTTTTTTTAGTGTGTGGCAATGAAAATTCTTCCGAGTTTCTGTTTCGTTTAATACCGGCCTCATTTCATAATTCCGCATACTTTGTTAGTTATGATTAATTAAAATTTGGGAGGTTTGAATGGGACATCCTGTATTATAACTGAATAAGGTAATTTAATCTACTCTGTGGTGAATACATTGAAAATATATCACATTATGCGTTTATCTGCCCAGCGCAGAACAAGAAGCATGAAAAGTACAAAAGGAAGTAAAATACCCGAAGAGAGGAAGAAGTTCGACATCCAAGATCTGGTACAATGAGTACCAAGGAAGAAGCACGTATAAGGTTTCAGGTTAAACTTAGTTAATGGAATAATATACCACAATGAGTATATAAGTGATGCCGCAAATGGGAGTCAATGACCGATCACATTTCAATGAATTTTGTTTTACAAACAATCACAGTCGTGTTTCATCTCGATAATTAACGAATTTTGATTACCAAAATAACGAAAGCTCCCCCTTTTGAATATTCCGAACAGGTCAGAGTATTATTTTGCAGTGACTGACTCTCTAACAAATACGTTCAATATTTAGAGAAATTAAACCCTATGGGTACAACTAGGACACGACACACACCCAGGTCCAAAGTTCAGATTTTAAAAAATCCGTTACCCCGCCGGAAATCGTACATTTTCGCCGGAGTGACTACGCCACAGCGACGGACAAATACGTTGAATATAGCAAATAATGAATAGAGTCCTTCGAACTACACATTTGATAAATTGTGTGTTTAATAATTGTGCTTTTAAATAATGATTTTACTGAGTTGTTTCCGAAAAGAAATGAATTAATAACCCATACTGTTGGTTATAATATACAGTTAGATGTGTTTAATTTTTTCTACTCTAGAGTGCATTCTTACAAAATTGCGATCCTATTTAACAATAAATAATATGAAGTTCCAGTGATGAACAAATGAAACGTAACCAAACATTTCTCATTTATTATCATACATCGCCGTTTATATTAAATAATATAAATATTTTAAGATAACTGTCATCATCAGCAGCATCAAGGATTAGACATGCTGGTCTGTTCCGATCTCATGTTAGAATTGGTCATTGACTAAAGTTTATCATAATAAAAAAGCACCTCCTTTTTAACATTCTGAAGAGGTCATAACATTATTTTGCAGTGACTGACCCGCTAAGAAATAACAGATTATATATATATATATATATATATATATATATATATATATATAGTGCATGAATGTCAACAGAAAGCGCATGCAAGAGATAATATAAAAATACAAAAAAAAAAAACCCACTGTTTGCACTTTCTTAAACGAATTATTTTCCAGGAAATGGCATTGCAGAAAAATATAATTGACATATTTACATCATAGGACATCAAATTAATTAATACCTATAACGTTGGTTATAAATTTCTCCACTAGGGTGCATTCTTACAATGTTGTGTTCCTTTGGCAATAAATAATATTATGATCTGGTTGCAGTGATGAACAAGGAAGGAAATGAAGCGTACCAATCGTTTCTCACTTGTTTTCAAACATTGCCGTTTACATTAAATATATAAATATTTTAAAATAATTGTAGTTAAATAATGATTTGTGAGTAAACAGCTTAATTTTATTCGTCAAATAGTCCTAACAAATGCCACTCTTGATTTCCAAATTCTCTAGATAAATTCACTACTCACTTCGTGAGTCGTGCATTTATCGATAATTTGGAAATCACTCGTGGCATTACTTATGATAATAATTTAAGGATTTTTAAACTGACCCAAACCCTCTGGCGGCACTATGGCCCCGGGGTCGACTCAGCTTCTAACGGAAATGAGTACCAGACGCTTGTTCTGGGGGTAAAGGCGGCCGTCACGCAGGGCTGACAAAGTGCCGATTGTCTAGAAAAAGTGGGAGCCTTAACCTCCAACTACCCCAAGGGCCTCCGGGGCTGTTGTGGGATCACTTTACTTTACCAATGTTATTTTGAATCATGAATATATAAACATCCTTACTGAAATATATTTGTTTCTAAGAATCGAGTGTACGTATGCGAACCACAGTTTGGATGTATGCATGTGGAGAATGTATGTGCTTTCCTACAGAAGTATGGCGCTAATGAAAATGGTACCATAACGCATGGATATTAGGCAAACTGTGAGATTTAGGTAGTTAATTATGTAGCGTATACACACGGCAAGACCTTCATAATTATCTTAGTATGGGCTCTCTGCAAACACACTAACTTCACCTAGTTATTCCACATATACTACCTCACTTACTGCACACTGCAGGAAACTAGTGCTTAACTTTACCTTAATTACCAACTATTCCTTTCAAAAGCTAATTCTTTATTTATCTCAGTTTAACTTCTCACCTTTTAAATGCCACACGTTACCCGTGCCTGTCGGGAGAGGGATTTTAAACTAAGAATCACATATTACTTTTTTCACCACATAAAGACATGGAGGGTCATCCCCAATGATTCATAATTAGAGTCTGGATTTCTATGTTAATTACATTATTTTTTCCTCAGGTTGTGTCAGTCTGAAAACTTAAAATCTTAATGAATTAGGCTACTAGGAACATCATCATCATCATCATCATCATAGTACATTCACGAATTTAGGCCATTTTTTGACCTGTTTTGGCCTCAAGAGAAACACCATCCAAAAGTATTTTCAGTGGACGTCCTGGTCTTCTTCCTTCAGGTTGATATTTTAACATTAGTTTGGGTATTCTGTGATCTTCCATTCGATGAACATGTTGCATCCATCTTGACTTATAATCAAAAATTTTGTTTTCTAAAGATTTCATGTGTAATTCTTCTAAGATGTCTTCATTTTTTTTTTGTGATCTAGTAGTGTGTATCCTGCAGTCCTCCGAAGATATCTCATTTCAGCAGATCTAAGTATCTGTATATCCTTCTGTTTCAACGTCCATACTTCGCTACCATACAAAAGAGTTGGAAGAGCCAGTGTTTTATACACTTTCAGTCTTGAATGCTTTTGGACTAACTGTGGCTTGAAGATAGAATTTATTAACCCTAAAATTCTTAAAAATTTAGATAGTTTTGCATTTGCATCCTTTTCTTCTTCATATTAGGAACATCATATTACATGTTAATGTTACATATTTTTAAGTATTCCAAGTCAACACTAAACATACACTAATTACATATTTTTACATATTATGTCAAATGCTTAACTGAACGCGCACTCCCATCCCGTGACGTTCTGTGAAGTCAAGCGATCGTTTTCACAATAAAAAAATCTCCTTCGACACCTCTGTGGTCTCGAGGTGGCGTGCTGCCTTGTCACGCAGCGGGCCCGGGTTCGATTCCCGGTCGGGACAGGCTCCTAGGCGAGTTTTTTCCTCGGGGTTTTTCCTCACCTCTAAGACAAATGTCAGGAAGCCTACGGCCCAGCGGTCCCCGAAAATCATCCGGCCATCATCATCATCCTTACCATTATCATCATCATCCTTCACCGGTGTGGAAAGCAACGGGAAGCTACCACACCTATAATTCCCTAGTACAACTGCAAAGCATAGCATGAAAATGTTATGATTGCAGTGAAAGACCTGCCCTCGGGCAGAATTACTATATATGTATGCACCCTTAAATTCGTAATGTATCCTTTTGGATACATCAGTTGGTTCAATTAATTTAATATTTTAAATAAGTCAGAAGAAAACGAACAAAAATAATCCACTTAAACGTGTGTCTAATTATACAATAAACCTAATAATAACAGTTACACAAGATTCCATTTTCACTGCGGTCCGCCACATTTAAATAACTAACAGAAGAAATTTGTGTTTTGTCAATAATTTAAGGGTTAAATTATCGAGAAATATAATAGTGACTTAGTACGTATCGTGCCATAACAGACGTCCGGATTGTAACTAATGTGATGGGACATACCACATTTATGTAAGCATTTTAAAAACTTGTAAAATTATAAAATTCATGTTTCCACCATTAGAATAAGTAAATAAATAAATAGATTAAACACTTTAACGTCTTACCTTTGTACTTTTTATATTACATATGTATTACAAATTTTATAATTTTTATTATATATTAAATAATTTGATTTGAGGGAAGTAGATTATATAGGGGGTGATTGGAAAACATTAGCTCAGGATAAAGATGTATGGAGAGCTTATATTAGCGCGGCCGTGAACCTATGGGTTCGATAGTGTTAGTGAGTTATATTTACGTACACATTTTCACAGGGTAATACTACATTAAAGTTCGGCCTCTAGTAATCATCTCAAGTCGGGTCTCTTCCCAGACATCATAATATTAAAGCGAACGTACCATTCACACACATACATTGGCGAATATGATAATCATGGTTTTGATGGCCAGATGATGTTCGAGGACCGTTTGGGTTGAGTTAAAATAACTCACTTTCTTCCTGATATTTGACATAATAGGCATACAATATATATATTATATATATGAAAAGAAAAATGAATGCTTGAGTCGGGATTTGAACTCGAGTCTCTAAAGTCTGTACCTTTAGCGCTCTAACCAACTGAGCTACCCAAGAATTCCAATACAAACATACAATTTTCTTATACATGTAGTATTCTCAATTCACACAAGAGGTAGCGGAAATTTGTTCCAACTGACATCTAGCGGCTACATAACAGTTAAGCAAATTTTTTAAAGAGAATATTTACTTTATAGCAGTAACGCTTGTATATATAGATATTATAAATATATTTTTGACATTTGGCAATGAAGGCAAATATGATACGAAAAAAAATGATATTTGCCTTCATTGCCAAATTTAAAAATAATATATATATATACGAGTATATTGTTATCATCCTTCCAAGTATTACTTTAGTTGTCTATTAAATGTCTCATTGAGGCGATGTGCTATCCTCATGTCACTCCTCGACATCTATAGGTAAATAAGCTTAACTAAATTAGCTTGGTTAAGAAACTTACGCTAGGGAGCACCCGTGTCCCAACGTGGGACGTATGGTGTATATACATAAATATATTGTTAATGATTAGTGTAGTGATGTTTCACGACTGGTTAAAAATCAAATGCTATTTCAAAATTAAAATATTATGTTCTATGCTAAGAGATAAAATACACAATTTTTACTCCGACGAACGATACGTTTTGTTTTATATATTCTAATTTTATAGGCTCGTGAGAAACGCTATTATAAATATCCATCCATAGTAATTCTGCCCGAAGGCAGGTCCTTCACTGCAATCATAGCATTTTTATGCTATGCTTGCAGCTTTACTAGGGAATTGTAGGTGTGGTAGCTTCCCATTGCTTTCCACACCGGTGAAGGATGATGATGATGATGATGATGATAAGGATGATGACGATGATGATGATGATAATGGACATATGATTTTGGGGACCGTTTGGGACTTAAAGTTTTCCTGACATTTGTCTTACAGGTGAGGAAAAACCACTATAAATAAAATGTACTGAATGTTCAGCAAAAATGTCCAATTTACCACTAATATTAAAATTACTTACGTAAAAAGCGATTCCAGACCTTAGGAAGCCTTTGGAGTAGTAGCAGCATAAGGATTCAACAATCGGCACGAGATGTCAGTCAGTTTATCAGCCTTACGTAACGACCGCCTTTACCTCCAGAATATACGTCTGATACTTGTTTCCAATTATTATCTGTCGAATGATTTAATTAAATGACTGCGATATTTGACTTGCAAAGGTGATTTTTAGAGGCTGAGATGACCCCAGGACCATGGTGTCATCAGAAGGTTTAGGACAGTTTAAATATTCCGACCCAATTGGGACTCGAACCACCGACCTTCCACTTTGTAGCTATTGCGTTAACCAATTATACTATGGCTCGGTGTGCCAGTAAAATTATTTAATTATTTTGTTTCAAATCATTTCAAATTTGAGGTTTTCCTTGTAACGACTCCACGTCACGTAAATCTGTCAGCAAGTTTTGTGTTGTATAAAGTTACAATGTAGTTAATAGAGATGTTATTCTTCTGTTTTCAGTGTCTTCGTTGTAGTGTAACGCTGGTTGCAGACTGCACAAGAGAAATTGTGATAATTACAAACATGACACGTGTCATGCCTGATAGCAAGTCCGCTACACACGATAATAAACTTGTCGCTACCGAATTAAACTCTACTGTTAAATGTAACTAGAAAACTAGCTACTGCTGGAATATTTTAATTTTACAAAATTTCACGGAAGTCCAGGCTTAAAAAACATCTTGATACACAAAGATTAGCTGCGAGAAATTGAAGACGAAAAAGACAAGTTAAAGGGGCAAGGCCTGAAATAAGATGCCTCTGGGCAAAATAACAGCCCCATAGTGTCGTTAAATTAATATGCTTGTATTAGAAATCAACTTAAAATATTTAAACATACATTTTTATCTAGCTTGGTTTTTTATTAACCCACTATTTTTACTACCAGTCAAATTCAGTGACGGTTTCCCAATAGGAAAACAAATATTTGAATTTAATTTTACAGGATTTGACAGAAATTCATGTATACATAAAAAATATTAACATTTTAATGCACAAATATTAGCTTCAAGAGACTGAAGAAGAAGAAGACGAAGAATTAAAACAGTTTATTTGACTTGTTTATATACAATTAAAATACAGGGTGGACCGCTCGAATGGACCTAATTTCAATTGCTTGTTACTGGCAAACGGTTGAAGATAGAAACTTAAAACAACGTTCATATTACAGAAAAACTCACCAAGTTTTGATATCCAGATCACCACATCTCTATATGAGCCCCAGCAGTCACTGTGACGATATCAAAGCGATGAACAATTTCTTGCCAAGTACGTTGGAGTATGTCTTCTGGAATGTTCTCAATAACCTCTATGATGCGCTCACGAAGATCACGAAGGTCTTTGACTGGGGTGGTGTAAACTTTATCTTTGACATAGCCCCAGAGAAAGAAATCCAGTGGTGTTTAAATCGGGAGATCTCGGGGGCCACGCGATTGGTCCTCCCCTACCAATCCAACGGCCAGGGAAAATGTTGTCCAAAGTCGTACGAACTTCATTGGACCAGTGGGGAGGAGCACCATCTTGCTGGAAAACGATGTTAGGCTGCAGTTGTTCAATTTGTGGAAAGAAGAACTGCTCCAGCATGTCAAGATATGTGGTACCACGAACAGTTTTCTCGGCGAAGAAAAACGGTCCAATGACCTTATTATGTGACAAACTGCACCAAACATTCATCTTCGGACTATCACGAACATGCTCTTGAATAGCGTGAGGATTCTCCGATCCCCAGATCCGCACATTATGCCGGTTTACCTTGCCTGACAAATGGAAAGTGGCTTCGTCCGAGAAGAAAATCTTGGTCATGAAGTCAGGATCAGCGCCGAGACGGTCCAGCATCGTATTGGCGAATTCCACTCGTTTCGGCATGTCATTCGGCTCCAGACGTTGCACTAAACTGCACTTTATATGCGTGCAGTTTGAGGCGTTTGTGGACAATCCGTTGTAATGTCGATTTTGGTATTTGAAGTTCCCGCGAAGCTCTTCTTAATGACTTCCGGGGGCTTCGCTCAAATGCGGCTTGAACATTTGCTACCATTTCATCGGATGCTCTGCGACCACCACCATGCTTCTTCAACACAGATCCTGTAGCTAATAATGTATCACGCCACTTCTTTATGCTTCTAGCAGTTGGAGCATCACGGTTAAACACACGCCGGAACTCCCTTTGAACTCTAATGATTGATTTAAACTCCGCATACCACAAAACAGCTTGCGCTTTCATCTGCGGAGTCGCCATTTTCACAAACAATTAAATCTAAGAACGAGAAACGTATCTTTGTGCCATCTACCGACAGGATTCGAAACTTGGTGAGTTTTTCTGTACTATGAACGTTGTTTTAAGTTTCTATCTTCAACCGTTTGCCAGTAACAAGCAATTGAAATTAGGTCCATTCGAGCGGTCCACCCTGTATATGTGTTTGGGAAAGGATGTGGATGACCTCATACTTGAAATAGGGAAAATAAAAAAAAAATGTGAATTTTTTAAATATCTTGGGTCAATAATTACAAGTTTCGGTACCTGTGAGAGAGATGTACAGGCTAAAATTGCAATGGCAAAAAATGCAACTAAGACATTACATGGAGTAATTTGGAACAAAAATATTACAAAGGAAACTAAAATGAAAATTTATAAGAGCATAATACAGAATATTTTGTCATATGGAAGTGAAACTTGGTCTTTGACGGAATTACAAAAGAATCAAATTAGAACAGTAGAATTCGATTATTTTAGAAGAAGCCTCCAAAAAACAAGACAGGATAAAATACGAAATGAATTCCTTTGGAGAGAAATGAATGTCACCACATCTGTTGTTAAGAGGATTGAAAATCAAACGCTTAAATGGTATGGCCATGTACAAAGAATGGAAAATGAAAGATGGCCAAAAAATATATACCAATGGTCACCCCCTGGAAGAAATAAACGTGGTAGACCAAGATGGAAATGGACAACCTACGTCAGAACAATAATGGAGGATAGGAATTTGGAAGAGGGAGATTGGAATGATAGAGATAAATGGAAACTGAAGACGGCAAACCTATAAGTGGGGGAAAGCCGAAGAAGAAGAAGATATACAATTAAACATCCAAGTCTTACCTCTGAAGGTCTTACCTGTATCTGCAAACTGACAGGCTGTGCATTATATATATGCTTATTAAGTTATCTTGTGTAAAAATTCACTTAATTAAATTTAGGATGACTTAGAAACCCGATCTGACCTGGTTAGCGGGGGACGAACTTCATTCCCGCGTTATAACTTAACCGGGATGTACACAATGTGATAAATAGAAGGGCTTACAGTGTGTCAGTGTGAAGGGTTGTGGTTTCCGCGAAGGTTACATAAACAAAAATACAGTAGCTAAAACCAGAAAAATGGAGAACACCGATTAACTTATTAAGAACTTAATAATATAAATGAAAACTATATTTCATTGTTCATAAGTATAGTGTAATGTCTTGAAAAAAGTGTGTCAAGTTTTGTTGGGTGGATAAACATTGCATTTCTCATGTGCATACGCTGTTTCAGCCCATATTAGCAATATAAAGGAAATTAGCATTTTTTATAAATACAGAAATTCCTTAATAAAAATTTCTGCATCCAACTCTACAAATACACACACAGACAACAGATAAGGAACATTATTAACATATATTTAAATATTTCAGTCTTTTTCATGGAATATTCAACATTTTCTCGTCAAGTATTTTTTCGAATATCACTTGGTCATTTCCCAATCTTGTGTTAATTTAGGGTTCCTTTCCCTCTCAATTCTCCGTACATGCCGCACTATTGTAGTATTTTATTATTATTATTATTATTATTATTATTATTATTATTATTATTATTATAGTTATATTTTATTTCACTTCCATTATTCTTCCTATCTCTGTATTCTTTATTTTTTTCTCTATTTTCGATCTTCTGGATGACCTCCTTAAACATTCATATAATAATAATTAATAACAATTAATAATAATTAATAATAATTATTATAATAAATACTATAAAATAAATAATCTCAACTCGTGTCCAACTCGGGGTTCGGTCGAGGGATTGGATGAGATGAAGCACCTATGTTATGGAGGTCTGTGAACTACAAGGGTGCCGGCCGACCACTCCTGACGCACAGTCACAAGGGCAGATGAATGACATGAAACGAAAGGGATGAAGTGAGTATGGAGAAATGGTGGAATGAAATTTGTGGCAGGTGAAAACGGGAGAAACCCCGAGAAAAACCTGCCCAAACTCAGTTTTGTCCACTACGAAACCCATATGGAGTGACCGGGACTCGATCTAGGGACCCGAAACGGTGAGAGGCGAGCGTCTAGCCGCTTGCGCTACGGAGCCGCCTAATAATAATAATACTACTACTACTACTACTACTACTACTACTACTACTAATAATAATAATAATAATAATAATAATGATAATGATAATATTAATACATCCATAGTAATTCTGCCCGAAGGCAGGTCCTTCACTGCAATCATAGCATTTTTATGCTATGTTTGCAGCTTTACTAGGGAATTGTGTGGGTTTGGTAGCTTCCCGTTGCTTTCCACACCGGTGAAAGATGATGATGATGGTGATAATGATAAGGATGATGATAAAGATGATGGCCATATGATTTCGGGGACCGTTTGGGCCTTAAAGTTTTCCTGACATTTGTCTTACAGGTGAGGAAAAACCCCGATAAAAACCTCACCCAGAAAAACTGCCCCGACCGGGGATCGAACCCGGGCCTGCTGCGTGACAAGGCAGCACGCTACCTCGAGACCACGGCGGTGGACTAATAATAATAACAATAATAATAATAATAATAATAATAATAATAATAATAATAATAATAGTAATAATAATAATATTAATAATGACACGTCAAAGGGACTAAAGTCTGAAGTAAGATGCTTCTGAAAAATTGTTCAGCCCTATCATTCTGATTTTAATGACCTGTGCCGATAAAAGGTCGTTAAATTAATACATTACCTACTTCTATTAAAAATCAACTTAGAATATTTAAACTATATTTTTATGTAGCCCAAATTTTATCATCAGTCAAATTCATTGACGATTTGCCAACAGGAAAAAAAAAAAGTACTTAATATCACGTGAAATTTCTCGACAAACTCTATTAACAAATCGACTAGATTTTATTCCTATACGAGTCAGATGGATCAAGCGATGACATCTAACTCGGACACCAATTATCTAGATTCGATTCCGTGCAAGTTGACTTTTTTTTTCAGTCACTTGTATGTGAGCTAGACTTACAGGTCACATAGCTTCCTAGTGAAAAATAAATACAGAGAACTTCCCTTTGGCAGAGTCGGCAGGAGAGTATGACTAACCATTTTGTAGAATGCCAAGGCCGTAAAGAAAAAGGATACTTCATTGAATGGGCGGCTAGTTAAGCTTACAGTGACTGAAATGAAAGTTGTACAATGGATAACAAGTGCGTGAATTATGGTACAAAACAATTATCCTTAAGTAATAAGGCCGAACTAATTTAGCATAAACTCGCTGAATGAGTGTAAACATTGACAGAGTCGTCTGGGAGTATTCTATTGCGCATGTCCCTCATATAAAAGTATATGTGTACAAAGCAATATAAGAACAAATATCTACGAATTACAAACCTACTTACCATATATGAAATTTTATCATTGCTTATTTTTAGATTGGCTTATTCGATCATAATTACATATTCTGTGTTTGAGCCTTTGACATGGGTTCCCTGAAGTAGCCCCCGCCCGGAGAACCGAATGCGGGACTATTTGACCTCCAGAAAATTTTACCCCGTTGAACCCATTTCTTGACGATTGTATTTTTAAGGTGAAAGATCGTCACTCATTCGATCAAGGTACTTTTTTCGTCTGGCTTATCACCTTCGACCAGTCCGGCATGGGTAACCCTATTGGCAGCAATGCTACCGCCGGCATATGTTGCACGTATGGGGGAATGAAATACTTGCATGGAAGCTTCATGTAGGAAAGCCAGAAGGAAGGCGCCCAGTTGGTAGCCCAATAATGAGGTGGGAGAATAACATTAACTATGATTTGAGGGAAGTAGATTATACAGGGAATGATTGGAAAGCATTAGCTCTGGATAGGGATGTATGGATAACTTATGTCCGCGTGGCCATGAACCTACGGGTTCGATAGTGTTAGTGAGTAAGTAAGTCATTACATATTCTAAAGTTTTTTTTGTAAAACAACACATTTTTTTTCTTTTAAACAAGTAATTTTCATAAGTGGAATTTAATTTAAAATACTTTGTATATGAATAACTTATTTTTTAAATTGTGATTAGAAATAGAAACTCGGGTACCGGTACCTGATTATGCATTCAAACGGATTTTCAAAGCTGTACCAAAATATTTTCAGGGAAGAAGTCCATCCTCACGACACCATAAATATAGATACAGGAAGACACTGAAGACTTAGGTATAGGGTTTCATATTGCAAGATTTCTTTTATAACCTCAACTACCAGTTGTTATGAATGAAATAGTAGAAATGTGCTGCACGCCGTAGCGTAGGCAACGTGCTATAAGTCGGAAGGTCAAGATTTTTAAATTGGCGCAAACATTTCGTTGACTTTTGCATCTTGAGTCGACTCAGGCTCAAACGGAAATTAAAACATCAGACTATATTCTGGGGGTAAAGTCGACCATCACGAAGGGCTGACAACTCAGCTGATATCTCGTGTCGATTGTCTAGAAAGATGGGCCCGTAATGCGATCACTTTATAGCAGAAACATTTTGCAGCGCCCCCATCCTTTCACCATTTCTGATCTGATTTTGAAGTTAACGTTCGTCTTGTTAAGTCCTTTCCTTGCCTAAGCCGGAATTTGGCGCTTATTGACAAAGTTAATTTAATTATGCTCATTTATCCATAAATGTCAAAGGGCGATAAGGGTAGCGCTCGATGAAACGTCTAGTGATAACTAAGGTATTACTGGATGGGAAACGGTCGGTAAATTTTGCAAAGATACCTTTTTATTCAGGCTTGTGGTTCTTTTAATAATAATATAAAGGAGCACTCAGAAGAGCATTAGTTTCGAAAGTTTTACGTTCTTTTCCACTAATCACTTGTATTCACTCTTTGCTGTATTCATTAATTGATTTTGTTCTGTTTTTACACTCTGTGATATGATAAAAGTTTACACTTATCACCGCACAGTGCACATCTGCAGTCTTCAGTTGGCTGGTGGAATTTTTTATTTTCGCAGACCTTGTGATGAAAGCCATGTATTGCTAGTCTGGTTACAACGTGTCTCAGTGTCTGACATTCTCTTGTCCAGTTTCTGTCATGGAACTGGAAGTTCAAATCCCGACTCAAGCGTCCTTTTTTCTTTTCATACCATATTTGCCTTCATTGCCAAATGTCAAAAATATATTTATAATATCTATATATACAAGCGTTACTGCTATAAAGTAAATATTCTCTTTAATAATTTGCTTGTGGTTCTTTTACGAGCCTGAAAATCTTCAGACTCGGGACCGACGGCTTAAAGTCCCTCCCGGAGGACTTGTTCCTTGTACTTTTCCACACGGCTGAGTTTTAACCCACGTCCCTCGGAACTAGATGCACTAGCCCACCGCGACTGATTAAACTTGATATTTAATGTGACATTTTAGTGTATCCTTATATATTTTACCATATAGTAGGCCTATTATATAAACATGTACATATTTAACTTAATACAGTACAGTGTGATTATAAAGTCTCAGTACATTTTAAAGAAATCGCTTACATATCGTATTTCTGTTACAGGCATTCGAAAGATACAAATATGTTCAACATTGAAGAGCGGATAGGGATTGTTGCTGCGCGTTTAACAGGCCAGTCATACTAGGAAGTTAGAGACAGATTCCAAAGGAAACCATCACGGGAGACGTGTATCTTGATATGTTGCAACTTTTCTTACAGGTCACAGTTACAGCAAGATGGTACCATTGATACAGTGGTGTTGCAACAAGATGGAGCACCACCACACTTTGCTCTGGCTATACGCGGGTATCTCAATGACAGGTTTCCCAAAAGGTGGATTGGAAGGGCATCTCCTCGTATCTGGGCACCTCGTTCGCCAGACGTCGCACCCCTGGACTTTTTGCTTGGGGGTTCATCAAGCAACAGGTGTACAGAACCAAGTTCCTAATCTGCAAGTGCTAAAAGAACGCATACTCCAAGCGAGTCAAATGATTACAGAGGATATGTTGGTGCATGTTTTCCGGGCAACGGGTGTGTCGTTGGAAAAAATGTTTTGAGACTGATTGAGGTTATGTTGAACACTAACTTGATAGTAGAAACTACCTTATAATTTTTGTTTTATTTGCGCTACGTTATCCACAAAATGTACTGGGACTTTATAATCACACTGTATATAAACATCCATCCATCCATAGTAATTCTGCCCGAAGGCAGGTCCTTCACTACAATCGTAGCATTTTCATGCTATGCTTTGCAGCTTTACTAGGGAATCGTAGGTGTGGTAGCTTCCCGTTGCTTTCCACACCGGTGAAGGATGATGATGATAATGATAAGGATGATGATGGCCATATGATTTCAGGGACCGTTTGGGCCTTAAGTTTTCCTGACATTTGTCTTACAGGTGAGGATAAACCCCGATAAACACCTCACCCAGAAAAACTGCCCCGACCGGGGATCGAACCCGGGCCCGCTGCGTGACAAGCCAGCACGCTAATTCGAGACTACAGCGGTGGACAAATATATACAGATTGTGGAAATTAATATTACATTACAATTATATTAGTCCACCGTTGTGGTCTCGGGGTAGCGTGCTGTCTTGTCACGCAGCGGGCCCGTGTTCGATCCCCGGTCGGGACAGTTTTTCTGGGTGAGTTTTTTATCGGGGGTTTTCCTCACCTGTAAGACAAATATCAGGAAAACTTTACGGCCCAAACGGTCCCCGAAATCATATGGCCATCGCAATCATCATCATTCATATTCATCTTAGGATTAGGGACTCTCCTGGCGCACCATTATCATCATCATCATCATCACCCATCGTATCATCGGGGCAACGTAACCCCGCCTTCAAACCTCAGTAGTGGGTTACAAGCACGCGATGCCAGGAGACAAACCAGGAATGTCGAAAGACAAACCTGGGGCATTTGAAAAAAATAAATTAAATAAATAAATAAATAAATACATAAAATAAAATAAAATCCTAGCCTCAATAATGAAAAATATAAATAGAGTTAATCAGCTTAAGGGTATTATTTGAGGGATAGAAGAGTATTATAAAATAATTACTATTTATTAACATCCATTTCATCATATTAACCAATCCATGTCATTATAAATTAAACACTGTATGATCTTACCTACAAATATGCACATAGGAGGAATACACAGGGTAAAAGTAAATTTGACGCAGTATGAGGATCTGGAGATTCTGAATAGCAGATAGGTATAAACAAATGACAGATTTCTCTGTATATTCCATGTATTTTCTCTAGATATTGGTGAAATGCTGTCTGTAAGACGATGTTTCTGGTAATTTCGACATCGTGTTCAGGGTGCTTGCTACTTCCTCACGAGTGCGGCGTGCTGAATAATTAAGGAAAGCGCTGAGTTCTGTGTACAGCTTATTCGTGATCAACATAACTTACACAATTCGCACCACTTCTCCTGTCTCGTAATGAATCTTACAACCATTGTACATAGGATCTATCCATAAGCCTACATCCACAAAAATATTCTATTCTATAGGTCTCTAATTTTAAGGGAGGAAAAAATATTACGAGTATTTGAGAATAAAGTCTTGGAAAAATTGTTGAAGAGACGGACAAGTGAATGGAGAAAACTACATAACAGAGAGCTTCTTTATGGGAAATCAGATGTAATAATAACAGCCAAATTTCGTATACTGCAATGGTCAGGACAAGTAGCACGTATGAGGAATGCAAGAAGGACACAATTTCTTATTGGAAAATCAGAGGTAAAGGTAGAACAAGAATGAGGTGGGAGAATAACATTAACTTTGATTTGAGGAACATGAATTATACAAGAAATGATTGGAAAGCATTAGCTCAGGATAGAGATGTATGGAGAGCCTATCGCATCCGGTCATGAATCTCCGGGTTCGATAGTGCAGTTAATTATCTGAATATAATTATTTCGGTATCAATTAATAGTAATGTGAAAATACAGTATATAGGCCCACAAATTTTACTGTAAATTTGTTAACAATATAAATAGGGTTTAGTTCATTCCATTAACGCAATTTAACCTCTCACCTTATAGCTACTTTTTTACATGTCACACGTCACCCGGGTCTTATAGAGTCACGATCTGTCGGGAGAGGTATATAAATACAACAGTTTTATATAATAATAATAATAATAATAATAATAATAATACATAGTAATTCTGCCCTAGGGCAGGTCTTTCACTGCAATCATAGCATTTGCGTGCTATGCTTTGCAGCTTTACTAGGGAATTATAGGTGTGGTAGCTTCCCGTTGCTTTCCACACCGGTGAAGGATGATGATGATAATGATAAGGACGATGATGATGGCCGGATGATTTTCGGGGACCGTTGGACCCTAAGCTTCCTGACATGTGTCTTACAGGTGAGGAAAAACCCCGAAAAAAACCTTATCCAGGAGCCTGTCCCTACCGGGAATGGAACCTGGGCCCGCTGCACGCTACCTCGAGACCACAGCGGTGGAAATAATAATAACGATAATAATAGTAATAATAATAGTAATAATAATAATAATAATAATAATAATAATAATAATAATAATAAATATAATAATAATAATAACAGCAGAAATGAAATTTATGAGACGTACTGCAGGTTACTCAAGAACAGACCATAAAAGAAATTCTGAGATTCTCAAAGAATTACAAACAGAATCAATCATGGAATATGTACAAAAATATAGAAACAACCGGAAATCTCACGTTAAGAAGAATGGGCCGTACAAGAATACCACACCAAATCTTAAATTACCAGCCACTAGGCAAGAGATCTTTGGGCAGACTCTTCAAACGTTGGATTGGGACGGTAACAGACCCCTAGGTCTATCACATTAAAGGAAGAAAAAGATAATAATAATAATAATAATAATAATAATAATAATAATAATAATAATAATAATAATAATAATAATAATAGCAGTAGCATTCAAAATTACAAATTAAAATATATTCTAGTATGGGTAAAATTTAGCCAGCAACTATAGGCACGGATTCACTGGTGTTTAAAGTATAGATTTTACGTGCTATGAAACAAATGTATTCGAATAATTACAGTAATGACATCTGTAATCCAGAAACAAGCAATTAGCAAGAATTAAAAACTTGGAAATATAGGAAACATGTGCAAATCCCTTATTAGTAATCCCAATTTTATCTTTAAACAAACAACCAGTTTTATAGCATAAAACGGAATGGTTATTCCATTCCATTAAAATGTAAATTAGTTCAATATCGTTTATTTTTTATTATTTTTCTTTCCAGAAATTTCCTAGATTAAAAAAGAGACAGAAAAAATAGCCCCATTTACGTTGAAGGAAACATAACAGTTGAATGGGATGCAGTTTGGCAAACATTTGGAGACAACAATCCGCTAGCTTTTATACACACATTAATGGAATTAGTGAAATGTCTTAAGGAGGGTCTATTTGTGTGGATTATGTTCTCCAAGCAGCTGAATTACTGCAAACACCAAAAGTTTGCAGCTAAATGTTCTTGCTTATTTTACTGCGAATCGTTTTGCGGTAATGCGATTTGTGCGAGTTTCCTGTGGCCACATTAATGCATGAGCACGGCCATCTTGATAATATACCTATATTATGTATGTGCAACATTAAGCAAAACCCACATCGCCTCGCTGGTTTCTTGTTTTTTGTTAGATTCTACAGCAAACCGATTTAAACAACTTCCATTTTATATTCCACTCTACTCTTAAGGCTGGTTTACATGGAGAAACTTCTGTTTTGTAGCGTACTGAAATTCAGCAAAGGAAATTACTGGCCTGTTTAAGTATATTATGTTACAATCACAGTGTGTACGAGCCTATCTAGCCGTTCGAGCTTAATCCTGTAATCCTGGTAACGGAAAATACAACTTTATTTTTGTTTTAAATTATTTTTTAGCATTAATAATTATTAATTTTGAAAGCAAATATTTTTCTTGGGGTTTTGAAGTGAGTTCAAAACTGATTTCGAAAGTTACAATCCTGTTTTTGTTACTTTAGTTAGTATCATGTAACAATAGTATATTACGATGTGAGGTTGGGAAGTGGTTTGTACAGAAGCGAGGAAAATGTTTAAAAACCGAGCGATTGCGAGGTTTTTAATTTCCGAGATTCTGTAAAACACTTCACAGACGTGCGTTGTACATTATCTTTTGCGCGATGGCGTTTTAAAAATAATAAATAACAGTAAAATAATAACATCTTTGTTGGAAATATTTGCGTTCATTATAAACAACTGACTTACGTTAACAGTGTGGGCAATGTTTATTAGTTGAAACTACAGGAGGTCGTGGCACCAACCAGTAAGAAAATGGCGAGAAATACGTATTTATTGTTTCAAATAAAGTTTAGTTCATTTAAAGATGCAATGATTTGTTTGGTATAATGTATATTAACTCTACCTTTAGGATACGTTTCGTATATACATTGTACGTAGTATACATAGAGGACAGTGGTTTTACTTCTCACACATGGTTTGTAATATGTAATATTACAGTATAGTTATTTATTACAGTATAGTTATTTCGGTTAGCAACCCCAAAATGTAGGAAGTTGAACTTTCAATCAAGGTCGCCTTTGCTGTAAGTACGACAAAACAACACTATGGCGCAAAAAATTACATTATTTACAAAGGAACATGAAGGATAAATTTGAGTTTTTATCGACAATGATAAAATAGGATTATACATAGATGTAAGTGCTGCCTTACTTATTGGCTTTACGGCCCTTTGAGTCTAGCCATAGTCTACATCAAGCTAATTCATTACGCTTACTTCCATACAGATGTAATGAATAACATGTTGCACATACCCACCCAATGAGACATCTAGCAGGCAACTAAAATATTATTTGGACGACAAAACTCGACAAATTTTGCTAAGAGATCTCCTTTTCAGGCTTAAGATTATTTACGATCCTCAGATTCGGGACCAATGGCTTAAAATCCCTTCCGATGGACTTGTTCCTTGAATTTTTCAATCCTTAAAAGTCCATCGACCCGAGCCGGGTTTGAACTCGGGACTAGAGATAAGGACCATAATCAATAGACCACCGCGGCAGACTTCATAGCTCTGCCACTTGATCGTAATAGAAATTTAGTAAAAAATATGAGCATGAAGCACGGTTAGGTAAAATCATTACAAAACTAAATACAGGTATCTTGAGTTGTTTATAGAGTGAGAATAAAAATAAACTTGTCATGTATCATACAATAAAAAGAGATTGAAAAGGTTAAGTATGTATTGTTTCTGGTAGACCACACAAAATTAATTTGTGTGTTAATTTAATTCCGGTCATCTGTGAGCATTATTACAGAAACTTGAATCTCTCTCCTGACACACGCTACTTGTGAAGTCACGTGACATGGTAACATAAGTCACGAACGCTACCTCTATGGAGCAAAGAATGTCCGACAGTCATGCCAACTTTCACACGACATTACAATTAAGATTATCTACATCAATAAATGTTCAGGCACTTGGTAAACATATCACTTTCTTGTCTCTTAATTGAATATAAATATTATCAGAATCAAGGCAACCGGAGCCTTTAGGTTTACAAATTGGAATTATATAGAAGTCATTAATTCTTAGATGTCAAACAAAGAGGACGATTAAAATTCATTTCTATCTACACTGATATAGAAAACTGATATAGAAATTACGAAATACATGAAACTTTGTTGAAATAAAGAAGCGAGAAAAAATAACTACGTTTCGCTATTATTAGATTCATGTATATGAAAAATAAAATAGAAAATAATTGTCAAAGATGGGTTCTGGGATAAAAAAATATAATTTGTTAACATGTCTGAAGAAGGTACAGAGTGATGTTGAGTGATTCCGGGTTCTGTGGCCGTGGTCCATAGTTGGTGTTGATACCAGACGTTTCGCCCTCAACTGCGGAGGGCATCTTCAGTGGCGAGTGCTTCTAGGCGTGTTTCCTGGTAGGAAGCTCTACTTAGAGTGAACGTTGCGGGTGTTGTATTGATACTAGTGGTGGGAGCAGGGTGAGCGGGCGTGGCTCTTACACTAGGGACAACAAGGAGACGACCATTAGCCAATCAGCAAGAGCCACGCCCGCTCACCCTGCTCCCACCACTAGTATCAATACAACACCCGCAGCGTTCACTCTAAGTAGAGCTTCCGACCAGGAAACACGCCTAGAAGCACTCGCCACTGAAGATGCCCTCCGCAGTTGAGGGCGAAACGTCTGGTATCAACACCAACTATGGACCACGGCCACAGAACCCGGAATCACTCAACATCATGATTACCGGCCGTGAAAAGCCTGCATTCAACTAAGGTACAGAGTACCGAAACAGCTGTCACTGAATTATATCTTAATAAATATGAAAATCAAATAAAACTACGTTTTATTTTTATTTAATTAATAGATATGGATTTTCAGGGGGCACGCCGTAGCGTAGTGGTTAAGGCACTGCGCTACAAGCCGGAAGGTCGAGGGTTCGAGTCCCGGTGGGGTCAGGATTTTTAAACTGACCCAAACCTTCTGGCGGCACTATGCCGCATCTGGTTTTCTGAAAGGATTTCCGGGGCGTGTTAATTGTTTTACAGCTTCTCGCTTAAAAGTCAGATTTTGTTTGAAAAGTATTTCAAGAATACACTGTTCAACATAGTGAAAACTAAAATGTAAATATTTTAGTTTCTCCGAATGAAATAAATACATTTTTTTTATTCCACTTTTGTGATAAAATATAGGAATTTGAGGAATATAGGCAAAAACATGTTCTAACATAAATTTAGGTATTTTTAGGCACTTTAGGATCACCATTTTACATATAAATATATGAAATGTGTAAATACAACTTCATTTTAAGATATCTCTTCAGGAACAAAAATAGATTTTTGCCTAAAATCCGAAGTCTAGTTGTTATGACTATTGTTCTGCCTGGCCTGTTAAATTCTTTGTTCTTTTTCGTCCTAGAGACACTTAGCGTCCCGATCAGAGTTGTTCGCTCAGTACCACACATTCCGACGTTACGAATGAACACTTTAGAAAGAAAAAAGAAAGAAAGAAAGAAAGAGAGAGAGAGAGAGATAGAGAGATAGAGAGAGAGAGAGAGAGAGAGAGAGAGAGAGAGAGATAGAGATAGATACTCTCTTCATAATCCACCGACTATCACAACACCTGAGACTCTACTGTAATTAGAATGCTTTATGGTAAGTATGAAGCCGGTAATAAAAAACAAACTGTGACCCGATTTTCATATAGGGGCCTATTACTTTGAATTCAAGAGAAGTCCGCCGTGATGGCTCAGATGGTAGCATGTCTGCTTCGTGACAAGAGACCCGGGGGTTCAATACACCTGGCGGGCTCGAAATTTTTAATCGTTGAATTAATTTAATTCTAAAATTTTCAAACTCGGAGCCAATGTAACATTTTTAATCGCTAGATTGTGCATTAGATTCCTGCATCAAATTGCAAACTTCTCAGAAGTACATATCGCACCCCGGCAAGAATAACATCACAACTTAAAAAAAAAAAAACTAATTTTCCAGTACAGCAAAAAGAAAGTTCACTTACAACACAGTTCAAATAGTTTACGAATAGTTATATGTGCAAATTGTACCTTGATTAGTTAGGAATTCAGTTACTGACATATTTTATACAGTTTAAACAAAATATTGTTGTTTTGAATTGGGGATTAACTCAATTTCGTCCATTTTTGAGGTATGAAGTTATTCTTGTCGGGGTGTGATATGTTCAAAAGGCATTCGCTGACAGCGATTCGTTCGTCGGATGCGGATGTTAAGCCTGGTGGCTTCCTTAGTTCTTTTCGATAGGATTAGGCTACATGCCAGCACCGGGTTTCACCTTCAAACTTCTCTTTATCACCAAGCTTCATACACTCATCGTACACTCATCTCTGTACACAATTCAAGAATACGTCATCTACATAAACTGGTCTTTCGAAGTGGCGCACAAATTGAAAACAGACCACATTAATGTCATCTATTCTCCCAGCGCGAACCTCGAAGCACGTAAAGTGCAGTGGGTGGCATTAGAACACACACTTTGCATAAAAAACACTGAAAATCTCAGGGAATCGAACCCGTGCCCACAGCGTCGTTTATCTGACTCACTATTTGTCTTGGTATGTGTGTCGGCCGCGGTGGACTGGTGGTTGTACTCGTTGCCTCTGGTCCCGAGGGTCGCGGGTTCAAACCCGGCCGGGGTCGATGGATTTTTTAGGACGGAGAAATTCAAGGAGCAAGTCCTCCGGGAGGGACTTTTAGCCGTGGGTCCCGAGTCTGAAGATTTTCAGGCTCGTAAAAAATCCGTAAGCCTGAATGAAAAGGCCTCTAAGCAAAATTTACCGACTTTTTCCGTCCTAGTCCTTGGTTTCCTAGATGTCAGTACGAGGCGGAACGCTGACCACGGACCACTCAAAATGACATCTATACGAAAACAAGTGTAACTAAATTAGTATGGTTCAAATTCTTCCCTATAGGGGGAGAGCGCCTATATCTCTGTAAAGGGAAAACATGGGCTTACAATACAATACAATGTAACAAAGTTGATCTGAAATGGCTGGAGGATTAAATCTGGGACTACTGAGGGGAGATTCTAGTTTCCAAAGACCAGAAAACTCGGCAGTTTTGTTATGCACACCTTGTGAAAACATTAACGACGAGAAATTAGTTTTTGTGCTGTATCAGGAGAAAGTAACGGTTTACTTTTCCTGTGGAAGCTAGGTGTGCGCTTAATGCTGCAATTGAATTGCGAGTCTGACTTTGATAAATATCCTCCGCAGGTAGGAAATTGCTGCCACTTGGGAACCGCCTCGTTCCACCAATTTCCACAGATAAGAAATGTCCGCACTCAACAATTCCTATACTTTCTCCGCTCTGTGAAATACAGCCTCGTTATAAAAACATTAACTGTATCACATGTATACAGCATAATTATCATGAATAGGATTTTCATAATTTTTACATGCCTTTCTTTTTTTTTTTTTTTGTCAATGGTCCCGCACAGTAGCCGAGTGGTTAAGGCAAGATGTCTTGGCGCAAAATTACGGGACATGCGCTGGTTCGAGTCCCCATGGGGGAAGACATTTTCTCACGGAATTTCGGTCAGTATGGAACCGGTGCCCATCCAGCATCGTGAGAAATTTTGATAGCGGCTCAAGTTGAAAAAAACAGCTATAACAGCTGGGGCACCCGACATGTTGACCACACGTCACCCTTACACTGGTTGGATGATCGTCAACCTATGTGACCAACACATGTGGATGTGAGGCCAGCAGCCGGATGATAGGCCAAAGGCCTTCTAGGCCTGTCGCGCCATGCAGTTTTTGTCAAGACCTAAGAGATTCTTTAATAACTTAAATAGTCCACCGCTGTGATCTCGGGGTATCGCCGTTGCCTTGTAAGTAGCGGCTTGGGTCCGATCCTCAGTCGGGGTAAGTACCCTGTGAAAGGTTTCTTTTTGCAAATTAGATATATCCCAATTGAAATTATACCCCCTTAAAAATAAAACTTTACAAATTACTCACCTGCAATTAAAAATGAAAATTTTTAAGGTCCAAATTATCCCTGAATATAATCTGGTACCATCCATACCTTGCTGAGCACGAATGAATACTTGAATCGTATGTCTTGACAAATATTCGTGTTGTCTCGGAGATGACCCTGGTAATGAGCTGATCACTGATCTAGATATGCCCTACGTGTCTTTATGTGGTCAAAAAAGTATGTGTCATATCCAGAGTTCAAATCCTCTCCTAGGAGTTTGTGTTTATGTAAGGCCTGGGTGACGTGAGTCATTCATGTAAAAGTACATACCGGTATAAAGGAAGAGATTATATAGGTCGCACAAGGGATTTTGAAGAATGTCCTTGACCGTAAATCCAATCGGAGAGCCTATCCAGACTGCTCAGCTGTGAATTCTCTGCCTGCCACGCGTACAAACAAAACAGTTCATCTTACAAAACATGTACAGTCCATAGAGAATTATAGTGAGACGCGGATGTGTTGATTTTAGATTTTAAACCGTAGACTATAATTAAAATATTTTGTACACTTGCTGCCTCAAGTCTTAAAATTATAGTGCAATGTGAATATCGGGTCTTCTCAACGTGGAGCCGCTACTTATTATAGAAATTCCTTGAGAACATTTCTTCCCCCATGGAGACTCGAGCCAGCGCAAGTCCCGTAGCTCTGCGCCAAGACATCTTGTCTTAATCACATGGCTAAGGCGCGGGGAAGACTATAGATGGTTTAAATTAAAGTGACAGTTAGTGGTTATTTAAAACATTAACAGAGAGATATAAACCAAATATAGTGTGTGTGTGTGTGTATATTATATATATATATATATATATATATAGTGAATATACTTCCTCCACGTATAAAGATGTCCTAACTCACGGGCACTATCGAACCCGTAGGTTCATGGCCGCGCGGACATAAGCTCTCCATACATCCCTATCCTGAGCTAATGTTTTTCAATCATTCCCTGTAAAATCTACGTCCCTCAATTCATAGTTAATGTTATTCTCCCGCCTCATTCATGGTCTACCAACTGGGCGTTTTCCCTCTGGTTTTCGGACAAGAAGCTTCCATGCACGTATTTCATTCCCCATTCGTGCCACATGTCCTGCCCATCGCAGTCTACGATAAAGATTACCTATATTAATTAATTTTTGTAGCGAGATTTTAAAAATATTTAGCAGTGACTGTATTTGATATTCGCTAGCGAGCAGCTAGCGAGGGAGTTAGAAATGACGTGTGGTCATACTTCCTATTGGCTGAGACCTACAACTGGTTAGTATAGGACTCGCATCTAAGCTCTCATTACAAATTTCATTCCTCAGAAATCATTGCTAGGGGTATACTAAGGTAAAGATATAGGCGTAACATACATACATATGTATATATGCACATATACAATTGTTTAAATTTAGGAAGTTCATTAAATCATGTATATATGTATGTACTCCATATGTCCCACGTGCGGATACGGATGCTCCATAGCGGACCCAACTTTCTAGCCAACCGGCACTAGAAGTCAGCCCTGCGTGATGGCTGTCTTTCCCAGAGAACATGGATCTGGTACTCATTTCATTTATCTGGCTGAAACAAAATAATAATTTATAAAACAATATTGTAAAGTGTGATGCTTTATGAGGCAGAAACTTGGACAATAAATAGATAAGAATAAGTAAAACTGAGAGCTACTGAGTTGGCTGCCAGGAAATCAACGAAAGACAGAATAAAGAACATGGAAATAAGACAATGGATATAGTAAAATATGCAGTAGAAGTTATAATGAGAAGATATCAAGAGGACGAGTCAATCCCAGGGGGATGGTATCGCCAGATGGTTTAGGCCACTTTAAAATCCCTTATTCCTTAAAAAAACTACGCTATGGCGTTCTCCCGATTATGCCTATACTGTTTCCGAACTAAGTTCTAGTTGTACTGTAAATAAACTTGCATAATACCATTACCTCGCCGACTCAATTTATTAGGTGAACCGTGGCGTTACTTATACCTGCCATATTGCCTGAATTGTTAATGGAAGAACATTTTTTTTAAATAAGGAAATAAGACAACATAAGATGGTACCAATAATTGGTAACTTCCATTTCTTATTTATTTGTGACAAAAAATTATATATGGGCCTACATAACCAGACATTTACGCTTTATCTATGATGTCAATAGATATCCTCTATTTGCAATTACATTAGATATACGAGCAGAATATATGTTACCTGTAAATTCTGCTATTATTTTCACTACATCCTCAATAGCTAATGTAGGGTATTTTTTCACTAAACTGTTTGTAAACGTTCAAAATAATTTGATTCTCTCAGATTTTCAAAGATCTTCTTTTTGATGCTTCAAAAATTATATAGAAGAACATACATTTGAAACAAATGAAATTCTAAAGTATTCTACATGCATACGATCATCATCATCATGTGGCTTGTTCCGGTCTCATAGATTCTCATTCAAAAAGTTGAATCCATCTCTTTTTCGGTCTACCAATATTCCTATCTCCTCTTGGTTTGTAAGTGTAATTTTTAGAATCTGATCATCTTTCATTCTTTGAACATGTTCTTTCCAGTTTTTTTCTAGATTCTTTTATTTTATCTAAAAGTTTAAAAATATTTAGCTTATTTCTAATATCTTCACTTCTCTTCTTTTATCTAGAAGTTTGCAGCCAGCCACACTTCTCAGAAATCTCATTTCAGTTGCTTCTATGATCTTCTCTTCTCTTTTAGTTAAAACCCAAAATTCAAGGGGACTGCCACTGCTTTATATAATTTTAGTTGTGTTTCCATTCTTGTGTTTTAAAACATTATTTTAATTGTGCCACATATATAATTCAATTTATTAAGTTTGTTAAACAGATCTTCATTTTTAAAATAGGAGATTTCATAACCCAGATATTTAAAATGGTTCACTTGTTCAATGGGTTTCCTCTCCAGAATTATTTTAGCTCTCACGGTATCTGATCCCTTAAAAGCTAACATTTTCGTTTTACTTATTGATATTTTCATGCATAAGAATTAAACAAAATATTTATTTAATCCAATAAAATTGTAATTATATATTTTAAAATTCTCCCATATAACTTAATAGACATGCATTAGATAATATATATATTTTCTAATCAATTGAGTTGGTGTTTACTTGATGAAAATCCATATTTATTAGGGCCTATATATTATATTATATATATTATATATATATATTATATTATATATATATATATTATATTATATATATTATATTATATATATTATATTATATATATTATATTATATATATTTATATTATATCTATATTATATTATATATATTATATTATATATATTATATTATATATATTATATTATATATATTATATTATATATATCTATTCTCTCTCTTCTCTTCTCTCTTTCTCTTCTCTTCTCTCTCTTCTACTCTTCTCTCTCTCTTCTCTTCTCTCTCTCTTCTCTTCTCTCTCTCTTCTCTTCTCTCTCTCTTCTCTTCTCTCTCTCTTCTCTTCTCTCTCTCTTCTCTCTCTTCTCTTCTTCTCCCTCTCTCTTTCTTCTTCTTCTGTTTCTTATTGTTCTTTTCCGGTGTTAGGAAGCATATACGCTTAAAGGTAAAACAGTTATCGACCAATGAACACGCAGTCCATACATTTGGTTCGTTTACATTACAACAGGAACTTAGCTCGGAAGAAGTATAATAGTTAAATATAATTTATATTAATGAATGAAATCGGTCACTTTATGTAGACGTTGTGTTCATATGCCAACATATTCCACTGTTTTACATTGTGCTCTTATTTTAATTCGCAACTACCATTTGTGTAGAAGAAATTAAAATATTTCACATCAGCAGCAATGTGTTAGCGTTCGATTTTTTTTTCTCTAGACAAGAGGGCAGTAATCGGTTTATTGTTCTCAGTATTGTTACAAAGCACGTTCGCCAACACAATTTATATTTTTGTCATCGTCCATAAGCAGCAAAATGAATGTGAAATAAAACAGTAGAAAGTATTAGTAAGCATTGTTATGTGGTTTGCGGTAGCAGAAATAAGAACTTCTGCTGACACCTGTACGTGGGGAAATATAATACCTCATCGCTTATGCATAACCCAGCTGCATGTTTCGAAAGAACATACACATATCTTACTCCCAATTCATGACACATCTGTGATAGAGCACGCGCCACAAACGCAATGCCAGTGATGGAAGCGTATTTCTTCTCAAGGCTCATAACTCGAGAAGACTTTTTTCAAACTCAAGACACATACTCGTAAAATAGATACAATGTTATAATCGCCAAAGTTAGTAGATTATTATTATCATAGTAATGCCACAAGTGATTTCCAAATTATCGATAAATTCACGACTCACGAATTTATCTAGACTATTTAACTCATGCCCCAAATGGGAGTTAATGACCAATCACGTTTCAATGATTTCTGTTTTGCAACCAATCAGAGTCGTGTTTCACGAAATATTTATCAGTGTTAAATTTACCATATTAAAGAAAGCTCCTCCTTTTTTAATATTCTGAACAAGTCTGGCCATTATTTTGCAGTGACTGACTCTATAAGAAATACGGCTACCAGATTGTACATATAGTGCATAGATGTCAACACATAGCGCTTGCAGGAGTTAATATAAACACATTTGTAGCAATTTATTATACCATCAAAAAAAGAGACCACTGTTTGCACTTTCTTAAATGTATTTTTTCCCACGTAATAATCCTGAAAAATATAATTGTCATTTTTACATCATACATCAGAAATGAATTAATATACAGTTTGATGTGTTTCATTTTTTCTCCACTAGAGAGCATTCTTACAATATTGCGTTCTTTTGGCAATAAATAGTATGATCTGGTTGCAGTGATAAACAAAAGAAGCAGATGAAGCGTACCTATAGTTTCTCATTTGTTTTCAAACATCGCCGTTTACATTAAATATATAAATATTTTAAAATAACTATAGTTAAATAATGATTTGTGAGTAAACAGTTTAATTTTATTCGTTAAATAGTCCTAACAAATGCCACTCTTGATTTCCAAATTCTCTAGATAATTTGAAAATCACTCGTGGCATTCTTATGCGAATTTGGAAATCAAGAGTGGCATTTGTTAGGACTATTTAACGAATAAAATTAAGCTGTTCACTCACAAATCATTGTTTAACTATAGTTACTTAAAAATATTTATGTATTTAATGTAAAAGGCGAGGTTTGAAAACAAATCAGAAATGTGAGGTTATGTTCATTCACTGCTGCTTAATCACATTATTTATTGCCAAATAAGATCGCAATATTGTAAGAGTGCACCCAGGTGGAGAAATAATGAAACACACCAAACTATATATCATAATCAACATTACGGGTTATTCATTTGTTTTTTTAGTAAACAACTCAGTAAAATCAATGAATCTGTTCATTAGTTGCTATATTCAATGTATTTGTTGGAGAAAAATAATGTTCTGTCCTGTTCAGAACATTAAAAAGGAGGAGCTTTCTTTATCACAAAAGCAGGAGCTGATAAAGAGAAATCGATAAAGAGCGAGGTGAAACACGACTGTCATTGGTTGTAAAACAAAATTCATTGAAACGTGATTGGTCATTGACTAGCATTTGTGGCATGAGTTAAATAGTCACAATATTAATACTGTATTATCAATATTAAAGTGATCCCACTGCAGGCCTCAGGAGGCCCTTGGGGAAGTGGGAGGTTAAGGCTCCCACTTTTTCTAGACAATCGGCACTTGATGTCAGACGGGTTGTCAGCCCTGCGTGACGGCCGCCTTTACCCCACAGCAAGCGTCTGGTACTCATTTCCGTTAGAGGCTGAGTCGACCCCAGGACCATAGTGCCGCCAGAGGATTTGGGTCAGTTTAAGAATCCTGACCCACGGGACTCGAACCATCGACCTTCCTGCTTGTAGCGCAGTGCCTTAACCACTACGCTACGGCGCGTCCCCGTATTATCAATATTTTTATAATCAACAATATTACTATTATTAAGCATTATCCTATATTGAGATGTGGATATGGAGAAGAATGGAACGTATAAAATGGACAGACAAAGTAAGAAATAAAGATGTGCTAGACAGAGTGGGTGAAAGAAGAACAATGCTGGAATTCATAGAGAAGAGGAAAAGAAATTGGAATGGCCACTGGCTAAGAAGAAACTGCCTGCTGCAGGATGCCCTGGAAGGAATGGCCAACGGAAAGAAAGTTAGAGGCAGAAAAAGACATCAGATGATAGACAATATTAAAATAAATTATTTGTATGCAGATACAAAAAGGAAAGCTGAGTTAAGGAAAGAGTGGAGAATGCTGAGTTTGCAGTGAAAGACCTGCTCTTGAGCAGAACACTATGAATGAATGAATCCTGTCCACTTTCTTGACGTATTTTCTGTGCTCGGTTAACGGGTTAAAAGTCGGTAGGATACCAGTTTTAACGTAAAAATGAAAAATAAGGACCATTTACAATTATTTTTAGACTTTCTCTACCAATTATTTCAAAATATCTTTCTATGATATTTAACTACATACGTAACATCAAGACATGGCAGCCACATTCATTTTAACGAATATTCTATACAACAGACATGTTCCAGTGCAGCCAACATAGAATATGTACTAATTAGCTGTACAGATATACTTCAGAATTTGAAAACTTACTATTTATTTTTTAGCGTTGCATCCTTTCACATGTTAGAGTGCTTAAATTGCATTAGGTTAGCTTTTAGGTTCGGTAAATATCATGTATATGTTGACTGCATCCCGTGATTCCATAGTGTGAACCTCTTCGCGTTGTTGGCGCATGCGCGTGGTGTCTGCCTCGGACTTGGAGAAAAAATTCTAACTGCGCATAGTGGAAACTTTATCCACAAGTACAGAAATAGACTTCGCATTAGTATCGAATTAGTTGTGGGAGTACAAACTATGTCAACATGTGCTGAATTAGAATATGGTATTTTAATTAACATGTATATAATCATACAATGTTAACATTTCTTCATCAGTGATTAGTATGTACTAATTTAAGTCATGGGCCACGTAAAGCTTAATATCCATCAAGGTGGGTCTCGGACTTAAAAAAGTTTGAGAACCACTGCTGCTCAGGGATGTCGATGTGTCTCAAATACACAAAAACGCAACTTTTGAACATCTAACTATAGCCCATACATCCCCTCGGGGGGTAAATAGGGTACTACCTAGCGAGAGTTTCTTAACCAAACTAGTTTAGTTATGCTTATTTACCTACATATGTTAACGAGTGATATGTGGTCAGCACATCGCTTGAATGAGACATCTAGTAGGCAACTAAGTTACCACTTGCTTGGAATTTTTCAGTGGCCTTTTATTCAGGCTAATGGTTCTTTTACGAGCCTGAAAATCTTCAGACTCGGGACCCATGGCTTGAAGTCCCTCCAGAGGACCTTTACCTTGGATTTTTCCATCCTAAAAATCATCGACCCCGACCGGGTTTGAACCCGCGACCCTCGGAACTAGAGGCAATGAACATAACCACTCTCTTTTTCTCCCTATGCCAAAATGAGTGAAATGAGAATTATATATTTTGGTAATACCATGATTTTTGACATTTGTCAAATAGATTAACTTCACCAGATGTGATGAGGATTTATTTTTAATGTACAGGGGTAAGCAATCAACCGAATCTCTACTTTATGTTGTGAATTGCATTAGGAATGTTTATAGCCAGTTGCTATAACTTGTCCGATCCACTCACAGTGTTAACTTGGGCATTATGTCTGTTACCTGTCAGGTTAGCCACTACAGGCGCCTCACAGTGTCAAATGTCCCTCAAATACCACCATCATGTCTAATTCATGGATTTCCATCTCTCTCTGCTAAATAGGTTGGTATATACTTCCCTTCAATACAATGAACACAAATCCCTCCCTACTCAATGAATGTCTATGTTGGGCTCAAAATTAAATGCTGCAAACCATCCAAGAACATAAATTCTGAATAGATAAACACTTCGCTGATAAACTGCTATCGTGTTAGTGTCTATATTGTTAAGTCCGGCATTCGAAAGCATGAAGTGGATTACCACAATTTATATTATATTTATATTCGCGACACAAACAAAATCCGCAGAAAATAGGAGAGGATTAGGCAACACTGGCTTAAACAAAAATTGTGTACATGGATTTCAAAGAAATAATAACACGCTAAACTGTATTTTTTCTCATCATTGCTCAGACATTTGACAAAGTATAGCAATCTCGACAAATATTATAATTCATTGCATTAGTCTCTCTGGGATCCCGAGATCAAGTATCGGTCATTCCATGTGGGTTATGTGGTGGATGAAACGGAGCTTGGGCAGGTTTTTCTCGGGGTTTTCTCCCGTTTTCCCCTGCCACAATTTAATTCAACCATTTCTCCATATTCATTTCACCCATTTCATTTCGTTCATCTGCTCCCGTGATGGTGCGTCAGCCGTGGTCGGCCGGCATCCTTGTCATTCACAGACCTCTATATAGGGGCTCATCTCACCTCTCGACCCGACCCTGAGTTGAACACGATTTTTATTTACATTTATTGTATTGGTCTAATGTATTAACTAACACAGATTATATCAGTTTCCTTGCAGAAAGACAATTATTGTGTATACAGATAACATAAAATCTAATCATAAACCAATAAAAGCGGGTATTCCAAAAGGGTCGATATTAGAACAAATACATTTAGTATCTATTGCTATAATATACCATATGTGTCTCTTATTGTTTTAATTGTTACAGAAGATATGGTTATTTTTAACCATTAAATTCGTAATGTATCCTTTTGGAATACATCAGTTGGCTCAAGTATAGAAACACTTACCCTTGAATTTTTAGTTTATTATTGTGAATTATAACTCTTCTTCTGCATTTAGTAACATTTTTAAATATTTTAAAATATTTAAAACAATTTTTATAACTTTATTTTAGAATTTTTAAGTATTTATTCAAATACACATATTGTGATGGTGACTTGCTATTTTCTCCAGAGAGTATATTACATAGTTGGAACCAGTGGGTAATCGATGGTTGTGATTATTAAGGAGTGAAAAAAGGGCGTTTCATGGGATCCACCCTAGGTTAGAGTAACTGAATTAGGTTAAGTGTGAGTTAGTTAGTTAGCTTTTAGGTTCATTACATTTTAAATGTGTCTAAATACATAAAATTAAAAAAAAAACTATAATAATCGAAACAACGATAATAATCAATATGTCGTTCGATGGTGGGTTATCGCTGGCTCTATGAACTCTGGCGCATGTGCACTGTTGTTCTGTAAGACTGAAAATATATCAGGTAAGTTAAAGTGAACTTTTTCCAATATTTTAAATAAATCAGAAGAAAACGAACAAAAAGAAACCACTTAAATAGCCTATGTGTCTAATTATACAATATACTTAATAATTATAGTTATACAAGATTCCGTTTTCACTACGGTCCGCCACATTCAAATAACGAACATAAGAAATTTGTGTTTTGCCAATTTAAGGGTTAAGGAAACTCTTTTTAAATTTCCTATGTGACGAGGCTTACAGTATAAGTGACGGACTGTTTTACATAGACGGGACACCAATCCAGTCGTAAAACCCCGAACCTGGAGGGTCAGGATTTTTATTCCAAGTATACTCTTAATAAATCCTCCACATATTTAATTTTTGCAGTCTTTAAATTTATATTTACAATAAATATTTAAAATAGTTTTCGTAAAAATGAGCACAAGATGGCAAAATTTCCAGAGAAAGCTAATATTATTCACTCACTCCTTCTAGGACCCCATTCTCAAATTTAATTTAATTAAAATTAATATTTAATATTTAATTTATACTTAAAGCATAGATAAATTTTAATATCGTTTAATAAAATTTATAGAGCACATGAGAGATATGATGCATCACCTTGTAATTCCGACATTCCGTGATGTAAATCCATTCCCTCTGTCATATTTAAGACATTAGGCTTTCAATTTGCAGAAATTTCCCGGCGGGAAAATGAAATTATCCTCAGTCAGGAGCAGAATCTCGGTGACAAATGAAAGAGATGTCATTTGCCAACTTCACATGCCCCATTACTGCTACCAACCTGCGTTATGCATATTCAAGTATGATGGAAGTTACATTACATACTCCTGCTAAAATTGACGATAACTAACTTCTATCGAACCCATAGGTTCATGGCCGCGCGGACATAAGCTCTCCATACATTCATATCCTGCGTCAACTTTTCCAATCATCAACTGTAAAATTTACCTCCCTCGCATCCAAGATAATATTCTTCCACCTCACTATAGACTTACAAGCTAGCGATTTCCCTCCGGTTTTGTTAGTTTCTATGCCCCTCTTTCATTCCTCATCCGTGTCACAACAATAATAACTTGTTTCGTCTCAGAAAGAAAAATATGTGATTCTGATAGTATTTTTTCTCCTGAATTCAAATATTATATCAGTTTTTCTCCATCACGCAAGGTTTCCGAGAGACAGGAATTTATAATTTCAAACACTTCAATATTTTCTACATTCGTAACTACACAATATTCGAACATTCGGACTCACCTAGAAAGTAAAAAAATGACGATTTCCTGCTATATTTTGCCTATGGAGCATCCCTCTTGATGGTCCAACAATATTCGACCAGCATATTAGGATTCCATTTGCCTTGATATCTCTTTTCCATAGCTAAAATCTCCTTTGGTTTTATTTAACAATACAATACAATAAAATATGACATAACAATTTTACACAAAGAAAATAATTACCAAAAAAGATTAATAGCAGAAATGGCCTATATAAAAAAGAACAAAATAAAGCATTAAATAAACAAAAAGATTTAAATGAATGGTGTGGAACACATGATTCCTTGCTAAAATATTTTAAATTATAAATTGGAGTTTTAAATTTATTCATTTAATTTTTTTTTTCAAATGTCCCAGGTTTGTCTTTCGACATTCCTGGTTTATCTCCTGGCATGGCGTACTTGTAACCCACTTCTGAGGTTGGGGCGCCTGGAAGGCGGGGTTTCGTTGCCCCGATGATATGATGGATGATGATGCGCCAGGAGAGTCCCTAATCCTAAGCATAACCTAAGAGGAATATGAATGATGATTCCGATGGCCATATGATTTCGGGGACCGTTTGGGCCTTAAAGTTTTCCTGACATTTGTCTTACAGGCGAGGAAAAACCCCGATAAAAACCTCACCCAGAAAAACTGTCTCGACCGGGGTTCGAACCCGGGCCCGCTGCGTGACAAGGCAGCACGCTACCCCGAGACCACAGCGGTGGACTCTATTCATTTAAATTTGTATATATATATTTATAAAAAAATAATTGTCTTGGTGATGGTAACTATGTACAATAAATTTATAAACAACCATGTCTTGAAAATGATTTCACATAAGGAGATTGAAACGTCGATACAATAAATATATGCTTTGACTGCGATAACGTTTATTTCTTTGTAATTATAATACAAAAAAGTATTGTATGATCCTCTCCCGACAGATCGAGGTACTATAAGGCCCAGGTGGCGTTAAGTACGTGAAAAGTGCCTATAAATTAAGAGGTTAAACTATGATGAAGTATTTTTGTACCAAAATAAGTATATTTGGTGCCAAGTTTTATTAATTCTCCATCCATAGTAATTCTGCCCGAAGGCAGGTCCTTCACTGCAATCATAGCATTTTCATGCTATGCTTGCAGCTTTACTAGGGATTTGTAGGTGTGGTAGCTTCCCGTTGCTTTCCACACCGGTGAAGGATGATGATGATGGCCATATTATTTCGGGGACCGTTTGGGCCTTAAAGTTTTCCTGACATTTGTCTTACAGGTGAGGAAAAACCCCGATAAAAATCTCACCCAGAAAAACTGCCCCCACCGGGGATCGAACCCGGGCCCGCTGCGTGACAAGGCAGCACGCTACCTCGAGACCACAGCGGTGGACTACTAATTCTCAATTATCAAAAATATACATGAAGAAAAAATAAGCCTAACTGAAGAAAAATGTAGTTGCAGCATTTATTAATCATTAAAAAAATAATAAAACATTCACTTCAACATTTTGGTATTTGTTGGTATCGCTCTTGACATACAGTTCAAGTATCGAACACACGTTTGATATTTATTTCCATCGAAATGCGATTGCAATACATAACATTAAAATGTGGTTTCTGCTAAATATCAAACGAAATGTGGTTCTGTATTTTTCTCCTATTTATAGAGAATCATAGCATTCCGAATCGAATTACACCAAAATAATTTATTTAATAAATTAATTTCACGTAACAAAATACACACAGCTATTGAAACTGTAATTTCCGACGGAATAAATCTATGAACAGGTAATTGTAATATTTCATTCTGGAAGTCGTAAATAATTATTTAGGCTATATTAATGATATTCCATCTGTGGAAATTATCGTAAAAGCAACACAAATGGTGAGCCATATGGTGCTCATATTCGGGAGATCATAGTTTCAAATCCCCAGTACTGAGGAACCTGCTTGGGGTTTACCCAAATTTTCAGGGTTGCAATTTCATGACCAGCACCCAAATCATCATAGTCATGTCCTATTCAAGACTCTTAAACAACTTAGTAAATATCGGTTCTAGTATTTTTGGAAGTGAACAATATCTGTAAGTTGTACGGGTGTATTTTTATGTGCATTCATATTTTTTTTATAAGTTCACATAATTTAACTGTAAGGCAATGTGAAATATTTTAATTAAAATTACAGTGGAAGGAAACACTATGAGGTATTTACATTTATAAATGAGTTGGAGAAAATGTTTTAACATCTCAGATCACAAAGTTGTGTCCTCACGATACCGGTTTCAAAAGTGTAGTATTACTTCCATCTTCAGTCAAATTTTCGAAATTTCGTCGTTAACATCATCTTTTATAATTGCCATCTTGTGTAGATTTTATGAACTTCGATATTAAATTATTCTTGTCAGGTATGTCGAAATTCATTGCTTTATATTTATTCTTCTGAATGTACAAGTATATCTTCTCCCAAATTGTCAATTCTAAAGGTTTCTCCAAATGTTTCAAAAGTTTAGCAAACTATGAGCTGCAATTGCCGATTTTTCAATTTCACCATTTTTAATATTTCTAAAGTGTTGTTTAGTACGAATTTCTAAATTCCTTTTAGTTTTTCCAAAAGAACACTTTAGAAATATTAAAAATTATGAAATTGAAAAATCGGCAATTGCAGCTCATAGTTTGCTAGAGAATCACAAAATCGGAAAAGAAACTGAACTTTTGAAACATTTGGAGAAATCTTTAGAATTGACAATTTGGGAGAAGATACCGTATACATTCAGAAGAATAAATATAAAACAATGAATTTCGATATCCCCGACGAGAATAATTTAATATCCGATTGAGGGTGTTTCCACTTTTCAGCGGCTGCCCTTTTACCAGCCGGCTGCTGGCCCTTCACATCCACATGTGTCAATCACAGAGGTAGATGATCAACAGCCAGTGTAGGGGTGACATGTGGTTAGCATGTCGAGTCCCCCAGCCGTTATAGCTGGTTCCTCAACCTGGAGCCGCTACTTATTGTAGCTACCCAATTGCCTCACGATGCTGGGTGGGCACCGGTCCCATACTGGCCGAAATACCATGAGAAAATGTCTTCCCCCATGGAGACTCGAACCAGCGCAAGTCCCGTAGCTCTGTGCCAAGGCATCCTACCTTAACCGCTCGGCTACGGCGCGGATTTAATATCCAAGTTCATAAAATCTACACAAGATGGCAATTATAAAAGATGATGTTAACGACGAAATTTCGAAAATTTGACTGAAGATGGAAGTATAACTATACTTTTGAAACCGGTATCGTGAGGACACGCAACTTTGTGAGGTGAGATGTTAAAACATTTTCTCCAACTCATTTATCATTGTGAAAGATGATTAATGATAAAATAATTAATAAAAATAAGAAGTGAAAACGTACAATTTGCCTTGACTGATAACAATTAAAAATACAATCCAACTATTTTAGACTGCCTCGAAATTTGAACCCCAAATCTTTCAAATAAGAATCTCAAACTTTACATTTGAGTGTATTCTCTCGGTCTGGATACGAGTGAGGCAGAAACTCCTGGGAACTACAGGACCCATGTAAAAACTTTATGTTACTTTAAAATGTAATTTATGTCGGTTTGGTTCGAAATTGCGGTTGGTTTACGCACAAATCGATCTTCGCAGCGCAAACAAGGCTCTACATCACGCCACGCGCTTTCTTTTCTTATCATACCCCTCCTCCTGGAACAAGAGGGTAGAAGCTCGCTCTCTCTCTCTCTTGAAGGAAGATGCAATATTTTTGTTAGCAAGTGGTGCAATTAAGTGGATCAACAATGAAACAGACAGACGTCTGCACACAGTTCTGTGGCGCCAAAAATCTCTCATTATGGAGCCACACAGTTGACTCAGCAGAACTGAACAACACCGCTAACTCATCATTGTGGCTTAACTGTACCCACAACTTGATGACATTAAACACTCATCCAACAATATATATTACTCACGTGTTCAATTCTAGTAATGTACACTTATTATTTACTAGAGCCTATTAAGAGAGAGAAAAAAAAAAAAACGTTATGTAAGCCAGTTATCTTCTTCGGATTCTTTAAGCATATTAATTTAAATAGAACGGTTATCATAACATCAATAAACTTTTAGCAGAAGGAAATTACATTATTACACTGGTTTTGTTACTTTATTTTTCCCTTCCTATACCTCTTCCGAGCTAAGTTCCAGTAGTAATGTAAATACTAATAAAATTCATTGTTAAAACCGTTGAGGTGGAGAGTCATAAAATAAAATAAGTTCAAATACCTTCTTAGGTAAAATCCGTCGTCCTCAACTTTTAAAATATGCAATCTTTATGCCCGTAGGCCTTTCAGGACATATGTCCCATCTTCAGCAGTTCATTCTTCGCTACAGCATCCAGTGTGATCACTGAACTGCTGAAGATGGGACGGATGTCCTGAAAGGCCTACAGGCATAAAGATTACATATTTTAAAGGTTGAGGACGACGATTTTACCTAAGAAGGTATTTTAACTTATTTTATTTTATTGTAATGTAAACAAACCAGATGTATGACTGCATTTTCATTCATCGAGTAATGGTTTCACCTTTAAGCGTGAAAGAAATGTACTTCGCGCTCTAACACTAGAAGTAAAGAAAAAAATGTATTTCTAGAATATGTCTATATAAGGTACATGGGAGAATTTTAAAATGTATCATTACTACAATATTAGTCCACCGCTGTGGTCTCGAGGTAGCGTGCTGCCTTGTCACACAGCGGGCCCGGGTTCGATTCCCGGTCGGGACAGACTCCTGGGTGAGGTTTTTTTTCATCTGTAAGACAAATGTCAGGTTGCTTAGTGCCCAAAGGCCCTCGAAAATCATCAGGCCATCATTATCATCATCATCCTTCCACCGGTGTGGAAAGTAATGGGAAGCTACCACAACTATAAATCCCTAGTAAAGCTGCAAAGCATAGCATAGCATGATAATGCTATGATTGCAGTGAAAGAGTTGCTCTCGGGCAGAATTACTAAGGATGGAATTACAATATTAATACATTAAATTAGCATTGTTATATTCTTAAGCACGCGTACAGAATACGGTGTGATTTTAATTGTTTCAAATTGGCCGCTTTCTGCAAGATTTCTTTAAGAATTGGAACAGAAATAAATTGAAAAGTGGAGAGAAATAATTTTGAATGTTTTCAAACAGTTAGTGAAAAATATTCTACATTAGTCATAGAGGATGTAGTGAAGATAACAGCAGGATTTACAGGTAAGTCAGCATGGAGCATACATTCTGCTCGTAATGAGATTGAGAAGAAAGGATATCTATCAACACCATGAAATAGTGTAAATGTCTGATTAGGTAGGCCCATATATTTTTATAATAAATGCGAAATAGAGGATGTTCCTAATTATTGGTACCATCTTACCTCATACTTGGTCTTATTTCCTGTAAAATACGAATTGTTTAAGAACAATGTTTCTATCGATGATAGTTACGTACACAATTCAGTCATATGGCGGGTAAAAGCATCAAAAAAGGTTGTTTTTAATGCAAAAGGAACATATTTTGAAATTAGTGTAGTTATTTTATTTCGGAGAAAGGTCCCTATATAGAAGACTAAGGGACGCATGCAAATACATTAGTCTCTACTCAAATTACTTCCAATCACTGGTGAGCTGACTCACCGTGAGCAAGTACAAATATCGAATTAGCTACCCACTAACTGGTCATGCATGAAAGTCGTCGTTTTCGTAATATTGGCAAGAAATTACCCAGAATTCTCAGCGATAAAACCACTTTCGTTATTTTTGTCTGCTATAGAGGAACGCTTTACGCTTGCACCCCTGCGTCGCGCAATATTACGCCGATTCTCCTTGTCTTTCAGTTGAATTCTTTGGTAGACTATCAAATTCCTCTTCTCCGCGTATACCGAAAACATGATCGAAGTCTTCAAGGTCCGACATCTTGGATAAAGCGGCCAGGTTTCAAACTACATCGGTTACCATCGGTTCCCTTCGGGATTCTCACGATAAGTTTCTACCTCAAGCTATGATCTTAAGTTACCTCGTCTACCTCGTCAGGTAGCTTACGAATTTCAATAATTATTATCGCATGAATAGATTTCTGAGTAAGCAAAATCGTATGACATGGGTGCCGGCCGACCACACCTAACGCACCATCACGTGGCAGCGGAAAACGGGAGAAAACCCTGAGAAAAACCTGCTCAAGCTCCGTTTCGTCCACCACTAAACCCACATGGAGTGACCGAGACTCCATCTCGGGATCCCAGCGGTGAAAGGCGAGCGTCTAACCGTTTGTGCCATGGAGCCTCCTACATTATTAGGATCTTAATGTTTATATATATTATTGACTATTTAACTAATGCCCCAAATGGGAGTCAATGACCAATCACGTTTCAATGAATTTTCATTTACAACCAATCACAGTCTTTTTTACCTCGATTTTATCACTTTCATTTTAACAAATGGCTCCCAAATTGTTTATATAGTGCACGAATGTAACCAGATTCTGCTTGCGAGATATAATAGAAAAACATTTATAGCAATTGATTATACCATAACACTGTTTGCACTTACTTAAACCTATTATTTCCCAAGAATTAACGTTGCAGAAAAATATAATTGACATATTTACATCATAGGACATCAGAAATTAATTAATAACCTGTAATGATGTGTTAAATTTTTTCTCCACTAGGCAGCATTCTTACAATATTGCGATTCTATTTGGCAATAAATATGATCTAGTTGAAGTGATGAACAAATGAAACAACGTTTCTCATTTGTTTTCAAACATCGCCGTTTACATTAAATATATAAATATTTTAAAAATAACTATATTTAAATAATTATTTGTGAGTTAACAGCATAATTTTATTCGTTAAATAGTCCTAACAAATGCCCCCTTGACTTCCAAATTCTCATAAGTAATGCCACGAGTGATTTCCAAATTATCGATAAATTCACGACTCACGAAGTGACGAGTGAATTTGGAAATCAAGAGTGGCATTTGTTAGGACTATTTGACGAATAAAATTAAGCTGTTTACTCACAAAACATTATTTAACTATAGTTATTTTAAAATATTTATATATTTAATGCAAATGACGATGTTTAAAAACAAATAAGAAACGATTGTTACGCTTCATTTGTTCATCACTGCAACCAGATCATATTATTTATTGCCAAAGGATTGCAATATTGTAAGAATGCACCCTAGTGGAGAAATTTATAACCGACATTATAGGTATTAATTAATTTCTGATGTCCTATGATGTAAATATGTCAATTATATTTTTACTGCATTTTTCTGCAACGTTATTTCCTGGGAAATAATTCGTTTAAGAAAGTGCAAACAATGGTTTCTTTTTTTTTATTTGTGGTATAATCAATTGCTACAAATGTTTTTATATAACCCGCAAGCATTATGTGTAGCATTCGTGCAGTATGTATACAATCTGGTAGCCACATGAAGCCACTGCAAAATAATGCTATGACCTATTCAGAATGTTAAAAAGGAAGAGCTTGATTTTAAAGTGATAAAATTAAACTGATAAAATCGAGGTGAAAAAGACTGTGATTGGTTGCAAATAAAAAAAATTAGATTGGTCATTGACTCCCATTTTGGGGCATGAGTTAAATAGTAAGTGAGTCTACATTGGGTGTAATAAATTGGACTAAAACTAAGAACTGGTCAATGTAACTAGAAGATCAAGTAATAGTGGGAAAATGTTACTGTTACTTTTAATAGCATAAAGGTAAATTGCTTATAGCTACAGCTTATCAAGTAATTTGAGAAGTGAACATTGTCATTGAGACATTCAGCAGACTGACGATATGGATACGTTGAGTTTAGGAAATTACCTAACCACACATACATATAATATAGAGACAGGAGCTTAATGACAACTTGTGTTTCTAAGTGTTATTAGAGGCGTTAACAATGTACCGTGTGATTAGACACATCCAATTAAAAGTTAGATATTTGAGCCGTGTTATCTTCTGCACACAAGTTGTGCCGTAACGGATTTCAACAGCAACACAATTCTGTCAATACAGTAGTACTAAAAGCTATTCATTACATCTCTCAACGAGACTTAGGCGTTCTTCCTCTACAGCGGAGAAATTCAACCATACCAATTTAGTTACACTTGTTTTCAGATAGATGCCATTGAGTGGTCCGGGGTCAGGATTCCGCCTCACAGTGACATCTAGGAAACAAAGGATGGGAATATTCGTTAAATTTTGCACAGAAGCCTCTTTTATTCAGGTTCATCGTTCTTTTATGAGCCTGAAAATCTTCAGACTCGGGACCCAAGGCTTAAAAGTCCATCCCGGAGAACTTGCCCCTTAGATTTTTGCATCCTAAAAGTCCATCGATCACGGCCGGGTTTAAACCCGCGACCCTCGGAAATAGAAGCAAGGGACATAACTACTATCCCACCGTGGCCGAGTTTCATTACGATCTAGAGAAACAAAATAGTTGTTTGCGTTAAAAGCATTCAAAGTGAGGTTTTGATGCATTCAGAAATGCCTTCAGCCGGAATTTCAAAGCGAATGCGTAAAACACACTGCATCGTACGCAATTTCATTTCATATTGTGTCGCATTTAATTATTTTTAATAAATAAATATTTACGCTAACCGTCAAACAGACAAAATGTAATCAAACATTCACCCAAGATGATCAATATGTATATGATCTACAAAATGGATCGGATATTAGGTATTAATAGAAACAGTATTTTTTTTCGTAATCGCGATAAATGCTAAATGTGTTTAACTGTCATCAAAACTCACGATTTTATATCGAAATCTCACTTAAATGTGTTTTTTTATGTGAACCGAAAGTGCGATTTTCGGTTCGTAACATCAGTGCCGTTATCCTCCTTGAACTGAAAGATTCGTGAACTATGCCAATATCCCTTTTCTATGCATCTACCCCCACTCTCCTTTCTACCTCTCCTATTGCGCTGTTTGTACTGCGCATCTCCCCTTCTACCTCGGAACGCTCAAATGCGATACGCACATTCAGAACATTATCATTCGATCGGAACATTTTGTTGGAACTACGTCGTCTGGAGCACGCTAGTGGCGTGTTTTAAGTTTTTGGTCCGGAGGACCAGGGAAAGCCACCCTGGCTCGGACTGGAAGTATGTGTGAATTTGTTTGAGTGAGTTATGATATTTTTTACGTTAATAATTATTAATTTGTTTTCTTTTAAATTCAAGAATGATCAATACTCTTATTTGATTATATTTTTCTAATACTTCAGACGTACTATTTATATTAAACATCATTTTTTATATATATCATGTTTAATGTTCAAATTATTTATGTTTATACTGCTGTTGGGCATATTCCCGTACACAAGCTTACTTATTTAGGAGATCATACAAACTTCATTTTTTCCGTCTAGCTTTCATGGTTAATAATAATAATGGTACACCCAATTTAGCTAAGTATCATAGATTACTCAAGTGTTTTAAGATCAATTGTTGATTGATGTTTAAGTGTTTGGAAAAGAAAGATGAATCAATCTTTGCTTCTTATGGGCCCGGGCAAAGGCTTTTGAATAATAACCCTGATTGTTATGAACTCAAGGCTAATATATACAATGGAAACAAAAGACGATACACAGCGGCGCAATAAATGGTTTACTATCGCGAGTTTAATATAATAATGGCAACAAACGACAGTAATGGTAGTAGAACGCGAGTAAAAGAGATTATAAGGCGCCACAAATGATAGAATGCAACATTTGACATAAATGTGAAAAAGTAGTGATTCGTTGCGAAAAGCTATCTACCAAGAAGTATAAGGATGAAATCATAATTAAACAACGAGCGGAAAATTATAAAAGTGAGCAGTTTTACGTTAGTGACTCAATATTGTAATGTGGCAAGTTTTACGCTTTGGGTGTCTCGTTCTTAGTTTTTTTTATTATTTAAATGAATTTAGGAGGGATTTTTTACTATTATGGTAGGTTAATACTGAGGGCATAAATATTTGGTTATAAATTAGATTAAATTAGATTGAACTCCATTTTTCGGCAGCGGTCGCGGCTACTGGTTTTACTGTATCATAAATAAGGGGACAGGAGTAATAATGTCACTACTGATTTTTAACAATTTATTAGTATAACAACACAAGTATCAAGTTTACATATGATATAACATGAAATTTGCAATGACATTTTTTGAGGTAAGTTAATCCCTAGGAAGTAAGGAGCATTTACAAACTATTTTAAGTAGCCTACATATCATATTCCGGAATCCATCCATAGTAATTCTGCCCGAGGGCTGGAATTTCGCTGCAATGCTTCCAGCTTTACTAGGGAATTGTAGGTGTGATAGCTTCCCGTTGATTTCCACACCGGTGAAGGATGATGATAATGATAATAATGATGATGATGACCATATGATTTCGGGGACCGTTTGGGCCTTAACGTTTTCCTGACATTTGTCTTACAGGTGAGGAAAAACCCCGATAAAACCTCACCCAGAAAAACTGCCCTGACCGTGATCGAACCCGTGACAAGGCAGCACGCTACCTCGAAACCACAACGGTGGACTATTCCGGAATCTAACTCTTAATTTGAGAATGTGCAACAGTGTTAAGAATTCACTCGATTTTTTTGTCAAATTGTAATTTTGTTCTTTCCCTTAAATATCACATTTGCAAATATTTTAATAATTTACAAGTTCAGAGTTCAAAAGTTCACATTTAGGCCTATAAAAGAAACTTCAATTTGGATGCTACATGCAAGAATATCGATATATAATTTAGGTATTCGTCATAATTTTGAAACTAAAACATTATGGAAGTATTAAAAAGGATATAGGCCTATAGTTGAATGCAGGCTTTCACGGCCGGTAATCATAATGTTGAGTGATTCCGGGTTATGTGGCCGTGGTCCATAGTTGGTGTTAATACCAGACGTTTCACCCTCAACTGCGGAGGGCATCTTCAGTGGCGAGTAGATCTTCCGACCAGGAAACACGCCTAGAAGCACTCGCCACTGAAGATGCCCTCCGCAGTTGAGGGTGAAACGTCTGGTATTAACACCAACTATGGACCACGGCCACATAACCCGGAATCACTCAACGATATAGGCCTATGTTTATAGAGATCTACTTACATGATGGTTCTGCCTCCTTCCATCACATTAAACTGTATAGTAAGATATTGGCTTGGGGGAAAATGGGCTCTATTAGAGAAGCATATAAAATAATAAGATAAATAGATCTATTTTAAAAATCACTTAAGAAAAACATTCGACGTTTTAAAAAGTGTCCAAATAGCTTTTTAGGCAGTCGTGTTAACATTAATAAAAAATCTAGATTTATTTACCAGTGTCACCAGGCTGTCTTTATGATGTTTCCGATATTCTCTCCTGTCATCGGCGGAATTGTAACCCACTTCTTAAATCGAGGCGCCTGGATGGCGGAGTTATGTTACCACGATGATAAGAGATTAATTTTTTAATCTAAACTTAACCAAAATCCAGACCATGGAGGCAACTGGAAAAAATATCTTTAAGAAAATACTCCTGCTCTCTGACCGGGAATCGAATCAGGGACTCCACCTAATGGAGTCAGAAGGTCTGACCACTAGCCCATGAGGCTGGTCAGCAAGAAGATATAAAATACTGCTTTTCTCATTGCTATAAAGTGCGAAATATGCTACATTTTAAAATTTTAATTTTAATCCGTTATTACTAGTGAGCGAATAAAGGCTAAGATACAAGACAACATAGGCATTTAATGAAAATTGAAATATAATACATTCCGTTACGGTCAGGATTTTTAAACTGACCCAAACCCTCTGGCGGCACTATGGCCCCGGGGTCGACACAGCCTCTAACGGAAATGAGTACCAGACGCTTGTTCTGGGGTAAAGGCGGCCGTCACGCAGGGCTGACAACCCGGCTGACATAAAGTGCCGATTGTCTAGAAAAAGTGGGAGCCTTAACCTCCTACTACCCCAAGGGCCTCCGGGCCTGTTGTGGGATCACTTTATAATACAAATTACATATAGGCCTAGGCTCCAATTTTTATACTAAGATAAATAAGTAAGAGTTTACAATATAGTGTGGTTATATTATATAGCAGTTTAAAATAAAAACGCCTTCAAACTTTGGTAAGCCCAGAGAAATGAAGTAACGCAAGTGAACAAATTAAGAAAAAAATAAAGATAGATAAACAAATGAGCATGCCACTATTAAAATGACTGGTGAATAAGAGCTCATGTAGAAGACTGTTCTAAGAGCCAACGAATGGCAGAGCTAATAAATATGCAATAGCTAATCTACAATTATTCAGCGAACAGTGACTTCTTCATTTTAGTAACACTTTAGTACCAACTAAATTGGAAACACCATCTTGAAAGAATGAGTTCAAATCGGATCCCCAAAGCTGTTTATAATTATATACCAAGATCACTGGGCCGTCCTATGAAACGCTGGAGGGAAAATTTTCTATAGGATCGTAACAGGCCTTGGCCTAATACTTGGAAGGAAGAAGAAGAAGTAACTATAATAGTCCACCGCTGTGGTCTCGAGGTAACGTGATGCCTTATCACACAGCGGGCCCGGCTTCGATTCGCGGTCCGGACAGGCTCCTGGTTGAGGCTTTTTTTTATTTCGTGTTTTTTTCCTCTCCTGTAAAGCAAATGTCGGGAAGCTTAGGGCCCAACGGTGCCCGAAAATCATCCGGCTAACAGATTCATCCTTATCATCATCATCATCATCATCATCATCTTCATCCTTCACCAGTGTGGAAAGCAACGTGAATCTACCACACCTATAATTCCCTAGTAAAGCTGCAAAGCTTAGCATGAAAATGCTATGATTGCAGTGAAAGACCTTCCCTCTGGCAGAATTACTATGGATGGAATAGCTTCTTGAGATTAAACACAATAGTTAAAACTATACCGAGATCAAATCTAAAACAAACTTGCTTATCACCATATAACTAAAATCAACTATTTAAGCCTTCATGAAGTAATAGTTCGCCAACAAGTTATTTACTCGAAATCCATCTTATTAACTTTGTTCAACCTCTCACCTTATACGAACATTTTACATGTCACACGCCACCTGGGCTTGTTGGGAGAGGGAAATTTAGGCCGGTATTCAAGAACCGAGCTTTCCGCAAGAGTGACACTGAGCTCGTGTCTTGAATACCGGCCTAACATTATGGATCACCCAAATTCCTTTTTTTAAACCACACAGAAGCACGGAGAGCCTCACCGAATGAGTGATTAGCTCAATGCCATGGTCTCCTCCGAAACAACACAACATTAGGACAAAACATACCGTTCACACACATTCATACTAAATCAAAATATTTAATTTAGCTTATATCGATATCTATCCCAATTACACTGGTCAACATGATTTTTGTCTCATGAGTACCAATAGTTGTACTTAATGCAGTTTTTTTTTATCTTTTCTTCAAACATGTATTCGGAATTTCTCCATCACCCATAGCTTTTTTTTATTTCAATTTCAATTAATGGATTTAAATAATTATTTTTTAAATAAACCTAGATTTCTTCGGAAAATCTTTGGTGCAAGAGCGATGAGCACCAGGAGATTTCAGCTATGGAAAATATATATCAAGGCAAATGGAATCCTAATATGCTGGCCGATTATTGTTGGACTATCAAGAGGGATGCTCCACAGGCGAAATATAGCAGAAAATCGTAATTTCTTACTTTCTAGGTGAGTTCGAATGTTCTAATATTGTGTAGTTACGAATGTAGAAAATGTTAAAGTGTTTGAAATTATAAATGTCTCTTCTCTCGGAAACCTTGCGTGATGGAGAAAAGCCGATATCATATTTGAATTCAGGAGAAAAAATACTATCAAAATCACATATTTTTCTTTCTGAGACAAAAAAAAAGTTTATTTTTTGTTGCTCAGTGTTATATATCTTCGAAAACAATGACTCAATCGTATATATTAGGTCTACTCATTTCACTTAAGAAATATAAAAGTGGAAATGATTACATTTACTCTTAATACATCACGAAATTATGAATGTTCGATAGTAGAATTTATGCGTAGAGTATTCGTTACCCACGCTGAAACATTATTACGCAAGAATGAGTAACTTCTGATGAAGGGAAGCAAATGAATGTAGCACGCTTTTACATGCCTTATAATGAGATAAAATTGCTATCTTTTGATGTATGTGCTTGGAAACTGAGATAAAAGACACTTATAGAGGATATAGGGACAAATTGTACTCTAATTTTATGTTCATGACACGCATTTCAAAGCAACAACCATGCTTTTGTCTTGTACATCAAACACACAAGTGGTGCTCTCTGTCGGTTTTAAAAATAGGACATGAAAGGAGAACAAAGTGTGGGCTATATTTTAATAATGCGTGATTGTAATATTGTATGTTAAGTTAGATTACTGTATTATGGGCTTTAAAACGTACCGAAATGCAAGACAAAATGTTACACTTTCTTCATTCTTGTTTCAGCAGCATTTTCTGTATTACCGCATCACAATATCTATTAATTATAAGTAATGCCACGAGTGATTTACCAACTTATCGATAAATTCACGACTCACGAAGAAAAAAGTGAATTTATCTAGAGAATTTGGAAATCAAGAGTGGCATTTGTTAGGACTATTTAACGAATAAAATTAAGCTGTTTACTAAAAAATCATTATTTAAATATAGTTATTTTAAAATATTTACATATTTAATGTAAACGGACATGTTAGAAAACAAATGAGAAACGTTTGTTATGTTTCATTTGTTCATCATTGCAACCAGATCATATTGTTTATTGACAAAGGATGGCAATATTGTAAGAATGCACCCTAATGGAGAAAAAATGAAACACATCAAGCTGTTTATTAATTAGTTTCTGATGTCCTATGATATAAATATATCGATTATATTTAATTCATAATTAAAAGAAATTAAATAAAAATACATAATAAGATAAAGTGAAAGTACAATAAATTCTGGAACGTAAATTTCTAGGAGATAATACGTTTTTTGTGGTATAATGTATTGCTATAAATGTTTTTCTATTATATCCCGCAAGCAGAATCTGGTCCTTATAATCTCTTCTTCCTATACAGAAGATCCTTTTTTTTTTTAAGGGATCTTTTTTCACGTAGGCTACTTACAAACACTAAAGAAGAATATCCTAGAGTATGTATATAATAATAATAATAATAATAATAATAATAATAATAATAATAATAATAATAATAATAATAATAGCAAATGTTAGTGATTTTAAAAAGAAAGCTTTAATTTGCGAAACGCAAGCCAAAACTGTGTAGGTCTATCAGTTGACAGATAGAATCGTCAACATGAACATCCACAAAAAAATACAATTGTAATGTTTAATATTAGATGTATAAATCAGTTTGTACGAATTGAGCAGAACTCTACTGGCAATCAGAGGTTATACAGGAATGTTGGTTCAGTGTTTTGAAATAAGGACCTATGATTTCTGGTGACTTACTGAAAAGTAATATATTAATATATTTAGTCATGTAGCAAATTATGGCTTATTAATTTTGTAAAAAAAAACCCTGACATGTTATGATATTTGCATACCTATTTCAGTAATTTTTAATTTTTGATTGGAATCCATCATAATCGAACTAAAGACTAAAGGACATGCTACACATTTAGCATATCACCCAGCAATTATTACAGTATAAGCACCTAATCTTGTACAACTTAAAAAAAAATAAAGCGATTTCTCTCCAATAAGATACCGGAGACCATGCTTTCCTTGCATCAAAACATCCAGTAAACCAACATCTCTGATCAACTTGCGGAAGTTTAACTGAGTTCTGTTCCACTCCGTACTATCGGCAATGTATTCAAACTGATAACAAATAATATCAGAAATGTTTGAAATATCTGGATTTTAGTCTTTAGGATATAATTTAGATTGACTGTACTATTGAATAATGAACAATAGTATTCTTAATAAGGGAGTAGTGATTAAAATCACATTTTATTTTAAAACTGCCCATGTTATGGCTAATAAAATAAATAAGAATACAAAGAAAATTGCGAGAAGTAGCCAAACAATATTCTGCTGAAGATAGAAGCGGTTCCGAAAGTCCTACAATATTTTAAGTGTTGAAGACTGATTTGATCCTGAAAGGCCTACAATATTTTACAAAGTTTTGTCGAGGAGACTGAACCTTACAGTTATTAAATTTTATATTTTCACACAAAGTATATTACATAGTTATCTGTTTTCAGTCATTCGACAAATGGAAGTTAATAGATCGCTGCCTCCCGCAAGCGAGGTTTGTTTGATTTATAACACTCAACGAATGCCAATTTTCCTCTTATTTCTAATTATACGACAGAAAGTAAGAATCTATTTGACCTTCTTCTGTTTTATGCAGGACCTGTTCTGCTACTACACGAATTGGTCAACCTATCTATCGCAGGGTCTCCCCAGGTCTCTCGTACTCCATGGCTAGTAACGTAGTGCATTCAATGGTATTATTGCCTCACTCTGAGGGTTAACCGTTTATATAAAAGCGGGTGCCAAGCGGCACTGCTTGACATGCGGTGTTGTCACCTTTCTCATAGCGCTATGGGCGTTTATTACACAAGGACAGAAGACATTGATTATTTATGTTATTATTTAATTTTTATGTTATTTGGTATTGTTTAACTTTTAAAATTAAAATTATTCATGTACTTATTTATTAAATAATTTAATTCCAACATTATATAGCTTGCAGGTCTACATGAATTTAATATTCACACAACATCATGCTGAAAATATTATTATTATTATTATTATTATTAACTGTTCGGTCTGAAATATTTTCCTATAGCCGCCAGATGTAATCACTTATATATTTAACTTATATAATATGTAGATATTATATTATTATTCGAGCTACATATCACAATAAATCACTGATAATTATAAGAATTAATTACGGTATACAGTTTTATAAATGGATCGGCTGCTTCATGTTCCAAGTTTTAATTGAAACTGAGGGAAGAAGAACAATGTGGCAACATCGTGGTAGTCGCGGCAGTCGAGATCTTTGTATTTTAATAACATATAACAGCTGCGGGGAAACAAAGCGAGCCGCTTGTTAAGCATCATAGTGAGGCAATAATAGATAGATCTACTTGAATATGTCCCTCACAAGCTCTTTTACCTTCCACTTCTTTGATCTTCACTAATTATTTTGTCTCCATTTAAAGATCGCATGAATCTCATTTGAGATCTATTTATTCTTGCTTTATCAAGCTCACGCGGGTCCACCCTCCATACAAAGGAGCTTGCTTTGAGATTACGTTGTGGAATACATATTTAATAATTGAATAAAAATATAAGGATTTTAAATAAGTTCGAAACAATTATTCTGAACCTACATGGGTTGTTTCTTTAGTTTTGGCAACAATAGTGTGGAATCCAAATAAAATTAGGGTTGACAATTCTGTTTATTGCACGTGTAGTTTCAGTGCCTCCCCTCCGTCCGAGCATATGGACTCGTCTTGCCTCCTCACGTAACAATGAGCCGAAAGTTATCAGTTTAGATCTAGGCGTCGCAGTATAACGTAGTACAATGTTTTCAAAGCAGGAGCAGAGAATCTGGTTGAAGATTGAATGTGCTAGAGGCAGAAACGCACTTCAGTGTTATCAAGGATTGCGAGAGGCTTGTGATGCAGATGATTGTCGTGGCAAGGTGGGCACAAGCCTTTAAAGGAGGACGCGAAAATGCGTCACATATGCCTAGATCTGGCCATCTACCGGTTAGTGAGAATGACGTGTCCGCATTAGTGGAAGCGGATCAGAACTGCACTATTCGAGAGTTGGCCGCAGATACTGGATTGGCACTTTCGACTCTGCATCGAATCCTTAAGATCCGCCTTAGGATGCGAAAAATTGTTTCACGATGGGCCCCGCATGAATTATTGGAGATGCAGAAATGTCTGCGATATGAAACTGCTCGTATGCACTTGGAGCGGTTATCATGGGGAAGGAGAGCCCTTCTTACGACGTATCATCACCATTGATGAGACCTGGACAAAACGTTATGAACCACAGTTGAAACGTCAATCGTCCGAATGGCATCATACAGGGTCACCGCGAAAAACAACAGTTCGGCAGACAGCTACGAATTTGAAAACGATGCTAATTCTGGTCTACGATTGGGATGCCGTTATCTAAAACATGTTCCCTCAAGGCAGACCGTCAATGCAGAGTACTATTGTAAGTTTCTGCGAAATAATCTGCGAGCAGCGTTAAGAGGAACCCAACGATACTTCATAAGTATTCCACCCATCATTCTGCATGGCAATGCAAGGACGCACGTAGCAGGAGCGGTGTCTGATTTGTTCAATCGCTGGGGTTGGGAGGTGTTCTATCACCCTCCATACTCTCCGGATATAAGCTACCTAGGCGAGTTGCGATCTAGATGCAAATTTTTCTCTTATATACGTTGTAATTCCCTCGCGCCAAATGCTTGAAACCTTTGCTTCTATCACTGCAAATAGCGGCTTCTTAGTTAAGAAGACATTTATTGGGAATTTAACACTACTTTATAAAGCCAGTAGAGCATCTATTGAAGTTTTTATTATTAATGTAACACTTCTCACTGAAGGATAAATTATATTTGAAGAGAACCATTTTCGCCTAGACCGAGACTCGAATTGGCTGTTTCCCTCATTATCTCACCAAACAGCCAATGAGAGTCCCTCATTTTCTCACCAAATAGCCAACAGAGTCCAACGCCAGCCTCAAGGCTTAGACAACTGTGTGTATTCTTGCTGCGTAGGCGTTTGAAATAGAGTGTAATTAGAAAAATCGTCTTCCAGAACTAAAACTTCAGAATAACGATCTTAAAATGTCATTCATTTTATGGAAAACAACCGTATTACCACGTTTTGTTTAGTTGAAACATAAGGTAAGTTTACGTCCTCAGATAACGCAAAGCTAGAGCGACAGATGTGAAATTCGTTATGCGCTCTAGTTTCTACGAGAAATCGATGTTGTCAGTCGAGGTAGCGAAGATCGTTTTACCCATTCATCATGCAAAGTTAGGTAGAGGCTTAAACTAGAAACCGATATATACAACAGAATCCATTCACACTACCCTTCGTGAGGAAATTCTTATGAAACGTTTTGAAGCTTCGCATTACGTTGCAGAAGGAAGGAAAATCCCAAGCACCGAGCTTACATAGATTCGCATTTACTATATGTGTATGTTTATGCTTTGTAAATATTCGTTGTATGAACAAATGTTATTTCAAATAACCACACTTTTAGGAATATAGGATGTGATGTGCAAACTTTCTTTTTAAGGATTGTTTTGTGATGGCTATATTTATCCTGCTATACATGTATTATTGAAGGATTTCACGAGAGAAGTAATTTCACGAGTATTGCGTCGTAGGTTTATTACATATAAAATAAACACATGGCTGAAATAACATCCCTTGAATCAAAATTTGTTGTACTTTCAAGCCCATATTTTTAATAGGTACGCTTATGAACTTTTTGAATGACGTAAGAGATTTTACTTGAATTGTTGCTAAATATAGGCCTATAAATGCACTAACTATCCAGTCGTAAATACATTAGTATAGCGTGTGTGTATATATATATATATATATATATATATATATATTATATATATATATGAAGAAAACAAAATATCGGGATGTTTAAACAATACTGTTTGGATAAATAAACATTTAAGAATAGATACAAAAGTATTTTTTTGTATTGTAAGCCTATGTTTTCCCTTTACAGAGATTTAGGCACTCTCCACCTGCAGGGAAGAATTTGAACCATACTAACTTAGTTACACTTGTTTTCGTATAGATGTCATTTTGAGTGGTCCGTGGTCAGCGTTCCGCCTCATACTGATATCTAGGAAACCAAGGTAGTACTAGGACGGGAAAATTCGGTAAATTTTGCTTAGAGGCCTTTTCATTCAGGCTTAAGGATTTTTTACGAGCCTGAAAATCTTCAGACTCGGGACCCACGGCTTAAAGTCCCTCCCGGAGGACTTGCTCCTTGGATTTTTCCGTCCTAAAAAATCCATTGACTCCGGCAGGGTTTGAACCCGCGACCCTCGGGACCAGAGGCAAGGAGCATAACCACTAGTGTCCACCGCGGCCGACAGATACAAAAGTAAGAATTTACAAATCTGTCGTAAGACCAGTTCTGACAATGGTTGTGAATGCCGACCAGAAACTAAAAAAAAAAAAAAAATCAATGAAACAACCGAAATGAAAGTTTTAAGGAAAATCGTAGGAAAATCGCCGAGAAAGACAATTCGCAGCTCTGTTATTACAAAAGAATGTGAAATTGAACCTATAAACCTCTGGATAAACGATAGAAGACTAAATTGGAACGATCATATAGATAGAATGGAGAACAGTAGACTAGTGAAGAAAGTACATGATTGGACACCTCAGTAGAAAAGGCCTTTAGGAAGACCACAACTAGAATGGAAGGACGTCACCATACCCCTGACCTGTAGTGAATGAACACGCAACAAGCTGCCAGCTTTCATGCGTACAGGAAGAAGAAGAAAGAAGATGTATGATGAAACGGAGACGTAACAACCTCGTTAAAAAAATCTTCGGTTCAACTCGCCCGGCTCATAGCACCCAGTACTTACATAGTGTTCTGCCCAAGATCAGGTCTTTCACTGCAAACTCAGCATTCTCCACTCTTTCATTAACTCGAATCTATGAATTCCAGGATTGTTCTTCCTTCAACCACTCTGTTAGAACATCTTTATTATTTTTATTTTTGTCTGTCCATTTTACACACTCCATCCTTCTTCATATCAACATCTCAAAAGCTTCCAGTCGCTTTTCCTCATTCAGTCGTAATGTCAAAGTATCTAGCACCATACAATGCTACACTCCACACAAAGACTTCCCTAGCCTTTTCCGTAATTATTTTACCAAAAGTCCGCAGAAAATGCTTGTTAGATGCTTTTTTGCCATTGCTACTTTGCTTTACTTCTTGACAGCAGTTCATGTTACCACTGACAGTATAGCCCAAGTATTTGAAGCTCTCCACTTGTTCGATTGCCTCATATTTAATCCTTATGTCTATACTCCTTGATTTCCTTCCTATAATCATGGCCTCATTTATACATATCTGCATCCCATAATCCTCGCATCTGTCATTTAGCTCCATCAGCATGTTCCTCAGTGTCATTGTATCTTCTGCTAGCAAAGTCATATCACAGCAAATCTTATGCACTTAATTCTTCTTCCTCTCATGTTTGCGCCTCTCATATTCAATAAGGGCCCCTTATCTAAGGTAGGTCCACCGCTGTGGTCTCGAGGTAGCGTGCTGCTTGTCACGCAGCGGACCCGGGTTCGATTCCCGGTCGGGACAGGCTCCTGTGTGAGGTTTTTTTTTTTGGGGGGTTTTCCTCACCTGTAAGACAAATGTCAGGACGCTTAGGACCCAACGGTCCCCGAAAATTATCCGGCCATCATCACCATCCTTATCATCATCATCATCATCATCATCATTCACCGGTATGGAGAGCAACGGGAAGCTACCACACCTACAAGTCCCTAGTAAAGCTGCAAAGCATAGCACGAAAATGCTATGATTGCAGTGAAAGACCTGCCCTCGGGCAGAATTACTATGGGTGGATGGATGGATCTAGGGTAGCGATACTGCTGCCTTACAGTTCGTGATTAGTTTGACAAAGACTACAGGAAAAAATATTGATCAAAAATCACCTGATCCTCCAAGTTAGGGGTTGATGCATCAGGCCAGTTCTCAGTTCATCATAAAACATAACAATGCTAAAAAGCCCAAGAATAAAAAGCTGGACGGAAAATAAAACTTTGTGCACAGAATGATGTGTAAACATTGAAAATCCGTATATATATATATATATATATATATATATATATATATATATATATATATATTTCTTTTTTCTTATCATACCATATTAAGCTTGCATTGCTCAATGTTAAACATTTAATTATAATATATATATATATATGTGTGTGTGTGTGTGTGTGTGTGTGTGTGTGTGTGTGTGATTCCACTGTCGTGTGTATTTTTTTCTCGTCCTTATTTCGATTATTTTTTTCGTTTTATTTGTTTTGCTTTGTTTTATTTACAGCATTTACCGCACAACTTATTTACGCGATTCTTCTTCTTTTTTTTTTCATTTCACGATACACAATGAAATAGAACAGATTTTAGTTCCTCAAATAGTTGTATACTTGTGCACCAAATAGCTGATCTTTGATCATGCGCAGTGGCTTCGTTCTGGGACTTCAAAATTATCTTGCGCCATCAATTATTTCAAATGCTGTACATTATAAGCTTTTTTATGTTGTGAATTATAATCAAAATACTGTCTCAGATTGTTGCTGCTGCAAAAACTTAAAATGCAGATATAACCGATGATTACTGCTTCACTATTCTAATTAATTTTAGTGGTAAACTAAACAGAATACTAAATATAACAGCCATACATAGAATACTGGTATATACGCAAAATATTATATTATTTATAACGTAAAAAGACGAATGTCTCTAAATAAAGAATAAGAGTAGAGAAGACAATTGCAATTAAAGTTTCTTATTTTGAAGTGACTATCGTTTTAGACAGACATACAATGTGTGTGTAGTCGGTGACCACTTGTCAGGCGAATCCCAAAGTCAAACATAGAAAGGCATTCCTTGTAACAGTGTAATAATACCACTAGTGGAAGAAGAAGAAAAAAAAGTCGCACACAATTTAGAGAATTGTGAATCACCCAGGACAAAACGAGATTGCATTGGGGTTGAAACCACACTCTTGGTCCTTACGTCATGGTTAGGGGAGGAAAAAAAGTAGAAGTAGACCGCTAAGGGGTGGAGAACTGGAGAGTAGATGGTCTACTGCCCAAGAGAGAGAGACGGAGAGCATCAAGTAATGTTCCTGTCGGGAACAAATAGATCGCCACTAGCGCCATTGTCGACCGTATACCTGACCGCTCCTAGCGGATTTGCTATGAATTAAACATTCATCTATAGACTTAAAACGCAGTTCTCTGGGGACATTCGCGAGGCGGTCTGCGATTGTTTGTGAATTCATTAACTTTAACAAGAGACAATCTGATTAAAAACAAGTGAAGAGAGAATTTATGAGAATCAAGGATATCTCTCATTTGGGCCAGTCCACAATCCTGAAGAGGTAACCACAAACGCAGTGGAAATAAAGACAGTTTAAATATAGCGCTAAATATTAAACACAGAAGTATATACAATTTAGCCTTGCGACCTAAAAATCAAGACTGACAAATTTCCACCATTCCATTAACTTGCTTTAACCTTTCACCTTATTGGTGGTGAATTCTATGTCAAATTTGACGCAACTCTTGAAAATTAAAGTATCGTCCCTGCTTCCCGAAATGGTACATTTTAATCCCATGGCGCGGCAGGTCTAGAAGGCCCTTAGCCTACCAGCCGCTGCTGACCTCACATCCATGTGTCAATCACAGAGGTACATGATTATCTAGCCAGTGTAGGGCTGACATGTGGTCAGCATGTCGAGTCCCCCAGCCGTTATAGTTGGTTTTCTCAACCTGGAACCGCTACTTATTGTAGCTACCCAATTGCCTCACGATGCTGGGTGGGCACCGGTCCCATACTGGCCAAAATACTATGAGAAAATGTCTTCCCCATGGAGACTTGAACGAGCGCAAGTGCCGTAGCTCTGCGCCAAGGCTTCCTGACTTAACCACTCGGCTACGGCGTGGGACCCCGAAATGCTATATGGATTATTAAAAATATTTTTGAGTCCTACATCCCAAAATATTATAGAAAATGAACAAACTCATACGTAACAAAGAATTATCATCATCATCAACAACAATGATTAAGCCCAATGACCGGTTCCGATCTCATTATACGTCGAATTGGTTCTTCCATCTCTTCAATGGTCTTCCCAACAATCTTCTCCCTTTTGGTTTATAATTATAGATTCTTCTTGGTATGCGCTGTTCATTCATTCGTAATACGTGCTGAAGGTAAGCATTTTGATAGTATTTTATTCTTTCACAGGGATTAAATATGTTAAATTCTGTTCTTATATCTTCATTTTTCTTTTTACTATTGATTCATCTCAAAACAAATAATTATTTATTTTAATTAAAACTCCTACACCACGCAGAAGAGACGGTAGTTACGTCAGTTACCTTTGTTTTGTATAATTAGTTACTAAAGTATATTAGAACTCAAAACATGTATTTTGTATCTCTCTCTCTCTCTCTCTCTCTCTCTCTCTCTCTCTCTCTCTCTCTCTCTCTCTCTCTCTCTCTCTCTCTATACACAGTACTACATTCACAATTACTTATTGAAATAAAATTATTTTACTCTCACTCTAACCTAACATGTCAGTTACGATATAAAACCGCGCATATTCAAGTACAATTCTATTATTAAAGACAGAAACTCCATACTTTCTGTCAAAGAGATTGAAACCTGTAAATAAACGTTTTAAAGAGAAAGAGTAGTGTCATACTATTTCAAGACTAAAAAAGTTATTTTATTTTTTCGCAATTGTTACGTCAGTTACAATGGAATTCACCAGGTAAAATTTACATGCCACACACCACCCGGGCCTTACTGTGGCACGACCTGTCGGCAGAGGGATTTTAAACTACAGATCAAACTCATGTCTTTTAATCACACATGGACATGGAAGGTCTCCTTGAATGAGCAATCAGCTCAATGTCAGAGCCTCCTCCAAGACAACAGAGCACAAGACGAAACAAACAATTCACACACACATTCATACAGGACATATAGAATATAATGGTTACGATGGCGAGATGATATTCGGGAACTGTCTGGGCTTTAACATTTCCTGATTCCGATTGAGGGTCTTTCCACTTTTCAGCGGTTGCCCTTTTACCAGCAGGCTGCTGGCCCTTCACATCCACATGTGTCAATCACAGAGGTAGATGATCAACAGCCAGTGTAGGGGTGACATGTGGTTAGCATGTCGAGTCCCCCAGCCATTATAGCTGGTTCCTCAACCTGGAGCCGCTACTTATTGTAGCTACCCAATTGCCTCACGATGCTGGGTGGGCACCGGTCCCATACTGGCCGAAATACCATGAGAAAATTTCTTCCCCCATGGAGACTCGAACCAGCGCAAGTCCCGTAGCTCTGCGCCAAGGCTTCCTACCTTAACCGCTCGGCTACGGCGCGGGACTAACATTTCCTGACATGTCTTATAACTGAGTAAAAATCCCAGGAAAAAAAAAAACATCATTCAGGGAACTTGTCCCCACCGGGAATCGAACCCGCACTCGCTACATACGAGGCAGCGACGCTACCCCAATATCACAGAGGTGACAACTTCCCTCAATAAATTGTATTATTTATTTAATCTCTGTGAAAGAATAAAATACTATCAAAATGCTTACCTTCGGCACGTATTTACGAATGAATGAACAGCGCATACCAAGAAGAATGTATAATTATAAACCAAAAGGGAGATGATTGTTGGGAAGACCATTGGGCTTAATCCTTGTTGTTGTTGATGATTTTTTAAATTGGGGACGCGCTACAAGCCGGTAGCTTGAAGGTTCGAGTCCCGTGGGGGTCAGGATTTTTAAACTGGCCCAAACCTTCTGGCGGCACTATGGTCCGGAGTCGACTCTGCCTCTAATGGAAATGAGAACAGTCGCTTGTTCTGGGGGTAAAGGCGGTCGCCACGCAACCCGGCTGACATCAAGTGCCGATTTTCTAAAAAAAAAAAAAAATGGGAGCCTTAATCTCCTACTACCCCAAAGGTCTCCTGAGGCCTGTAGATGGATCGCTTTACTATTTCACTTTTTTATTTGTTTAATTATTTACTTATTTTCGGGGCACGCCGTAGCGTAGTGGTTAAGGCACTGAGCTACAAGCCGGAGGGTCGAGGGTTCAAGTCCCGTTGGGGTCAGGATTTTTAAACTGACCCAAACCCTCTGGCGGCACTATGGCCCTGGGGTCGACTCAGCCTCTAACGGAAATGAGTACCAGACGCTTGTTCTGGGGGTAAAGGCGGCCGTCACGCAGGGCTGACAACCCGGCTGACATCAAGTGCCGACTGTCTAGAAAAAGTGGGAGCCTTAACCTCCTACTACCCCAAGGGTCTCCTGAGGCCTGTTGTGGGATCACTTTACTTTTTTTATTTACTTATTTTCATATAATTCCCTTAGGTTGAAATATTCATCTATCAATAATTGCAAGAAATATTTGAATTTTCTCTTTTCTTTAGAAACATTTCAATTTCATTTGTAACACTAAAGTGCATATTCATATTAGCTTAAACAATCCTTTCACAATGTACCTCAGCGATCAAGGGTAGTAACTCTATTTTCAGCGGTTCTGATGTAATAGTAATGACAAGAAATGTCTATTTGAAGGTATAAAGTAACACCTCTCATCTTTATTAGTGCCAATTTAGGCTTGGGTATAAAGGCCGCCGTAACTCCAATATAGTTTAATGGTATGGAGTAGTAAATCCTTCCTCCTGTAAATTATGGAAATTGTGAGTTACGAAGCTAGACCTCTCAGTTACAGTTATATTGATGGGACATAAATATTACATTTACCATTTGATAAATAATATCTATCTGAAGGTATAAAATGATACTTCTTCATCCATTAAAATAATCACTATTTTGTAAATACTATAGAGTGTAATGAAAACTATCATCAACTATCAATCTGTAGTATTTAGTGTCATTATCATAAGTAACCACTGTGGTCTCGAGGTAGCGTGCTGGGCGAATGACCAGTTCTGTCCCATTTACTTGACCTGTCCCTAAGAGTCCCCTGTCACATATTTTCTGAGAGTTTAAAACTATATCCTATTTTATATTACTATGCCCATAACTACAATAAGCTAAATAAATTAATGAATAAATACATACATAGATAAAATAACTTTATGTGCTTTTCCTATATACGATACAATTATATTTTTACGAAATAACGATATTAAATATAATGTTTTGTGTTATTCAAAATGTCCTGCAAAAGTTTTAAATTTTGGTTACAAAGTTAGATGCCTTCTCAATTTAAAAATATGTATATTCATCAGATATATACATTATATTTCATTCTTTTATACTTAAAATTTATCATAAGTAATGCCACGAGTGATTTCCAAATTATCGATAAATCTAGAGAATTTGGAAATCAAGAGTGGCATTTGTTAGGACTATTTAACGAATAAAATTAAGCTGTATACTCACAAATCATTATTTAACTATAGTTATTTTAAAATATCTATATATTTAATGTAAACGGCGATGTTTGAAAACAAATGAGAAACGATTGGTACGCTTCATTTGCTTCTTTTGTTCATAACTTCAACCAGATCATAATATTATTTATTGCCAGAAGATCGCAATGTTGTAAGAATGCGCCCTAGTGGAGAAATTTATGACCAACGTTATAGGTATTAATTTCTGATGTCCTATAATGTAAATATGTCAATTATATTTTTCTGCTTAATTTCCTGGAAAATAATTCGTTTAACAAAGTGCAAACAGTGTTTTTTTGTAGTATAATCAATTGTTACAAATGTTTTTATATTATCTCTCGTATGCGCTTTCTGCTGACATTCATGCACTATATATACAATCTGGTAGCCGTATTTCTTAGAGAGTCGGTCACTGCAAAGTAATGCCATGACCTATTCAGAATGTTAAAAAGGAGGTGCTTTCTTTATTATGATAAACTTTAGTTGGTAAATTCTAGGCGAAACACGACTGTGATTGGTTATAAATAAAAAATAATTGAAACGTGATTGGTCGTTGGCTCCCATTTGGGGCATGAGTTAAATAGCCAAGTTAAAAAAAAAAAAACCCTCTCCTTAATCTACATATTCTAGAAGGAATAAAAAATAAACTATTGCTTAGTTGTAAAGTTATCCATGTGTAAACGTGGTGAGGTTAAAAGAATGAAGTTTCTCTGGAATTAATGGCAATCTTTACGAGCACTTTGACAATTCTAGCGAGGTTTGCAAACTTGAGAGTGACCACAATTTCTTGCAACCCCCAGACCGTCTGCACCAAATAACAAAACTCTTGGTCGTAAAGCCACAAAAATTCCAGGACTTAAGGAATTATTCCAACAATTCGAGTTCCAGGAGAAGACGGATAAGTTCTTGTGCCAGTAATTGGAATGTTCTTTCTTCCTCGTGAGACATAAAAATACGACATCATAGTACCGGACACTGGAAACCAAGACTAACTTTTTCCTGGTCTTTAATTCCACTTTTCTCCCAGATAACTCCAAACTTGTTCACCTCTACAGTACTCCAGGGCACACAGCAATGTTGTCCCCAATTTCTCTACCTCTCTATTTATTCCACAGATTGGAAAACTTGGTGTAGATGCCTAAAATGATAAGAGTTTTTAACGAATACTTGATAATGATAGTTACTTTTAAGATGTTAGCAAGATTGTTAATTTTACATAGTCGGAATCCAGTAAATGAACAAATTGATTCGTCTGCATTTGTCCCAATCCCTTGCTCGAACATTCGATGCAGTGTTTATGAAATAGAGTGCATATAATATCTTTATTCTACCGAGATATCATTTGAAACTGTGCTTTTAAAATTTATTTCAGGCAAATGCCCCCTTTCTGACAATATCATAATAGTAATCAATTCACTGTACGGTACTATATGTTTCAAGAGCGGATGGGGAGGGTTATATTCAAGGATCACCGGCTAGACCAGAGTCGCCCAAACATATTTGTATCGTGGGCCAAATGGAAGAAACATGAAGTGGCGCGGGCCATAGGCTCTATTAAAGCTGCTGTGGATTATTATTATCATTATTATTATTCCTTTTCAGGATTAGGTCAATGTGACCTGTTCCTGTCTCAAGTCCATCGTTTCCTTGGCCGTCCCAAAGATCTTTTCCCATGTGGTTTGTAGGTGTTGATCTTTTTTGGTAATCTTGTATTGTCCATTCTGTCTAAATGTTCTTTCCATTGGTATTTGTGCTCTTCTAGTTTATCAACTATTGAAAATATCTCCAGTTAATTTCTTATTGATTCATTGTGTAATCTATCCATGCGTGTACATCCTTTTACAGATCTTAAAAATTTCATTTCAGTGGCTTGAATGTGTGAGATATCTTTTTTGTAAGTACCCAAGATTCAGATCCATATAAAAGAACAGGAACAGCCATAATTGTATAAAACCTGAGCTGAGTTTTTCTTCGAGTCTTTCGGAGGTTTCTTCTTATGGTGCCACACATAATTTGATATCGGTTTAATTTATTATGTATATCCCAACCATACCTATATGTTATATCTGAACCAAGATAGTTAAAGTGTGCTATCTGTTCTATTATTTCATTATTGATCACTATTTTTGCTCTGACTGGCACTTTACCCTGAAAAGCCTTAATTTTAGTTTTATTATTATTATTATTATTATTATTATTATTATTATTATTATAGGCTTGGGTTGATTTGCTACTTTTCTTGTTATGTCGTTACAATATATTTGACAAGTTCTTATTCTATTACTGACAGACTAAAATTTTAGGCCTATCCTTAGCATATTTTAATTTATTAGAATGATAAAAAAGTGATGGACGGCCGTATCCGAGCCGTGAGCCGCAGTTTGAGCATTCATGGCTAGACAAATATGACGTAGGGAAGATATTGTTCCAAATTATCATCCGATAGTACGGTATATATTTTTGTCAGGCTTGGGAATACGTTTTATTTTTTCCGTAAAATGAACTCATATATCCAATGTATTAATCGAATCCTCCGTATATTTAAGTATTCTCAAACTACACTACAAATTAATAGAGGTTCAAAGACGAAAAGTAGTCTATTGATTGTTCATCTAATCCCGTTGTACCTGATCACTTAATGTTCTACAAACGGTTTATGAGGGACATGTATACAAAAGTACAGAAATTGTTATATAAAATACAGCAAAAATATTTATTCATGAATAATAAAAATCGACAATTTCATACGTTCCAATAATAATAATAATAATAATAATAATAATAATAATAATAATAATAATAATAATAATAATAATAATAATGTTGAAAATAATGATTATGATAATGTTGATGGTAATGATGATGATGATAATAATAATAAATAATAATAATAATTAATAATATAAAACCTTCTAGTCAGTACTATTAACATAAAACAAATCTGGGCACAAGAGCTTGGACTAGTCAAGGCCTACTGAAGGTGATGCTGTCCTTGGCTAGCAGAAGAAAGTACAGGCAATCACTTAGTTAGCATAAGCTAGTCCCTCAACCTAAATTTCAGTTTTCTTAACTATATTTCTCGTGCCAATGAATTATTCAGATGTTTTCAAAAGGCTGATGGGGCACGTTCAAAACTACACAAGAAACGAAGCATTAAAAAATCACTATGATAGATCTACAGTCTGAAATCGATTCCGAAACCCTTTGGATGCTAGTCAAAGAAACCAACCCTTACATCACAGAGACGATCATTAACATAAAATGGATTTGTAGGAGTGGATGTGAGACCAGCAGCCGTCAGCTGGGACAAGGGTCTTCTAGGTATGTCGCGCCATGGAGTTAATAACAATTCTAAAGAACACTAGGTTATTATTTATTAGGACTGAATTATTCAGTTAGTTTTAATAAAATGATACAGTTTTTCAAATGTAATAGGCCTACTATGAGTGTTCCCTAAATTTATCTTCTAAGAATCTATACAAATAGTTACACTTAGTCTGTAAATAAAATAAAAACTATAAAACCAAAATAATATATCCATAACATATTAATATGGTTTTCATTGTCCAACCCGCCATATTATTTTTTCTAACATTGATCAAAAAGGTAGGCGTAGATCGAAATTATTTTCTCAGCTATGAAATAATCTTATTTTTCCAACCAAGCTCTTTTAACAAAATTAGAGATTAAATTTACTATTGATTTTTACAAACCTGCCGTAAAGCTAGACTTTCATACCAAATGACTTATAAGGACTGACTGATCCCTGCACACCCCGGGTGGATACATGGGTACTCCCCTAAGGGAGTTTCTTAACACGATACATTTAGTTCCACTTATTTCCTTACATATGTCAGCGAGTGGCATGTCAGCACATCGCCTCGAAGAGACATCTAATGGGGAACTAAGATATTACTTGGACAGTGGAGGTCGATTATTTTTTCCCCCAGAGGCACTAGTTTAGACTTTAGGTTCTTTCACGAGCCCGAAAATCTTCAGTCTCGGGACCGACGGCTTAAAGTCCCGGGGAACTTGTCCCTTGGGTTTTTCCACTTAATAAGAAAAATCCATCGACCCGGTCGGGTTTGAACTGCGACCCTCAAGACCAGACGCAAGGAATTTAACCGCTAGTACTTATAAAGGATGCCACGAAGATATGTCATTGTCTTGCTCTAATTAGAAAAATAAATGTATTCAGGTGTTGATAACAGGAAAGTGACAGAATTGTGCCGACAGATAGCAGGTATTAGTTAGGATGCATAGGCCCAATGCTTTTATATCGAATGCTGATTCATCAGCCAAATAGTCATGGCTAAGATACTATTTTAATCGTAACTGTTTAACATTTAATTTAAATTCCCAGTAAGGGAATATAGTGAATGTATATGAAACAAGGTAATCTCTCTACTAAACAACAAATTAATTGCACTTGTTCGGAAAATTAGATACAGAATAAGGCTTCCAAACGACCAAATTAATACTAGTATTCCTAAGTACCGTTTACATATACATTCCATTTCTTTTTCCGTGAAAATGTGTTATGTATACAAGTGTAGAAAATTTTAGAGTCTGTCGCATTCCTCAAGTGTTTAATATTCACTGGCAAACTGAACTGTAAATAGATTCCATATTAGTGAAGATTATCAATAATCTCAAAGATTATAGGTTCGAACAAAATCGCACTTAAATTTTGCAAATCTAGAGAACGTGTAATACTGTACATATTTAGTAACTTACGCACTGGGTTTTGTAGTGATTACAAAGACATAGTCTAAAAACTTTGCAAAATCTTGTATTAAAATGTCATTTTACACTCAATTTTTCTCTATTGTGAAGTTGATAGTTATTCATCACAAAAAATATGAATTATTAAGAAGGATGTGATATTTTGTTACCTTAATATCAGATGATACGCACATAGATTAAAGATGTCATCTTACCTGCAATCAAAAAGAAAAATTCGAATATGTATTCACAAAATAAAATTATCATATACCATTTTATAAAACTATCCATAATACGAGGGCGGATCGGAAAGTAACGCACAATAATTTTTTTCTGCCTTGGTATTGCAGCTAGAATGTTGAAATTTCACAGAGATATAGTTTGAAGTTTTCACTACAGATGGTATTTTTTTCTCAGGTGCACCTCTTGCGAGAGAAGCTTGAACTATGCAACAAAGATGGCGCGCATGCTACAGTCGTCCACCTGTGAGGGACGGAACGGATCGGAAAGTAACGCACAATAATCTTTTTTTTAAAAAGTTTAATAGTAAAAAAAAGGAAATAAATCACAAATCAACTTACATCTTTTACCTACTTTTCGACATAGTCACCAACTTTCTCAACACATTTTTCCCATCGTGTTACCAGTTTCAATATGCCCTGTTCGTAGAAGTCCGTTTGGTTGGAGTGTAGCCATCTGCGCACTGCTGATGCCTGCTTTGTTTCGGGCGTGTAGTGGTACGCCCACGACTCATCACCTGTGACGATTCCTTCCAGAAAGTCATGTCCTTGTGCGGTGTACCGCGTTAAGTGGTCCAAGCTTGCCATCATTTGCTGGCCCTTGTGGTCGTCTGTCAGGTTCTTAGGCACCCAGCGAGCACTAACTTTACGGAAGACATTGCTACGGTCCATACAATCATCCCCATACACGCCACGCATGTCCCTGTGAATTTCACTGGGTTTATGCCCTTTGGCCCACAAAAATCGAACAACACTTCTCTGTTCCTCACAGGTGGACGACTGTAGCATGCGCGCCATCTTTGTTGCATAGTTCAAGCTTCTTTCGCAAGAGGTGCACCTGAGAAAAAAATACCATCTAAAGTGAAAACTTCAAACTATATCTCTGTGAAATTTCAACATTCTAGCTGCAATACCAAGGCAGAAAAAAATTATTGTGCGTTACTTTCCGATCCGCCCTCGTAACATCCCGAACACATTCTTAGAATATATTTTAAATACAATAATTATTTTTCTATCACAGACTCCGAATTCTTTATTTGTTTATAAGGCTTAACCAGAACTTGAAAATAAAAGAGTATGTGTGTGTGTGTATGTGTGTGTGTGTGTGTGCTCTAAATGCAGGTACACACAAATATGGTAAGAGTATACCAAGGAATGTTAAATTTACTGAATGACTCATAGTTTATCAAGAGTAGGTGAATTAATGATTTAGCTTTTAATACATTCTTTGTACATTGTATTGGCATTAATCAAATAAAACAAGTTAAAATTAAATTACTATTATAAACGATGTCAACGTTTAAAAACAAAGAACTGGAGATATTTTAAGAGAAACATATTACAGATTATTTGAAACTTTCAAATGGTATCTGTTCACCCTATTTATTTTTGCTATATGATGGTGTCAGACAAGTGTGTCCTTTATCACCTTCTCTTTTTAATTTATATACAGACGAGGCTATGTTAAAGTGGCAGATTAATTTAAATAAACATTTTAAAATAAATAATAAACTGTTGGATACAATATTATTTGCCGATGATCAAGTAGTGATTTCCAGATCAGAAGATGATCTACAAACAGCTATTTTTAATTTGGAAAGAGTAAGTGCCAATTACAATTTAAAAATTTCAAAGAATAAAACTAAAATTTTAGCATTTAAAGAACATGATACCTTAAGAGCAAAAATAGTAATTGATAACATTTTAGAGCAAGTGAACAGTTTTAAAAATCTAGGTTTCAATTTATCATATGTTAAAACTGAAGATATTAATGACAAAATAAATAAATTTAATCTAATGTGTGGCACTATTAAAAGAACCTTTAAAAACACAAGAAAAGAAACAAAAATGAAATTTTATAAAGTAATGGCTGTTCCTGCATTGATGTATGGATCAGAATGTTGGATGATCACTAAAAGACAAGAACAAAGATTGGAAGCAGCTGAGATGAGATTTTTAAGAAATATAGCAGGATATACTCTGCTGGATAAGAAAAGGAATGAAGATATAAGAAAGGAACTAAATATTTTCTAACTTGCAGACCGAATAATTAAATAAGGAACGACGGGAAAGAACATATTGATAGAATACCGGAAGAAAGATTTCCAAAATTATTGCTAAATTATAAACCGCACGGAAGGAGAAATGTTGGACGCCCACACAAAAGATGGTCTCAACAATTTTAACAATTCTAGCTTTCATGAAACCTGAACGAGCCAACAGGCTTAATCCCTGGATGGTGATGATGATTAATGGAGTACCCCCATTGTTGAGCCATAGCTTTTGTTTTGTCAGGAGTTAAGAGACCAAATTCATTTTAGTTACCTTATCTCCCCAAAGATGTCATGAGTGGCATGCGGTGAACACACCGATTTTACATCGAAATTCCACTCTCGCCGGTCCTAAGTCCGGATGAGAAAGGATGAGGGGGAGGAGTAACACCTCGTTTTAAAAAAACCAAGGTTCAGCTGACTCGGCTGATGATACCTTGAAAGGGTCCCTAGCCAGGGTTACGGTGAAGACATCAACAACAGATGCAGCAGAGTAGGAGACCTACGGTATGGTGCAGACGGCGGATGAGGCAATAAGGGGTGGATCAGACTCTTAGCTGCAGTGAAATCAACTGATCTATGGTAGACTCTAGGAAAAAGGCTCTGGTTCTCCAGGTTGCAGGTTAATGCTATGGGTCAGCTCCTCAAAGGCCTACATTGTAAAAAAAAACTTAATGCTAAAAAAACGAAAATATATAAGTAAGAAATGGATACCTCTTGGAAAAGGGAAACGTGGTAGACCAAAGCCAACGTGGATAAAGGGAATTCAAGACAACATGAAGAGGAGAAATATGACAGAATCAGACACGCAAGACCGGGAAGTTGTGGAAGAAAAAAAAAATGTGTATTTTGGTTGATGATACCTGTATATATAACAAACATTCCTGAAATAAAATCTATATATATATATATATATATATATATATATTTGGAACTTTTATTTTTACGTTACTATTTGCAATCATTAACACTTGGTGTCATTTATTTCCTATCATAACGTGGAGACGCGTTACTATACAATATCAAATTAACAACTGAGTACTGTATTTGTCAATACCAGATCGTATAAAATGTTTTGTGACCGAAAACTTAATTCAGATTGGCTCTAGGTTGAAATTAGACACGTCTCTAATTAATATTTTAACTTCAAGTTAAAATAGTCTTGTTTACGTATATTTAAAATCAATCAATCAATCACAAACATAATATATATCAGGCTTCTTTTTTCACAATAGCAATTGGCGTCATTATTTCCTATCATAACGTGAATACGTGTTTACTACACAATATCCAAGTAGAAACTGTGTACTGTAACTGTCATCACATTCGAATCAAATGTTTTGTAACCGGAATTTTAATTCAGATTAGCTCTCAGTTAAAATTCAACATGTTTTAAATAAGTGTCCCGAATAATGTTTTTTAAAACTATATTCCAACACATTTCAATTATATAAAAATACAAGACTACAAATTATATATTTCTATATATAAATAAAATGATTTTTAAAATTCAAACTCTTACAAATATTCCAACAAATAAACTCAATAATGAAATTAAATCTTATATATAAAAATGAATGTATGTATGTTTGCTCGTACCGGCCATACCGTTGATCCGATTGTGATGGGGCTTTTTGCAAAATGTTCAGGAGATTCCCGGGACGAACATAGGCTATAAGAGAGTTGTGATACTCAACTCCTACACCCTTAAAAATCGCCCTTTGTAGTAGAAAACGTGAAAAAAGTAGCTATTTGGATGCTTAAATGGTTTACGCTGCCTAAACTATAACAAATACACAAAACTAATGAACACAGAATTGAATATCTCTAAAACCTCTACAAAAAAGTCCGCGACAGGGACATTCCATATCAAATCGGACAGCAAAAAATCTTGCAATTTATTTTTTTAAATTTATGTATCCCTAAATATAGTGAATACATTTATAAACGTATTAATACAGAAATTTAATTTTTATCATTTATAGGTTCGTAGTTATGATGATATAAAATTATCGTAAATATGATAAACTAAAACGTTTACTAACTAATATTTCTGAAACAGTAAACAGCAAAAATTTGTTTCAAACATATTTATATAGGTGATATCATGTAGTTTAAGGGTGTTATTTTTATAATTAGGATATTTTTATTTTCGGTGTCAACTTTTTGTTTTATGGCGGTTTACTGCAGTACATATCAAAAAATGAAACGGAAAAAGTACAGGATACTATTCACGTAATAAGGATTAATTTTCAGCAATTACCCTTTTGGAGAGTTGAATAGTTCAGACAATATAAATGTTTTTTATTCTATTTTCGTAAAAAAACTCGCGGGTCCACGGCGCATCAGATTCATTTCACGACCAAGGTCGCGCGCGTACTTTATTAAAAGAGCTTCATCAGTGACTTTTTCAACTGCCATTAAATCGAATAAATTATTATATGTTGTGCTTAATGGAACAGTACCGTAAATTTATAAAAGTAGCGATATTTTAATTCTTACGCAGTAGATATTTATTTATCAAATTTTATTGCTGAAGTGAGAAGTAAAGAGCTCTGTTACTTACGTTTACTGTGAATTATTAAACAAATTATTTATAACTAACTCACTCACTGGCTCTGTGTAACCTGTAGGTTCATGGCAGCGCGGACATAAGCTCTCCATACATCCCATCCCGAGCTAACGTTTTCCAATTATCCTCTGTATAATCTACTTCCCTCAAATCATGTATAATGTTATTCTCCCACTTCATTCTTAGTCTTCCAACTGGGCGTTTTCCCTCCGGTTTTCCTACCATTATTTTCCAAGCACCTCTTTCATCCTCCATACGTACCACATGACCTGCCCATCGAAGCCTAGGATACTTAACTGTTCTTATTATATCTGGCTTTCTATACATATCATGTAGCTCACTATTATGTAGTTTCCTCCGTTCACCTGTCTGTTCATCTCCTTTTGATCAAAATATTTGCCTAAGAACTTTATTCTCAAATACTCGTAATCTTCTTTCCTCCCTCAAAACAAATTATTTATTTTGTTACAAATTTTTCATTGCAATTAAATGAAATATAATAAAAACTCTTACATCATTAATTGAATAAACTGGTATAGATTTTTATTATGTTATAATTACTAATTTCAATCTTAAAATAATTTTTATTGAGTGTACTGTATTGTACCCTGGAAACTATGACGAAATAGTGTTGTTACAAGATATCACTTCCAAATAAAACCGAATGTTTTAATACTAGTACCACTTCCTAACAAACGAATGAAATGCTGAATCAGCGCGTCTTTTTAAAACATCTGTTCCTCTATCAACAATTCTCAAGTTCAGATTATTTACTAGACAGTAGATTTAAATCAGTACGTGTGTTTAGTGTGTCACCTCATTATTTTAAGTATTACAATCAAATTTAAAATAATCTTTTATCGTTTTTAACTAACAAGTTTGCAGATTGAAGTGTTTTATTTTATTACTGTACATATAATTACACTGTCTATTATGAATAAGCCTAACTGGTGTTATGTGAATGGAAAGTGTTTCAATCCACTCGGACGACATAAGAGTAGTTTTAAAAAAATTCAGATCTATCCCTCCATGGAACTGTGAGGAACTCGGGGTACCCCAAGAACACTGGCTCTCGGCAAAAATATGTAGTAATTGCAGGCTAATTTTAGAGGGTAAGAGAAATGTTGAGGATGTACAGCCTAACAGATTAACTAATACTGAAAATGAGGAATCCGATGTAACACAACCTAGTAATAATAACGATAGTAGTTCCGACATCGTTAAAGAATCGGCTATACCAACATTAAATGAATCATTTAAATTGATAGGGGAAAGTCCCATTAAGAGAGCAAAAATGTCTCACAATAAATATGTGAAAAATAAATATAAAAGTGTAACTGAGGCAATTAAAAATAAAATTTTCCACCAATTTGACTCTTCAAGTGAAGAAGAGGATAAATATGAAATTGAGGTTTTGGAAAATCTTAAGAAGGCGTTTGCTGCTAGCAGTGATAAAAAAGATAAAATCAAAATTCTAACGTTGCTTCCACTCTCCTGGTCAGTAAGAAGAGTACAACAGCATTTTTATGCATCAAAACATAGCATTAAAATAGCAAAATAGCATTCAGAATTGTTACGCCTTTAAAATTCCATTGATTCCTATCGAGTTTGAACCCGCGAACCTCGGAATCGGAGGCGTGCAGAGTAACCACTAGTCCACGATGATGATGATAATGTAATAATTGTTATAATGATAATAAAAATAATGTAATGATGATAATAACAATAAAAATATTTGTTAGTGCGCAAAGGACTATTACCAAGTAGTTCCGTCATTGTTTGTACGAGCGAGCGATCTCCATTCACGCGAAAGGTATTGCGGGCAGTCTACACATAGGAGATTTTAGGAAAAATAATTATTTTTGGTAGTTTCCTTTCAAGACTCCACTTTAATACTAATTACAAAAAAATAACTGGTGTTCTGGTAATAATGTGGCACTTTTTGATTTTATAATTTTTTTGGTGAGGAAGGTCAATTGCATATTAATAGCATTTACGCCCTTCAGAAAAACGTAAATATTAACATACTAATTTTCACGCGATAGAGCATAAAATCATCTATAATGTGACTATCTTTTCAAGTTGAGGGAATAGCCATACTTCGAGAAATGTATTTTATAAAAGAGACTATTTAAAACAATACGATAAATTGACAGCTCTATTACTATTTAATTACACCAAGCGAAGACTTGAAATTCGGTACAGATATTCAGTATATCATAAAGTTTCACTGTAAAAAAAATGGTAAACTTTTAAAGATGTGAGTTCATTTTTCACAATTTTTTTGCCGATTTCGTATGGAATGTCCCGACAGCATATGTTTATCTCTTACGGATAACTCACATTAACCATTTTTGTCTTTCATCGATGCCAAGAAGATCGAGACAAGTGCGTAGATTCCTGTGCATGACGGGTATTCTTTTTACTGATAACTCACAATAACGAATTTTGTCTTATAGCTCATTTATGCCAAGAACATCTAGATAAGTAGATTCTCGGGCAACACCGGGTAATCAGCACGGGCAATCTTAAAATAATTACGATATACATTTATAATTACTTTTCATTTCACTTACTCAACTAATCATAAGAAATACATTCATTTTTGTCTTTCAGCTCATTTATGCCAAGAATATCGGGATGAGTAGATTCCCGGACAACGCCGGGTAAACAGCACGAGGTATCTAAAAATAAATACGATATAAATTTTTCCGCTCACTTATGTAACTAAACATAAAACACATTAATTTTCGCATTTCAGCTCATTTATGTCAAGAAGATCGGGATAAGTAGATTCCCGGGCAATACCGGGTAATCAGCATGGGATATCCAGCTTTACTATCTTGGAGTTTACCTCTGTAATGTGGATATAGTAATTCTTGTTCAAATGTATATTATTGTTATTGTTATTATTATTATTACGATGGTTTAATGCATAACACAAAAGCTATATTTATTTTTTTCACTTTTTTATCCTCTTTATAGCTTATATAATTAACTCTCAGGAACTATCGAAACCGAAGGCTCATGGCCGTGCAAACGAAAGCCCTTCATATATCCCTATAATGACCTAAAGTTTTCCAATCATCCCCTGTATAATTTTATTCCCTCAAATCATGGTTAATATTATTCCTCTACCAATTGAGCGCTTTATATCTGGTTTTCCTACAAAACGTTTCCATGCCCCTCTTTCGTACCCCATTCGTGCCACATGTCCTGCCCTTGTATGTTACCTGCATTTTCCATATTTGCGCTAGTTGATTTGAAAAGAAGGGCTTTTGGTCATGACTCCACAATAATAATAAAATATTACAATTATAATAATTATTATTATCATTATTAGTCATGGGTTTCCCTCACTCAAATGGTCCTGAGGGAGGAAAAGCATTGTAATATACAATGATTAAATCATCATCGCCATCAAGGATTAGACCTTAAGGTTTGTTCCGATCTCATGTTAGAATTGGTCTGTCCATATTTTACTGGGTCTTCCAACATTTCTTCGTCCTAGTGGTTTGTAATGAAGGATCTGTTTCGGAATTCTACTGTTAACCATTCTGTTGACGTGGTCCATCCATTCATCTCTGTTTTGTGCAATTCTATCTAATAGTTTGAATATATTTAGCTCACTTCGTATATTTTCATTTCGTTTTCGATCTGTTATTGCATAGCCAGCCACACTCCTCAGAAACCTCATTTCTGACGTTTTTTTTAGACCCAGTGTTCCGATCCATATAATGGTTGAAACCGCCATTGTTTTATAACATTTTAAAAGTGTCTCCTTTCTAGTTACTTTGAGACTTCGTTTTATGGTGCCACACATATAATTAAATTTATTTATGTTGTTTTCATAAGTAATGCCACGAGTGATTTCCAAATTATCGATAAATTCACGACTCACGAAGTGAGGAGTGAATTTATCTAGAGAATTTGGAAATCAAGAGTGGCATTTGTTAGGACTATTTAACGAATAAAATTAAGCTGTTTACTCACAAATCATTATTTAACTATAGTTATTTTAAAATATTTATATATTTAATGTAAACGGCGATGTTTGAAAACAAATGAGAAACGATAGGTACGCTTCTACAGCTTCTTTTGTTTATCACTGCAACCAGATCATACTATTTATTGCCAAAGGAACGCAATATTGTAAGGAGGAGCTTTCTTTAATATGGTAATCTTAACACTGATAAATATTTGGTGAAACACGACTCTGATTGGTTGTAAAACAGAAATCATTGAAACGTGATTGGTCATTGACTCCCATTTGGGGCATGAGTTAAATAGTCAATGTCATCACTTTTTATCCCTGGTAATTAAAATTAAAACGAGTACAACATAAGATATATATTGCAAAGGACAGGTCATAATAAAATTGTAAACTTTTATTTCGCTCTGTGACTATCAGACTAGCGGCACCTGGATTTGAACAGACGAGTGAGATCAGTCCTGCATACGGCGCGAAGTAAGACAAATTTTTAAAGATTTGTGAGCGAGGAACTAAGTGTATTTATACAGTTACGGTCATTTTTATTCCAGAGCCTGGTTCAGCATGGAGAAGTTTTACAAGAGCTGCCAACATATTTCATGGCTCTGCTATGTTTCCAGCACACACTAGGGAACCCAAACATACGTCATTCCTTACGTAATAGCACATTTCTAGAATGTACTTTATTCACACAGCAATCTACACCAGTTATACTATCTAGACAAGAATTCCAAGGGGATGTAAATAAATACGTACATACATTATATATAAGATATTGGGCAGAATTTATTGTCGTCACTTAAAAATGAGTGACCCCTTAAGTGTTTGATAGCGGGGGAATTGCCCATGCAACTTCAATTAATTGCCCTTCAAGTAAGAACCGATTATTAAAATCGTTTGCTAGGCGACGAATAGCATATATTAAACCTCAAATAAAATATGACCTTTCAATAACCTATGCTAGACAAAAAGGAACAAACATGACTTTACCAATAGTTATTTTTCCTAGCTTTTTAATTTAAGACATATATGTTATGTAACTGTTACAAATTTAATAGCTATAACCGCGTAAGTTAAATTAAGCTCTCGAAGTCTAACCGTACTTCAAATAATTTTTCTTCCCTTTAGAATACTTATTATCAGCTTAAATTATATCGTTATTGCAATAAAAATTATATAAACACGCGTTGCTATGACAACTAAACTTGTAAAAAATCAGTATTTTATTAACACAACGGGAGCCAGTTCATAGAGTAAAGAATATGCTTACTCTATGATATCTAATATGACGTCATATCTGCCAGCCGTAAATAAACTCTCAAGTGAAATTAAGTGTTGACTAAGAATACAAACATTTACTTTAGTGTTTACTTATAATAAGCAATCCCTTATTACTCATTTTATAAGTAACTATGAATACGCTCTAAAACAAAACTTCATAGCGGGACTGGCCTAGAAATTTCTTGGTGTATCAGACGGCTTCTAGTATCACACTGCTTCAGTAGGCTCAATATACTTAAAAATGTTGCTAGGAATATTCTTTTTATACACGAGAATACACTCTGGGAACACTTTCAACAAGTGAAAAACGCCTTTAACGTCCTCTTCGAAAGATAGAATATCCCCAATATTAACAGAACCCGCGAACCACAGATCTAGAAAATTTACCATTTATTTTCCGACTGTTAACTTGATTAAAATTCTTCAATTTTTGAAGTATACATTATTAATTAATTATAATTGTTGGAAATTTGGATATATACCCGAATAATGGAAAATCGCCAAAACATATCCTATATATAAAAAAGGAAACTGAAAAGATTGTTCTAATTATAGAGGAATAAGTAAATTGAATACATGCTATAACATTTATGCCAATATTTAAAAAAAAACCGCTAAAATTATAGAAAATATCATATTGGATGTTCAAAATGGATTCAGGAAGGGAAGATCCTGTTCCGACTGTATATTCACAATGACTCAATTATTTGAAAACACATAGAATTTAACATCCCAACATATAAAGGATTTATAGACTACGAAAACCTTTTGATATGGTAAATAGAAGTAAATTATGGGATATGAGAAATAAAGGCATTCCACAACATATGATTATGGCTGTACAAAGTTTATAAGTAAATAATATAATTGTAATAGACATGGGTTTTAAATCTAAACAACAAAAATGGTAATAATAAATCGTGGTGTCAGATATGGATGTCCTTTATCACCTTCTGTTTTAATTTATATACAGACGAAGTTATCTTAAAGTGGCAGATTAATTTAAATAAACATTTTAAAATAAATAATAGACTGTTGTTGGATACAATATTATTTGCCGATTATCAAGTAGTGATTTCCAGTTCAGAAGATGATCTACAAAGAGCTATTTTTAATTTGGAAAAAATAAGTGCCAATTACAATTTTAAAATTTCAAAGAATAGAACTAAAATTTTAGCATTTGAAGGACATGATACTTTAAGAGCAAAAATAGTAATTGATAATACAATTTTAGAGCAAGTGAACAGTTTTAAATATCTAGGTTTCAATTTATCATATGTTAAAATTGAAGATATTAATGACAAAATAAATAAATTTAATCTAATGTGTGGCACTATCAAAATAACCCTTAGAAACCACAAGAAAAGAAACAAAAATAAAATGTTATAAAGTAATGGCTGTTTCTGTATTGATGTATGGATCAGAATGTTGGATGATCACTAAAAGACAAGAACAAAGATTGGAACCAGCTGAGATGAGATTTTTATGCAATATAGTAGGATATACTCTGCTGGATAAGAAAAGGAATGAGGATATAAGAAAGGAACTAAATATTTTCAAATTTACAGACCGAATAATTAAATATAGGAACGACTGGAAAGAACATATTGATAGAATGCCAGAAGGAAGATTTCCAAAATTATTGCTAAATTATAAACTTCACGGAAGGAGAAATGTTGGACGCTCACACAGAAGATGGTCTGAACAATTTTAACAATTCTAGCTTTCATGAAACCGGAACGAGCCAACAGGCTTAATCCCTGAATGACGATGATGATATTATCAATTATTGAACTTTAAAGAAGACCTCTGTGGCGCTCATTCTTTACATTATAGAATTCAATAGAATTTTAAATGATATCAACATCGTATGTTTTTCGAGTCACGATAACAATTTTACAGCGGACACATTCAGAATCACTGCATTTTGAACTTGCTTTGATGCTAAACTAACCCTCCTACACTGTATAATATGGTTACTTGTTCAATTTTATGAGCTTTGTAAAGCCAGTTGTCCTTTTGCATTCGTTATGTCGGGCAAAATGTGCTGTGTTACATCTGGCGGCAAGAACATTTGTGTTTGTAAGCTTGGTATTGATACAGTGGCATCTCTGCGGTCCCACAATGCACCGCTTTATAAATTCACGCTTGAAACAAGAGTTTTGTTTCAATAATAACAGTTTTGCCTACGGAACTTCATATTTTTTTTGAACAAACCAACTCTGCATGTGGGTCAGTGGTCAAAAATAATTCAAGACCTCTGACAAAATTGTATGTTACACTCATTCGCTTCCTCTCCATCACCACATAGGCCTAGCTACCATAAAAGTTCTATCAAAATTGACAATAAAACGTTCGACGAATAATAATAATAATAATAATAATAATAATAATAATAATAATAATAATAATAACACTGAGCAACAAAAAATAAACTTTTTTTTTGTCTCAGAAAGAAAAATATGTGATTCTGATAGTATTTTTTCTCCTGAATTCAAATATGATATCGGTTTTTTTCCATCACGCAAGGTTTCCGAGATACAGGAATTTATAATTTCAAACACTTTAATATTTTCTACATTCGTAACTACACAATATTCGAACATTCGGACTCACCTACAAAGTAAGAAATGACGGTTTTCTGCTATATTTCGCCTGTGGAGTATCCCTCTTGATGGTCCAACAATAATCGGCCAGCATATTAGGATTCCATTTGCCTTGATAACTCTTTTCCATAGCTGAAACCATTTGAGTTAGCTCATTTGGTTTAATTTTACAATGGACAAATGGACGAAAAAACATTTATTAAAAATAATTATTTAAATCCATTAATTGAAATTGAAATAAAAAAACTATGGGTGATGGAGAAATTCCAAATACATATTTGAAAACACAATGAAAAACTGCATTATGTACAACTATTGGTACTCACGAGACAAAAATCATGTTGACCAGTATAATATGCGTATACCCGATACGTCCCTCGTGTTGAGACATGGGTGTGCCCCTAGCGGGAGCTTTTTTTTACCATTCAAATTTAGTTACGTTTATTTCCCTACAGATGTTAATGAGTGACATGTGATCGGCATATTGTCTCAATGAGACATCTAGTAAGCAACTAAGGCATTACTTGGATGTCTTTTATCTACCTCTAGCCTTCTTTCCGTTGAACATTCCTTACAGGACATCTGTCAACAGGTAGTTTCTTCATAGCCAATAGCCAATCCAATTTTTTTCTCTTTTTTACGAGTTCCAGCATTGTTCTTCCTTTATCCATAATTCAACATGATATGGATTAGATGTCTGGATTTAGGTTTAGTAACGTGTTAATCAAATGTACACACTCTCCTTGTGACCTTTTCCTCTTCTGGTCACAGAAAAAAAACTAGATAAAGCAGAATGGTCCCAATGTAAATAGATATCTGTATCGGTCTTAATAAAACCTATTTCTGGGAGACAGTTTTGATGTTCTGGACTGATCAGACCTATCTCAATACAAAGACGATTTCTAAAATTATATTAGAGATAGAATTAACATACGAACCCTTTAAAAAATCTGCCTTATCAAAATGGACATACATAATTATACCCCAGCCGCCATATCTTCGGCTCTGAAGTTTAGGTTATACGAGGGGTAAAGGGAGAATTCGCCCCCTACTGCCAATAAGGAAATGGTTGTAGTGGGAGTAGATGTCTGCCACAAACAATCACTGCTCTTGACGCAGATATAGCGCGCTAGGAAGGTTTGAAATTGCTGAGATGTTGTCAGCTGTATGTCTGCGAACCCGCACACATAAAGCGGCCACTCCCACTGAATATCCATATCGGCAACACTGTAGTGAAAACATCAAGGCCAGAGAATCAGTGGCTGCAGTATAGAATTTCGAACCCTTTGTTTATCCATAGAAAATGTGACCCAAAATTCTATTGAACTATTTTTAAATATTGAAATTACTAAAACCTAGTATTGAATGCACTTATTTAGGAACAATATTAGACCATTCAGGCGATAACACAGTGGAAATTAAAAATAGAATCGCACAAACAAAACAAGCAATAAATGCTTTAAACTCTGTTTGGTGGAGCAAAAATATTACAAAAAATAGAAAATTACAAATATATCAAACCATAATTCAGAGCATTTTAACATATGATGCTGAAGTCTGGCAAATTCCTACCAGGGAAATTAATAGAATTTTAAGTACAAAAAATGGATGTTTTAAGAAGATCAGCTGGAAAATCTAGAATGGATAGAATACGAAATAAAGAAATAAGAGAAATTATGGGTGTACAAGAGGAGCCGGACATCATAGACATCATAGAAAAGAAAATATTGCAGTGATATGGTCATGTCAAACGAATGCCAGAGCAAATATTGCCAAAAATTGTTATGGAATGGATCCCAATGGAAAGGGGGAAGAGAGGAAGACCGAAGAAAACTTGGATAGAAGGGGTACAAGCAGCTATGAATATCAGAGGAATGGAGGAAGATCAATGGATGGATAGAGAGGAATGGCGTTTGGTTTCCGGAAGACGGCGGCAACTGCTATGATACCGGATGATGATGATGATGAAATTACTTGAAAAGAAACAAGAATTCAATATTATTATAATTTTTTATCAAGAGGACTCGATGTTCATGTCATAATTAATGTTGGCTTGAATTTGGCTCAGGTACTGTATTAATTCATTTTCTTTATGTCACATTCGCAATGCACTTTCAGATCCAAAGAACACATTCCGCCTGCAGCTCTACATATAGACTACATGCGCGACGTTATTAATACCACTGAGTGTACTGCCGGAGGGGCTAGGCTGTGTAACACAGAAATTCTTTATATTCAATTTATGCATTTGCTAATAATTTATATAAAAACAAAGAAAGATAAAAGTATGGACTGACATGAAAGATTTAAATTGCAATATATTAAAAGTCTAGAAATTATATAAAAACTATAATCGACGTTTATTTTGCTATCTTGAAAACTAGAAGTAAGCCATTTCAAATACAAATTCCCACCAACTACAAGACATTAGGCATCCGTTCATTTGCAGCCATCATTATATTTCCTGACACCTTTGACAATAATATATTTTACAAGAGAATATTCAAACGGAAGATTGTACAGGCCCAGTACATTTAGTTCAATTTAATTTGGATGAAAAAAGTACTAAGTACACTAATATATTAGCCATAGAGTTTGTGTACGATTCAGAGTAGCCTATATACGTGTTCTATGCTGTGGTATAGTAAGTAAAGAATTGTCTTGTGATCTTGTTTCTAAATTGTGACAAGGCGATACATTTTGAAAACGCGTGCATAAATAACTTGATAAATGTGTGCAGAATTTGAAATAGTAAAGCATGTGAATATAAAAAAAAATATTATAATAATGTTAGATAATTTTAAAAAATAATTATATTCGTGCCTAGACACTAAAAGTATCGCAAGCAACTAAATTTCCATGGGATTCCGGTTTATGGTAATCAGTTAAACTAAAAATTAAAAAAATAAATAAATAATAGTTTTTAAAAAACTAAAACAACACTCTTTATTAGAAAACCAAAGTGAAAAATAAAAAATAAACAATTTAAAAAAACTAAAACAACACTATTAGAAAACCGAACTAAAAAATGAAAAAAATAATTTTAATTTCCAACACGATTGGAATAAAATTAAAGTGGTCAACAAAAAAAGCATCTCCAACACATCTAGAATAAAACTAGTCATCTAAAAAAAACATCAAAAGGGTGGGGTGGTTTTTACGTTTTCTTCTTAGAGACTTTACTTTTACCAATATCTGTTTATTATCAAATATATTAATTGATATAGAGCACCCCACGCTTTTGATGGTTTTATTCGAAGATGTGTTGGAGAAGATTTTTTTGTTGACCACTTTAATTTTATCCCAAGCGTGTTGGAAATTAAAATTATATTTCATTTTTTTTATTTTGGTTTTCTAATAAAGCGTGTTTTAGTTTTTTTAAAACTATTATTTATTAATTCCATGTCCGTTAATAAAACCTGTGAGGGATGTTTGAATTTGTTTTACGTTTATTATCCCAATTTTTTGTTTTTTTTTTTTTTGTTTTACGTTTATTATCCCAACTTTCATATAAATCATTAGCACTAGTAAAACATGATATTCTGCGTTATTTTCCCAGAAAGTGATATTCTGCGTTATTTTCCCATAACGATACTGTTTTTAGGACACTCTTGCAACAAGAACAGACCAGCATTGCGCGTCTTTTGTTCTAGTGCACAGTTAGAGTAAAATAATTACAGAATTCCTGTCGCACTCATTTGTTTTACTGCGTCATAAACCCCGGGAACATGCTGCATCAGACCCGGGTTGTAAATTACAATGTTCACACATAGCCGAAACGAAAAATCTCTATTCAGAGGGGCTTGATAATAAGCTCGAACTTCCTATTAATGCAGATTTGAAGAAATAATGTAATGTTCAAATCGGTACATACTTATAGTCTATATATTATAATAAAGGAGAAATGCGCACAAACCGTGCAGATATTACATGTGAGGTGTTTAATTGCTTTTTGTTATAAGCACTGATTGATTTAAGTCGTTTTTTACAATTCAGAATATGGTACTTTTCACATTTTTGTGAACACAAAACACATATGCACATGTCGTTAGGTTCATGAAATGTCTTGTTGCAGCATATCTTGTGATGGAAGCCATGGCCTGCCAGTCTGGTAGTGACATGACGCATTTCACAGTTTGATTCTGTCCATCGTCTGTCTTGCATCGCACAGGTCGCCTAGAATGATGATGGTATGTTCTTCTTCTCTTGCAGGTCTTGCAATAGTACATTGTAGGCCTTACTAGATGGCAGGAGTAGTGTTGTTCGCAGATCTTCTATTAAAAACGTCTCTCTGGTGAGTTCGTAAACCAGCCTCGATCTCGTACTCGGTGATACTCCTAAGAGTCTCTTGAGGTATCTTGACTTTACTTTCTCCATATCTTCCAGTTGCTTATATGTGAGGTATTCCCATATCAAGTCGAGTCCATACACAACTACGGGTAGTACCTTCAATCTGAACAAGTCCATAGCGGTGCTGATTGACTATTTATATATTATAATTGTGTGTTGTAATGACACTCACTGCACTTTACGTGCTTCGGAATCCTCTCTGAAAGGAAAGATAGCGTTAATGTGTCTACTTTCAATTCACGCACCATTTCGACAGACCATATTATGCAGATGATGTATTATTGTATTGTGTACAGAGAGGAGTGTATGCTTTACGTTTGTGTAGTGAAAAGTGTGTTGTTGAGGTACAATGATGATAAGGGAGCAGGTGAAACTCGGTGCCAGCACGTAGCCTACTTTTATCGAAAAGCAACAAGGGGCCGGATTAAACGTCCCTATCCGACGAACGAATCACTATCAACAGCACCACATGCCTTCTCAACATGTGTATACTGCGGAGAGGTTCGCAATTGAATGCAGGAATCTGGTTGCACAGTCTAGTATTTAAAAATTATGTACACAACCACCTCTTCTGGACCCGAGATAAAAAAACTGCAATTAAATTAAATTAAATATTTACGTTTTTAATTGCGGGTATCGAACCCGGGCCCACTAGTCAGGAAGCAGAAATACTACAACCTCAGTCAGCACACCGGAAACTTACATAATTGTAACATTTTAAAGTTTTATTAAATTCCATGTGGTTAAAAATGTCCACCGCTGTGGTATCGAGGTAGCGTGCTACCTTGTCATGCAGCGGGACCGGGTTCGAATTTTTCGGGGGTTTTCCTCACCTATAAGACAAATGTCTGGAAGCTTAGGGCCCAACGGTCCCCGAAAATCATCCGGCCATCATCATCATCATCCTTCACCGGTGTGGAAAGCAACGGGAAGCTACCACACCTATAATTCCGTAGTAAAGCTGCAAACCATAGCTTGAAAATACTATGATTGCATTGAAAGACCTGCCCTCGGGCAGAATTACTAGGTAATGGAATGGTTAAATATAATCTATTAGATCATAACTTCTCAAAAATATTTCTCCCACCGCCCACTTTGAGAATAAAATTCTAAGGCCCCCTCCCCAAAATTTCAAACTTTCAATCTGTTAAAAAACGTAATTACAATTTCGGTGTGTACTAGAAAAGATCGGCGAAGATCTGTAAAAAGAAGTATTTTAAAAACATTCATTAGAACGTCAATAGTTTCATTCCTTGGGAAGTATGGTAATAAAGAATGTAAAAAATGTTAATCAACTTAGAGGTATTAATTGAAGAATAGAAGAATATCATAAAATGATTATTTTAGATTGACAACCTAATGTTATGACTTGAACTAATTCTTCTTCATCATCAGAAATAAGCGCTAATTTACTATTTATTGGTTTAAGAGACCATCACTTGCTTTCAGTCATCTGATAAATCTCTACCATACCATACGAAATATAGATTGATAACTGATAAGGAATAAGCAAGCTTTACTTAAAACTGTGTTTATTGCATGAGTAATATCTCATATTCCGGGAATTATTACATTATTTTATTGCATACATTTAAAGAGCAAGCATAGACGCGTACTCTTTACTATAACTTACAGAAATGAGTATGATTTGTTGAACTTAAGGTGAAAATATACATTAAAATAATAGAAAAATACTTTTAAAATAAGGAATTGAAGTAACATAAATTAAATTAAAACCGTTAATAATAAACTAGTGTTATTCCATTATACCAATTCAAAATATTTTTCTTTATTTTAAGTTAGACAGCTATAATTTATAACTTAGAATATCTGAAATTATACTATAACAAGCTATTTATAATGACATAACCTATTTTTGAGCGATAGCCTCTCCTTTTTTTTGGTGGGGGGATTACTAGACCAATTACATTTTTTGTTACATAATTTGCTCAAAGATGCCATGCGGTCTACACGCCGATCCAACGAGACATCTAACAGGTAACTAAGGTATTTCTAGGACGTTGAGTCAGTACATTTTGCTCTGAGGCCATTTTGTTCAGGCTTAAGGATCTTTTACGAGCCTCAAAATCTTCAAAGTCGGGACCCACGTGGAGGACTTCTTCCTTGGATCTTTCCATCCTAAAAAAAATCCATCGATCCCGATCGGGTTTGAATGCGCGACCCTCGGGACCATAGGCAAGGGGCATAACCACTAGCCAACCGATGCCAACATAAACATTATTACCAACTCTATGTATTTCGTCTTGTGAGAGTTTTTGACCTTGAAGATCGAAAATATTTAGTTTGTTTCGTGTTTTTATTATGCTTGAATGATCAAAATTTTGCCTTTGTCTTTCAAAAAACGTTAAACTGAAAATATATAAAACTATTATTCTACCAGTTATATCATATGGGTGCGAAACATGGACTCTTACTTTAAGGGAGGAAAGGAGATTACAAGTATTTGAGAATAAAGTACTTAGGAACATTTTTGGACCAAAGAGAGATGAATAGACAGGTGAATGGAGAAGACTTCATAACAATGAACTACATGGTCTTTATAGGAAGCCAGATATAATAAGAACAGTTAAGTCTCGTAGACTGCGTTGGGCAGGACATGTTGCACGTATGGGGAACGAAAAGACTTGCATGGAAGCTTCTTGTAGGAAAGCTAGAAGGAAAACGCCCAGTTGGTAGACCAAGAATGAGGTGGGAGAATGACATTAACTATGATTTGAGGGAAGTGGAATGTACACGAAATGATTGGAAAGCATTAGCTCAGGATAGGGACGTATGGAGAGCTTATGTCCGCGCGGCCATGAACCTACGGGTTCGATAGTGCCAGTGAGTAAGTAAGTACGTTTTAGTGAGAAATATTAATACATGTGAACTTTATTATCAGCATACAAAAGAGTAAACTTTCAAATTAAGAGATACTGGCATTGGGTAACTATGCCATATTTTTCTTCTCTCTGCAGTTACAAGATTTATTTTGTTTGTAAAGCGCAGTTGCGTGTTTTATACACAATTTCTCGGCACTTTTGCACATATGAGGTAATAGTACACGTGTATGAGAAACTGAACTAAGCTGAAAGCACAAAAGCATATTCCTGCTCATCGCCATCATCCATCACAACACAAAACCAGATTTTTTTTCTATGAGAGGAGGGAATCCCTTATTAATGGAAGTGTCATTAGACAAATGCCATGATAAATTGCGCCCCAGATAATAACGTTTGTCATTTTTTATAAAACACGCTCATCGACGAGCCGAGTTGAGAAGTCGCAATGCATTGTTTTCCGTGAACACAACTTTCCTGGCCACAATCCAATCCAATACCGCCCCCGCAGGTACCCAACCTTTCAATTTACAACCGCTGCTAAAATCCTAGTAGCTTCTAAACCGAGTACAGAATGTTCCGAAACGTTTCAATGTTAGGAGAGAAGCTACTACACACTGAACAAGGAATTAACTAATATAAACATTATCCTATATCTTCTGGATTAAATCCCATTATTATTATTATTATTATTATTATTATTATTATTATTATTAAATATAAAAAACTCGATTCTTTAGCTGAATCTTTATATATATATATATATATATATATATATATAGATAGAATAGATTTATTTAGCCTGGTATATATACATAAATTAATGTTTCTTTGTTGGTTTGTTTGTTCGTATTATATGCGCGGCCATACCGTTGATCCGATTTTGATGGGTTTTTTGCAAAATGTTCAGGATTCCCGGGATGAACATAGGCTATAAGGGAGTTGTGATATTCAACCCCTTCACCCCTAAAAATCACCCTTTGTAGTGAAAAACGTGAAATAAAGTCCCTATTTAGACGCTTAAATGGCTTATGCTACCTAAAGCATAACAAATACACCAAATTAATGTACGCAGAATTGAATATTTCACAAAACTCTACAAAAATGTCAGTGACAGCATATGTTTACCTTTTACGGATAACTTACAACAAGCATTTTTGTCTTTTCATTGATACCAAGAAGCTCGGGATAAGTAGATTCCCGAACAACGGTACCGTTCGTCCGATTGTGATGGGGTTTCTGAAAAAAATGTTTAGGAGATTCCGGGGATAAACATAGGCTATAAAATAGTTGTAATACTCAACCCCTTCACCCCTAAAACGAACTGGATCTGTGCCCAAATTTCTGTAGCTATTATAGTTGTCCTCAAACCCGTAAATCTACGACAGGGAACCCACCAGAACTTTACTTCTCTTCCGAACAAATGCATGCTCAGGATTAAGTTACATGGCTGGAATGACGTGGCTGAGAACAGTTGTCATTTGAACAATATTATATTTCATGCCCACTCTATTGCAGATGTGTTCGAGTTGGGAAGATGAACTAAATATTGATTTCTGGCTTTTCGTTTTACTTTTAATTGTTTTAATTTTGTAAACCACACAGCAGTACTGTTCTCTGCTAATATACCAAGAAATATATTTTTGCTGAGAATGAAATTTCTTTCCTTCTAATAAAAAGTAAAGTGATCCCACAACAGGCCTCAGGAGACCCTTGGGGTAGTAGGAGGTTAAGGCTCTCACTTTTTCTAGACAATCGGCACTTGATGTCAGCCGGGTTGTCAGCCCTGCGTGACGGCCGCCTTTACCCCCCAGAACAAGTGTCTGGTACTCATTTCCGTTAGAGGCTGAGTCGACCCCAGGGCCATAGTGCCACCAGAGGGTTTGGGTCAGTTTAAAAATCCTGACCCCAACGGGACTTGAACCCTCGACCCTCCGGCTTGTAGCTCAGTGCCTTAACCACTACGCTACGGCGTGCCCCCTTCTAATTACAGCCACAATATAAAAATAATGAAAATGCCATGGCATAATAAATTCATGAACCTGGTTGTAATTATTAAAACAGCCGTAATTAGAGATAGAAGGAATAATATTTGCTCCTCTTAAAAATAATAAATAATATTTAGTTGGGTTCGATGCACATAATGAAACCAGTTTACGTCACCACTATGTTGTAACACTAACACGCAGCACACTTACAGTGTAACTATAGATATCAGAACATTTCAGAGGCCTGTGATGGCACAAATCATTATTTGGTGTATTTTCATCTTTTGATATATGCCTTACTCTTTTCTTTAACATAAGACGTACCTTCTTTTGTTTAATGCTGAACTTAAATTACGTATTATTTTATGCAAAAATTGCATAATTATATTACTTTCGAGCTAAGTTTCAATTGCACCGTAAATAAACTTGCATAAGGTGTTACTCCGTCTATTGGAGAAACCGTGGTGCTACTTTTAACCACCATATTACATAGAATTGTGTACAGGACTACCAATGATAGAAACATTGTTCTTAGGCAACATCGTATTTTAGGGGAATTAAGTCAGAATACAAGATAAGATCATACCAATAATTTAGGAACATCCTCCATTTCTTATTTATGACAAAAATATATTCCATTTATTATTTATTTATGACAAAATTATGTATTTACCTACTTTATCAGACGTTTACGCTTTTTGCATGTCAGTAGATATGTTTCTTTTGTTTACCGGTATAATTTAATTACGAGCAGAATTTATGCTCCATGCAGACTCACCTGCAAATTCTGTTGTTATTTTCATCACATTCTGAATGGCTAATGTGGGATTTTTTTCAATAAACTCTTTTAAAACGTTCTCAGTACTTTGTTTCTCTCCGCTTTTCAAAGCTTCCCTTTCCGATTAATTAGAAATTCTACAGAAGCGGCCATTTTGAAACAAGTGAAATTCTAACGTATTCTGCATTGGGCAAGCGTAAGAATAAAATTATGCTTATTCAATCAATGGAAATTGTATTAATATATTTTAAGATTCTTCCATAACTTATACAGACATGTTATATATATTTATTTCCTTTGTTTTGAGTGTTAGAGAGCAAACTACATTTTCCTATACGCTTAAAGGTAAAAACCGTTATTTGACCCATGAAAAATCAGTCATATATTTGGTTTGTTTACATTACAACTGGAACTTAGCTCAAAATTGTATGCATACAAAAACTATGTAGCTGCCAGTATTCCTTTTGTGGTATTTAAAACACATTGGATAAAGTTAGCGTAAGGATATTGTAAATGATCATAAATAAACATAACTAAAGAGATTCATCTAAGGTAACAGGTTTACATTTAAATTATGGGAACAGGTGGATTTTAAAATTGCGTGCCATCTCAGCAAGATCTAAGCTGTTTCTAACTCGATAAAATAAACACATTTCAAAACGTGGCTGCCATTTCCTTTGCGACTTAAGGAAGCTCCGAAGATATATTCTGTGAATTTCTTAGGGAAACGCTATAAGAAGGTACACATGTTCTTTTCGCCTTGGGAGTACGAATGCATCACCATAGCAACAGTATTGGGGATGAAAATCAACCCAAACACGGGAAGAACGGATCAGAGTGTGTGCGTGAAGAAAAAAAGAAAAGCTACATCATTAATAATACGTCACACAACACACTCCATCTACAAAAAACACGAGAACATCAGCGAAGTTAGGATATCTATAGAAACAAACGAAAACACTTCTTACTGTAAACTTAGCTCGTAAACATCAGTGTAGGGTGTACAGAAATATATATTACTCTCCATATGAATTATATAACTAAATTAATTGTTTCACTTAAATTTAATTTTAAATCGATTAAACATCTATCGTCATATCGCGACTGGGATATTTGCCCGAGTGTAGAATTTCTAATACATATTTTATTGATATGTTTTAGTTTAATACGTTTACTTTTATTTTCATGTAAGTTTTAATTTTTTTTCTTCTTCTGCTTCTTCTTATATCAAAGATTAAACCTTATTGGTTCGTTTCGGCTCCAAGTATCACAGCTGCTGTGTCCATGTCTTTCGTGGGCGTCCCCGATCTCTTTTTCCTCCTCCCGGTTGATAGTTCAGATTTTTCCTAGGCAATCTGTTAGTATCCATTCTGCAAACATGTCCATATCATCTCATCCTTTACTCTTCTATTTTATATGTGAAACTGAATATTTGTGGTTATTCACGAATATTTTCACGAATAAATGTTATTAGTTTTAAAATTATGAACGAGTCAATGTTTTTATAACACATGCTACATTATATTTTCTAACTTTCCCTCCTTCAAAAGTGTCGCTGAACAACCTCCAGTCTAGATTCCTTCCATGTCTGATGAGCCTATAATACTCATATCGAGTTAAGGAAGACAGATTACCAAAGATGTTCAATGGAATCCAACATGAAGAAGGAAGAAAGGAAGATCAATAATATCATGGACTAGGAGAAATACGAACAATGTAAGAAAGGATATTGGAGGAAAGGGCGTGAAAAATATATAGATGAATGGAGACTGACTATACAATCTTGAAATGGATACAGGAAAAATTCAAAGATAATGTAAAACCCGGGAACAAAATAATAATAATAATAATAATAACAATAATGATAATAATAATAACAATAATAATAATAATGCTAAACACCAGCGTTAAGTAGCAAGTGGATATTTATTTAAATCTGAACATGAAGTGTGCAAAAGGATTTCTTTGTCGAAAGCAGATCAATTTTTAGATTTGCGCTGTGATGAGTCTACTCCCCAGCACCATCTATTTTGTTTTTATCAAGTGGAACCACAAGACAAGGCAATCAATCTAAAACAATATTGATCTATGCACCAGCCGTCTTCACCATCATGAATCATTGTCTCTTTCCTCACATCTCTTTTTTCCCCCCTTAAATGTATGTATTTCCGTTAAACATCCCAGTACCCGAAGGTCAATTTACACAATAAAATAATTCTGAAACACTTTTTAACATCTTATAAGCCCCAAAACATAGGAGAAAGGCAGGGATATATATTGAAGAAAGGCAGGAAAAACATATTTTCCCCAATATAAACTCAATATTAACACCCAGAAAAATAATTACGAGAAACGTGTTCCACGGGAAAACAAATCAACAATTGCCGCGAGGGAGAAAATTAATTTAATTTAATATAAGGATTCCGTTAATGCAATGTGTGACATTTTAAGGAGCATTGACTTTAAATACAATACATACAATGATAATATATTTCTCATGGAAAAGGCGGATATAATTGCTGCTTATATTAAATTTATCCTAATGTGTGTTAATATATGATTGTTTCTTTTTAAACCCAGTACTTTACGAGTGTGATGCAATTGAGAGATAGAGAGAGACACAGAGAGAGATAGTGATATAAGAGAAAGTTGGGGAGCGGGAGGTTTGGCAATAGCGCGAATGTTTGTGATTGGCAACTACGCACATGACATCATATAATCCACTCACTGTAGCAGATGGCAGTATGGCGAATCACATGGTTAGCATGACGCAATCCCTCAAACCTAATTTTACTTTACATATACCGATATATATATATATATATATATATATATATATATACACACTGTTAAGTTGTCCCCTCCCTATATATATAAAAGTAAAAGTAAAGTGATCCCACAACAGGCCCGGGGGCCCTTCGGGTAGTAGGAGGTTAAGGCTCCCACTTTTTTCTAGACAATCGGCATTTTATGTCAGCCGGGTGCCCTATATATATATGGATAAAGCATTATTTAAAGGGAGGAGACAACTTAACAGTGTACTCGGTATTCTGGGTCGAGTGCCTGATATTCCAGTTAGCACATTAGAAAAAATGTATGGAGCGATGGTCAGGCCAGTAATGCACTATGGTAGTGAGATTTGGGGTTTCCAAAGAACGGAAATACTAAATAAGGTACATACGCATTTTCTAAAATATATTACAGGACTTAAGTAAGGCCGTTTCTAACTGTGGAATTTTATATGAATTTGGGTCATTCCAGGACGACATAAACTGCAAAATTCGTATATTCAAATACTGGTTGCGGGTAATCTAAGGTGAACAAACAATGCTTAGAGCAAGTTGTTATGACCACAAATTAGAAACATATATGTGAAATTTTGGACAGATGAGGTTAGGAGAGAACTCCAAAAGATTTGGATGGGTTGGATATGGCAAAAAGGGACTGAAAATCGCAAGAACGTGTGGAGAAAAATAAGGAGGAGGTACTTAGATATAAACCAACAAGATATTTTCGCCGAATGTACGGGAAAACGCTCACTGTGTTTACAAAGAGACCTAAAACACGTTTGGGGAAAAGAATCTTATATACTCAACCTAGGATTTAAAGAGAGATCAGGGCTTTGCTTGGTTTAGGCTAGGGGCATGGACATTTCTACAAATTAGCGACGATCACGATATGCGAATATGTCCAATGTGCGGGAACTTTGAAGACGAGATACATATATTAGGAAAACATGATGATTTAGAATATTGGATACATCAGATATTACCGGAAAGATTTCTAAATTCAAATCGGAAAAGATTGGCATCCTACAAGTTAATGGTAAATCCAGAAAATTGGATAAACTTGAGTAAATTTCTGGACAAAACGCGGAAAATAAGAACAACACTCATTCATGAATAAATATATGTTATCAAAATGCAATACCATTGATTTTTAATAATTATACGTAACTTAATTAATGTATAATGATATTGTATTATTATGTAATTGTAATATTATTGTGTTTTCTTTATGTAATTGTAATGTTATTGTTTTCTTTTGTTTTTCTTTATACTATTACCAATTATTACTTTATTGTTACGGACTATCAACAGCACGTACGGCTTACTGCCCGTGCGACCCATATTTGTAAATAATATTGTAAATATCTTACTTTTTGTCTACTATACTATAGTATGATTGAGAAACGCACTCTAGATCCCTGGATGTTATGACATGTTGTTACACCACAGTTCTCCTGGGAGAATTTTCCGGCTTAGAAGATCACCTTCCAAAGTCCTCGTAGGTGAAATAGGCCACGTTATACACATCAAACATACAATACGAAAATAAATAGTTACCGCATAATCTATAGTGGAAACAGATGGCAGAGCCTCCTGGTGGGAAGTTGTGTTACTAAAACCTCTCAAGTCATAAAAAGAATGAAGATCTAGTTTAAGAGGAAGTGCGACCCGCTCAAGTAGTACTTGGAGGCGCCACGTCACATAGGCTGAAGGCTTTCTGTCGCCAAACTCTGTATGAATAATACATCAGCACTAACTTACTGATTTTTACTGCGTTACCTTCTTTTAAAAATATACAATCGCTGAGTCATTAAGTTTTTTTTTTTCACCTTGCATAATAGTCTTTAGAAAATCTTTTCGTTCTCAAGATACGTTTTTATGTTATAAGTAGAGACCGGATGTTAGGGAAAATGCCTACAGTTATTTATTATAGATATTGTAAAAGTGACTTCATATAAGTTCATACTGACGACCCTACAGTAGTTTTCCATGAAGTTAATTTTGCCTATAAATGCCTATTTCAGCTTACAATGCCTATAATACCTATTTGCCATTTTTTCTCGAAATTTATCTAGTATTTGAATGAAATCAATTGAAATGGACAAACTTCATGACACATATCATTGCTTAGAAATTTTCAAGTGTTCTTTTTATAAATTCTGTTAGAATATTTTAGGATAAGGATGGCAATAAGCCAATAACCTAGCAGGTTTCCGATTCAATACACTCCCGTTAAGCGAAATAGCCCTAAGATTTGTCCTCAATTGTATTATGCCCCCCGGCACGCGATGGTTTTTTGGATGAACAGTTCTCATAGTCTAACACCCGCTTTTGCCTTCTTTTCAATAAAAAAAATTGCTGAGTGACAAAAAAAGTAGATGTGTCAAGCTTTCTTTCTCTGTTCACACCTGCTGCTGAAACCTTTAAGTGACAGGCAATATTATTTTTGATGTTGGTAACAATTAATTCAGAACGTAGTCCTCATTCACAGACAAAGTGGTGCGGCAAGTGTATATGTGTTTAGAACAGTTGTTTTACGATACCTAAAGAACGGACAACAGTAAAAGACAAACTGACCAATTTCGTGCAGAAATATTCTCAAGTGACGGTTCAATACTGTTCTGCAAAGTATGTAAAATTTCAATGAATTGCGTGAGGTGCCATGTTTTTCAGCACGTACACACTGTAAAAACACTAGTAGGCCTAAGCTCTTTGCAAAAAGGCAAACAAGTTTCAAAAACATCTGTGATATCTTTGTATGCTACTGATAGCATAATGTTTATATTCTTTAAGTAAGGCTGTAAAATTTATGTTGTACTCCATTTTTTTGTATGAGCCTATTTTGAACTCTTTAGTGCCTATATTAATGGTTTTAGTGCCTTTTTGCTTGCCTATTTTGAATTTTTAAGTGCCTAACATCCAGACTCTAGTTATAAGTTAGCCTGACAAGGTCACACTATGAGAAGAAAACTCAAATTATTGTATTTAGGCTGTCAGGGCCCGTATCAAGTTTGAAAGATCTGTCAGAAGAGAAGCTGTACCACTCAAGCATTCAGATACGTAGTTTGGCAGCGAGATATAACTCAAAATCACTTGGGAAATCAGAATCAAGTGAAAGAGACCAAAATAGAGACTGGCTGACACGGAAAAACAAGACAATTTAAGAGAGAAAAAATCAATAACATGAAATAAAGATGAACTTCTTTAATCCAGAGAAATGAAACTCTATTAAACTCTCATTACAGTGATACATCTGAAATATTGGTCCGTTAGAGAGAGGACTAGTTGTTATCGTACTCGCCTCTGGTTTCGAGATTTGCGGGTTCAAACCCGTGAACCGTGTACACATTCTCTATTTTATACTATATCTATAACCTACCCTGTGATACGTTTGTTGTTCTGAGCAATGTATTACTTCCATAAGTGACGTAACGACGCAAATACGTTGCGCCAAAAGTTATGTCCCGATTCGAAAGACACGATCTGTAAACAGTCTTTTAGGTTTATTTTGAGTTTACATGACGGGGGATGCCAAGTCTGATCCCAAAGCCTACTTATTGTTTCTATAAGAGGAGCTGTGGAAACATGTTTAAGTTATGTATGTTTGAGCTACAGTACGAATAGTCATATTATTTTATTATTATATCCTTTGTTGTTCAGTTTTACTTTTATCAATAGATGACTGTTCAATGTTTATATTCATTTATTGTTATGTATATTTTCATTGTTTCTAATATTTCACAACTTTGTTGTTTATTTTATATATTTGTTTTCTTCAATTATATGCATGTTTTCATTTCATTTACTTTATTTGTTATTTTTGAATAAGTATTAATGTAAAACGTCCCGCGCCGTAGCCGAGTGGTCAATGCAAGATGCCTTGGCGCACGGGTTGAAGTCTCCATGAGGAAAGACATTTTCTCATGAAATTTCGCCCAGTATGGGACCGGTGCCCACCCAGCATCGTGATGCATTTGGGTAGCTACAATAAGTAGCGGCTCCAGGTTAAAAAAAACAGCTATAATGGCTGGGGGACCCGACATACTCACCACAAGTCAATCTTACACTGGCTGTATGATCATATACATCTGTGATTAACACATGTGGATGTGAGGCCGGAAGCCGGATGGTAAGCCGAGGGCCTACTAGGCCTGTCGCGCCATGGAGAACAAAGAGAAGTTAACATAAAAGACCAGAACCCACGTTCATGAACTTTTGCGTAATCTATAATTCCCCACAGTTTTGCACATGCTTGCGTAGTAAACAGAATTATAAAATTCCCAATGTAGCGTTCTGTTTAGGACCTTGTAGAATGAATTACGAAAATGTAGGCAGGACTGGAAATAAATATCAGTAAAACTAAATATATGGTCACACGTAGAATTTCATTATATAATGGAAATGGACAGCTAATGACAAATGAGGGAAATTTTGAGGAAGTGGCTGAATTCAAATACCTAGGAACAATAATCACAAATAGGAATGAGATGCACAAAGAAATTAAACATAGGCTCAATTCTGGAAATGCTTGCTATTATGCATTGCAGAGACTTTTGATGTCCCAACTCCTTTCAAAAAACGTTAAACTGAAAATATATAAAACTATTATTCTACCAGTTATATTATATGGGTGCGAAACATGGACTCTTACTTTAAGGGAGGAAATGAGATTACGAGTATTTGAGAATAAAGTTCTTAGGAACATTTTTGGACCAAAGAGAGATGAACAGACAGGTGAATGGAGAAGACTACATAACAATGAACTACATGGTCTTTATAGGAAGCCAGATATAATAAGAACAGTTAAGTCTCGTAGACTGCGATGGGCAGGACATGTTGCACGTATGGGGAATGAAAGACGTGCATGGAAACTTCTTGTAGGAAAGCCAGAAGGAAAACGCCCAGTTGGTAGACCAAGAATGAGGTGGGAGAACAACATTAACTATGATTTGAGGGAAGTAGATTATACAGGGAATGATTGGAAATCATTAGCTCAGGATAGGGATGTATGGAGAGTTTATGTCCGCGCGGCCATGAACCTACGGGTTCGATAGTGCCAGTGAGTAAGTAAGTAAGTAAGTAGGCAGGCGGAAACAAAGAAATTACATTGTATCTACGTAATGGGCCCAGCCATAGGTGTAGTCACTGTTTTTAAAAAGGGAACACAAGAAAAACGGAACGAAGAAAGAAAATACCATATGTACCCGACCGGAGTCAGTGGGGTAAATATAGACGTAAGTACACTTCTAATTGAAATATGAGGCCACAAAGACAAATCTATGGGCCCTTTCGCGCACATATTTGAATTGCTACCATAATGACTCAGCAGTTAAATAACGTCGATAAATAAAGTACTACCTAATATTCCAGAAGAGGCTCTTCCAAGTAAGATATGCTTAAGAATTCTATTAGCTACTTTAAATTCAGTTAAAATAATCGAAAGTGTTGCAGTCAAAATATTTTTCAAGATAAGATAATCACTATTATCTTATTTGATGGTGTTGTAACAATACAATCTGATATGTTACAATATAAAAATACTTAGCTGGAAATATAATTTGTATTTTTCTGACATTCAAATTAAATGATAAAAGAAGAATAGGCTAACAAATTGATACATACGTATGTATGAGGGGAATTTATTGTTATAATGAAAACAGTTGGTAGCAGTGGCCAGCAGTTAATCAGTATGAATTTACAGTTTGGTGTCGATTGGTATTCATGACGTCAGGCGAACAAATGAAAGCGACTGCAGCGCGCCACGCGGTTAGTGTTGAATTACTAATGAATTGTCCGTCCCTTTCAACTTTTTATACCCTATTTCAACTTTTTTTTTTACCTAAAATATCTACAACGTATTAAATTACACAATGTAAAATTCTCACCAAAGTAACAGATGCGCTTTCCCATAAACGACAATGTCTGTAATAGGTAATTGAAAATTTTCAGCGATAGGTAATCAGGCAGCGTCTGGAAATGTTTTTATGTTCCCGATAAATTAATGTGCGACGAATCCAGTAAAATTAACTGTCTACGACTGAGTTGGGGAACTCAAAAGAATATTTCCGGTTACTTAAATCATCCGAACAGAACAAACGAAATAAGTGAGAAACCCGTGAAATCAATAATTATGTAGAATTGATGTCGTTTCAAAAATTGAAAAAAAGTATGGGCTGCTATGAATGTACGAGCGACACTAAAAATCTTGATTATGTTTTGCGGCAAATAGATTATTTTTATAGAGGATCCACATCCAGGACGAGATTTGACGCTATGGGACATCAAAGTTTCTTCAGATTGCTGTATTTTGTCTGCAGCGCTATTGGTAGGTATGGAGAATGAGATTTCTTTTACGTAAGAGTGGGATGTTATTGCACGAAACCCTGCTGTGTCTGATATATGAAATTGGTATTTAACCCATTCGCTTCAGGTTTAAATTCTGAATCCATTTTCTAAGAAACCGGATTTAAGTTACTGTAAATTATATTGCCTATTTTCAGACATTCAAAACAAACAAAATATAACGGTACTTCAGATCACAATAAGGGTGAAGGCATAAACACATTACTACTCATAAATGATAGGACAAGATTATCCTGCCAAGGGATGTACAAAATATTGCAAAATATATAACAGCAGAGTTAAGCGAGTGTACCTCGTCTTCTGAGTTGAAGGCCATTTAACTGCCGGCGAGGCTACCTCGTCTTTTGAGGCGAATGGGTTAAGACAACCTCAAGTCTAAGATAATGTGCACGAAGTCTCTGTATTTGCGGTATGCGCCAGAAACAGATTATATGTTCAAATTATTATTTTTTTTTCGAATGAAAGCAACATGTGACAGTTTTGTTGATTTGATGGAAGTTTTCTAACAAAATAGGAAACGCACGCCTTCATCACATCCGAAGGGATTTACGACATACTGTGGTCATGCCCAAAACGTTCACATCTGCATGAGAATCCACTCAACTCGCAGAAGTGGAATAGACACTGCCTAGTATCATCCTTTACATCGAAGTTGTCATTGAACCTTGTACAGTTCATAAGTGAAAGACATAGCTCCTTAGCCCTGTAACAATAGTATTTTCAATACAATTAAATCTGGGAGTCAGGGAATGACAAATTTGTGATTTGTTACTCCATCCCTGCCCTTAACTTAGGTCACATTCACACAGCCAGGTAACGTCTCCTAATTGGTTCACACCCCATTTGTAGAAATAACACTGAGCAACAAAAAATAAACTTTTTTTTTTGTCTCAGAAAGAAAAATATGTGATTCTGACAGTATTTTTTTCTCCTTAATTCAAATATGATATCGGTTTTTCTCCATCACGCAAGCTTTCCGAGAGACAGCAATTTATAATTTCAAACACTTTAATATATTCTACATCCATAACTACACAATATTCGAAGATTCAGGCTCACCTAGAAAGTAAGAAATTACGATTTTCTGCCATATTTCGCCTGTGGAGCATCCCTCTTGATGGTCCAACAATAATCGGTCAGCATATTAGGATTCCATTTGCCTTGATATCGCTTTTCCATAGCTGAAATCTCCTGAGTTAGCTCATTTGGTTTTATTTTACAATGAACAAATGGACGAAAATTATTTAAAAAATATTATTTAAATCCATTAATTGAAATTGAAATAAAAAAAAATCTGTGGGTGACGGAGAAATTCCAAATACATATTTGAAAACACGGTAAAAAACTGCATTAAGTACAACTATTGGTATTCATGAGACAAAGATCATGTTGACCAGTGTAATTAATCTATATTTCTATATCACGTATCTTGTGATCATAAATTTGGAAATCAAATGGATATTAAAATAACTCTTTGGTACGAGCGTTTAGATGGCTCATGCTTACCAGCTACTTGTAAACTTCACATCTTCAAATGTCAATCATAGAGGTGGATAATTATATAGCCAATATAACATGCATATGTGGTCAGTATTACGGCCCCAGCCATTGTAATATACCAGGCCTGCGCGTCTAGATATTCAGTGTGAGCGCCTTTCTCTTTGTGTACAGTTTTCGATCCCTTAGTTACATACATAAACGGCATTACGTCCTATCAGTGGGGTAGAATGAATTTTACGTCACTAGTACATTTCTATTACATCAATCACATATTGATAGATACAGCATTGAACTGGTTTGAATTTTCTCTTATCTGTAGTCAGTGCGGCAATGTTTGTGAGCACACTTTCAGAGTACGTAACCCCCTCCTCTGTAATATACAATATTACACAATAACGCTACAACTATATGTTTCTCATTATACGAATTAAAAATATAGGTTATTATTATTACTTCTATCCACCGCTGTGGTCTCGGGGTAGCGTGCTGCCTTGTCACGCAGCGGGCCCCGGTTCGATCCCCGGTCGGGACAGTTTTTCTGGGCGAGGTTTTTTTCGGGGTTTTTCCTCACCTGTAAGACAAATGTCAGGAAAACTTTAAGGCCCAAATGGTCCCCGAAATCATATGGCCATCGCAATCATCATCATTCATATTCATCTTAGGTTAAGCTTAGGAATAGGGACTCTCCTGGCGCACCATTATCATCACCCATCATATCATCGGGGCAACGTAACCCCGCCTTCCTGGCGCCCCAACCTCAGAAGTGGGTTACAAGTACGCCATGCCAGGAGAGAAACCAGGATTGTCGAAAGACAAACCTGGGGCATTTGAAAAAAAAAAATATATATTAAGAGTATTCGAATAGTCTGTACTATTTAGGTATCTCCAGACCGTCAACTGAGGCTAACATCGTTATTTGTGCATACATTTTTGTGTGTACGTATTTAACATAGTCTTAGTGTTAATACTGTTCAAAATGCTGCAACTAAAAACAATTGCCTGACAATGTTCTTGGTGCAGTCGTTTGTATTTTATAAGAAGTGATGCTTTCAATTACATACATTATGTATGTTATAGGCCTAAATGTATTGCAACCTACCATTATTAGACTAGAAGAAAAGTAATAAAGTAGATGGATATCGATTGATGAGACGTTTAGTCTATCAACAACGCGAGTTTTTTGATCTCACACTGATTATTGGTCAACTCAGAGGAACACTAGTTGCAAGATCTACTGCAATAATAATAATAATAATAATAATAATAATAATAATAATAATAATAATAATAATAATAATAATAATAATAATAATAATAATAATAATAATTATAATAATAATAATGATAACAATAATAATGATAGTAATAATATTTTTAAACACACTGTAGCTACATGTTACAAAGTTTAGCTAACTCTGCATGAAAGTGTGTACTTTGTTGAAGTCCTTTACTTCTTATCTAAATCGTGGCAATTTCTGGAAGGAAGGAAAAAATCCAACGCACACGCAACTAAATATATGTATTCGTGCTTAACGTACGCACACACGTACCAATCAGATTTTGTGCACACACTGTCCAACGCACGATTTCATGCAAACAACAAAAATATAAAAACACATAAATAATAATGAACAAATCTCAAGGTTGAATAGTAAACGATTTAAAAACAATATAATTAAGATATATGGAGGTTTCTATCTCGGTCCAGGTGAAGTTCTTGTTGTTGTAAAATCCAATGATCCACTAAGATATACATCACGTTCCTGGAGTCAATCACAGAAATAAAGTGTCCTATCTCGCAGTAATGTATCTAGTCGAGGGCGAAGAGGAGTAATTTATTCTAATCGCCATATGGCAGTGGACATCATTTCCATTTAAATATAATTTTCTTCTTCTTCTTCCTTCCAAGTATTAGGCCAAGGCCTGTTACGATCCTATAGAAAATTTTCCCTCCAGCGTTTGAGGGAAATTCTCGTATAAGACTTGAAAGCATAATAATAGTCCCTTCGATTGGTTGCTGGCCAAAGGAAGGCAAGACCAGTGATGGGGCTGCCATCTTATAGCCTCTGGCCAGGCTTTTCTGGAGAAGAAAAGAAAATAAAGGAAAGAAGAAATGGAAGAAAGGAAAGACTCCCTAGCCCTCGGATGCCCTAATAGCATTGGGGTCGAAAAAACAAGAGTTAACCAAGAGAGGTTAGATAGTAAAGTTAAAAGAGTGCAAAACACAAGTAAGTGGAAGAAATGTTTTGCACAGCTTGGGCACCTTGTGGTCGCCATCCACATATCCCCTAGATGAGGACCCCTGTAATAATTAATATTAATTTGTTTATAATAATTCACTTCTCGGCCGCTGTGGGCTAGTGGTTATGTTCCTTCCTCTGGTCCCGAGTTGAAATCAGGCCAGGGTCAATGGACATTTTTAGGAAGCAAAAATCCAAGTAGCAAGCTCCGAGAAGGACTTCAAGCCGTGGATACCGAGTTTGAAGGTTTTTCAGACTCGCAAAAGAACAGGAAGATTGAATAAAAAGGCTTCTATGCAAAATTTACCAACCTCCTACATCCTACTACATGTTGAATGGGTCGGTATGTTAACAGCATACTATTCATGACATTCTATTCATAAGTAATGCCACGAGTGATTTCCAAATAATCGATAAATTCACGACTCACGAAGTGAGTCGTGAATTTATCTAGAGAATTTGGAAATCAAGAGTTGCATTTGTTAGGACTATTTAACGAGTAAAATTAAGCTGTTTACTCACAAATCATTATTTAACTATAGTTATTTTAAAATATTTATACATTTAATGTAAATGGCGATGTTTGAAAACAAATGAGAAACGATAGGTTCGCATCATCTGCTTCTTTTGTTTATCACTGCAACCAGATAATAGTATTTATTGCCAAAGGAACGCAATATTGTAAGAATGCTCTCTAGTGGAGAAAAAATGAAACACATCAAACTGTATATTAATTCATTTCTGATGTCGTATGATGTAAATATGACAATTATATTTTTCTGGGAAAAAAATACATTTAAGAAAGTGCAAACAGAGGTTTCTTTTTTTGGTGGTATAATCAATTGCTACAAATGTTTTTATATTAACTCCCGCATGCGGCATGTGTTGACATTCATGCACTATATATACAATCTGGTAGCCGTATTTCTCACAGGCTCAGTCACTGCAAAATAATGGTCAGACCTGTTCAGAATATTAAAAAGGAGGAGCCTTCTTTAATATGGTAATTATAACACTGATAAATATTTCGTGAAACACGACTCTGATTGGTTGTAAAACAGAAATCATTGAAACGTGATTGGCCATTGAGTCCCATTTGGGGCATGAGTTAAATAGTCAATACTATTCAATGCTTAAGGTATCGCTACATCCTCACAAAACCCTGATCGTAAAACAAATTGTGTGTTTGGATAGAGCATAATGAACTTAGTACCGGAGAAAAATTTGAAAAATTGGGCCGACTTTGATTATCGAGAAGATAAAAAATAAATAAAAACTTCAACGGCTAGAGAATGAAAGTTTTTTTAATACTGGAAAGTATTAATATATAAAAATCAATGTTTGTTGTTTGCTCGTATTTTATGTGCTCCATACCGTTCATCCAATTGTAGTGGGACTTTTTGCAAATGTTTCCCGAGAAGGCTTTAGGTTATAAGAGAGTTGAAATATTCAACCCTTCACCCTTAAAACTCACCCTTTGTAGTGAAAAAGTATTTTTCGGAACTTTTTTGGTCGCTTAAATATCTTGCGCTGCCTAAACAATAACATCATCATCATCACTCCAGGGATCAGGCAATTGCCCGTTCCGACTTCATAATGCATCAGCCCAACGTCTTCTAGGTCTTCCAACATCACGTCTTCCTCTTGCTTGATAATTTCTTGCTAACAATGGATATCTCTCCTTACTCATTCCATCCATGTGATCAATCCATTTCTGTCTGTAATTCGTAACTTTATCCAAAAGGCTGTACTTTCAATTCTTCTCTTATATCCTCATTTCTTATTCTATCAAGTCTTGTACATCCTTTTACTTGTCTTAGGAACCTCATCTCCGCCGTCTGTATTCTATCCTTCTGTTTTTTCACTGGAGCCCAAATTTCACATCCATACAATATTGTGGGAACCGCCATAACATTATACATTTTTATCTTGGTTTCTTTTCTAATTTTATTTTTGAATGTTCTCTGTATTGTTCCACACACCGTCTGAACAATAACATCTACACCAAATTAATGTACACAGAATTGAATATCTTTAAAAAATCTACAAAAAGTCCGCGACAGCGTATGTCTAACTTTTACGAATAACTCATAATAACAATTTTGATCTTACAGCTCATTGATGCCAAGAAGATGGGGTGACTAGATTTCCGGGCAAGCTTAAGCAGCGCACAGCGGGTATTCTTTTACGAATAACTCAGTAAGTATTTTTGTCTTTCAGCTCATTTATGCCAAGGATATAGGGATAATTAGATTCCCGAGCAACGCCGGAAAATCACCACGGGGGAATCTAAAAATAGTGACGATATAAATTTATAATTATTTATCTTTCTACTTATTGAACTAAACATCAAAATACATTTCATTTATTTAGGGCTAGTAGCGCACGCGGGGTATTGCCTAGTAGACTACAAATAATCTGAATTGTAATATTGTAAATGTTCTGTTTATTATTATTATTATTATGATACCAATGTCGGCCCATCTTTGAAATTTCTCATAGAACGTAGTCAATTATTTTAAACTCCTGGCGCGACATGCCTAGAAGGTCCTTAGCCTACTAGCCAGCTGCTGGCCTCACATCCACATGTATCAAGAAGTAGATGATCATGCAGCCAGTGTAGGGGTGATACTGTCGAGTCCCCCAGCCGTTATAGCTGGTTTTCTCAAACTGGAGCCGCTACTTATTGAAGCTACCCAAATGCCTCACGATGCTCGGTAGGCACCGGTCCCATTCTGGCCGAAATACCATGAGAAAATTTCTTCCCCCATGGAGACCCGAAGCAGCGCAACTCCCGTAGCTCTGCGCCAAGGCTTCCTGCCTTAACCACTCAGCTATGGCGCGGGACCTCAGTCCATTATGCATCATCAAATTTATTTTCAATTCTGAATATAATAGAAGTCTTACGATTCCTTGTTAGTGCTAGAGAACAGAGGCAAATAATGTCGATGTATTCGATTAATAATAATAATAATAATAATAATAATAATAATAATAATAATAATAATAATAATAATAATAATAATATAATAAGGAATTATAAATCGTGGTGTGAGACAAGGCTGCCCCCTATCCCCAACACTCTTTGCAATTTATATCAATGAAGTAATATGTTGCTGGAACAAAACATATAAATTTGGAATAAGAATATCAGAAAATAGAAAATTAAACACCCTATTGTTTGCAGATGACCAAATAATAATAGCAAATTCCGAAGATAATCTACAGAAAGGTCTGTATGAACTTAACAAAATTACAGAAGAATATGGATTAAAGATATCTACAGAAAAAACAAAAATTATGGCATTTCAAGGTGTAGATCCTGTCAGAAGTAAAATTGTACTGGACAATAAAATTTTGGAGCAGGTGAATAATTTTACATATCTAGGATGCAATATCTCATATGAAGAAGAAAAGGATGTAAATGCAAAAATATCTAAATTTTTAAGAATTTTAGGGTTAATAAATTCTATCTTCAAGCCACAGTTAGTCCAAAAGCATTCAAGACTGAAAGTGTATAAAACACTGGCTCTTCCAACTCTTTTGTATGGTAGCGAAGTATGGACGTTGAAACAGAAGGATATACAGAGACTTAGATCTGCTGAAATGAGATATCTTCGGAGGACTGCAGGATACACACTACTAGATCACAAAAAAAAAATGAAGACATCTTAGAAGACACATGGAATCTTTAGAAAACAAAATTTCTGATTATAAGTCAAGATGGATACAACATGTTCATCGAATGGAAGATCACAGAATACCCAAACTAATGTTAAGATATCAACCTGCAGGAAGAAGAAGACCAGGACGTCCACTCAAAAGACTTCTGGATGGTGTTTCTCTTGAGGCCGAAACTGGCCAACAAATGGCCTAAATTCGTGAATGTACTATGATGATGATGATGATGATGATATAATAATAAAATAATATCAGAACATTAATCAAAAGTTTTTTATAGGTAGCCTATACAGTAAGCGGAGATAGTCTATTTTAGAAGTATGCCTATATCCAATGTTTTTAACGTAAGAATCGAATGATATGAACATGATGAACACCTTATAACATCAATAGTTTTTTTCCCCTTTTCTTCTTAATTGCCAACTATAATATAACTACTTTGAAGCAATTTAAGTTATTTCAAATTCTACAACATTATTTATTTTTAGCTTTATTTGTGACAGCAGAAAGTTGAAGTAGTTCAAGCTTTCCACAATTTATTGAACGTATTTCATTCAAAATTTGAGGTAAATTTAACAAATTCTTGTGCTAAATGCAACGCCATAATTTTTATAAGATATAATTGTTAATAGATTTACATGTAACATTGTTTTAAAAAAATATAACAATAATGGATGTCTCTAGAAAACAAAATCGTAAATTACATGAGACCACGAATAAAATAGTCCAAGATCCGGCTGCAAGATTACTACGTTCATCGAGTGTATGAACAAAATCTATTTTTTTTTTCATAAAATTGTGAATGACTGACATTTTTGCCGAGTTGCCTATTAAAATTTGATTCACCTGTTATTAAAATAAATTATAATCCAGTTCGCAGAAATCGATGTATAGAGCTTGAACATATTTTGGTTGCCATTGCACACTTGGCCACGTCTACAGCAGGCTGTGACCCCAATCAGTAATAAAATGCGGTAAGTACGTATTTATTGTTTTATAGTGTTCCCTCGCAGCGGGACGTAAAACGACTGCCCTTTATGTATACTATGTACAATGTATATACAAAAATATATCCAAAAGGTAGTGTTAATATACATTATACGAAACAAATCACAGCATTTTAAATGAACTGAACTTTATTTGAAACAATATAAAACAATAAATACGTAGTTGCGGTCATTTTATTACTGATTGGTGTGCCAACCTTCTGTAGCCGCCAGGAGGTTTACGGCCAAGTGTGCAATGGCAACCAAAACTTTTCAAGCTCTATACATCGATTTCTGCGAACTGGATTATAATTTATTTTAATAACAAGTGAATCAAATTATTTCGAATAAATAACTCAATTATATTTTAATTAAATATACTGGCGACCGAATTTTAATAGTCAACTCGGAAAAAATGTATTCAGTAATTCACAATTTTATGAAAAAGAATATATTTTGTTCATACGCTCGATGAACGTAGTAATCTTGCAGCCGGATCTCGGACTAATATTGCTGTTGATCCATATTTGGTTCGTCTTCCGGGCTTATAGGCCGTGGTCTGGTTGTCTTCTTACTCGACGTTTCGTCTACTGTTGCGGTAGACCTCATCAGGAGATACTGCGTGCTCTCTGTGAACTCCTCAACAGTCGGCTGCAGACTGGCTGGTGGTTGGAAACTCTCTCTTTTTATAGCTAAACCCCGGGGTTTAGCTATAAAAAGAGAGAGTTTCCAACCACCAGCCAGTCTGCAGCCGACTGTTGAGGAGCTAAACCCCGGGGTTTAGCTATAAAAAGAGAGAGTTTCCAACCACCAGCCAGTCTGCAGCCGACTGTTGAGGAGTTCACAGAGGGCACGCAGTATCTCCTGATGAGGTCTACCGCAGCAGTAGACAAAACGTCGAGTAAGAAGACAACCAGACCGCGGCCTATAAGCCCGGAAGACGAACCAAATATGGATCAAGACGCCGGCCGTGAAAGCCTACAATTATATATAATATTGCTGTGTTTAGCACGAGTCAAATCTTCCACAAAACATTAATAAAACTTTTTAAACTAGGAATACATTGTGAAAACACACCCACTTTACAGGATTATGTCAACATTAGCGATAAAGCGATATGGTATCATTAGAAATCAATTACTTAATTATTTGATTAATCATGTAAGACCAATTTAATATTTGAAACACGATCTGTAACTGCCCATCTGCACTGAATTTTATAAGCTTAAAATCAGCCAACTTGAACTTACTATGGATCCGCGATCTTGGCGATTACATTTACCAATGAACTGGTAAACTTACTACTTGTGATAAAGTGTTACAATTAACTGTACATCAATTACCAAATTCCTAGTTTAGAGAGCACAATTTAATGAAAAGGTCCTCTTCTGTCACGCCTAGCAGCGATGCAGTTAATTAAACCATTTGACAACCAGCTTACGATTCGGAGTGTGGATGTTTAAAATTGTAAAAAAAAAAGAAAAAAGGGGGGTATACACATTTCTAAAAAAATACCTAAGACTGAAATAAAGAATAATTATACATTTTGATGAATTGTGGTTTACCCGTGGCACCCAGGGGGAGTGATTTTGGCAAGATAAGTGAGCGACAAGAAGTGGCACGCTGCAATGACGTCACGCTTGGCACAGTGTTCTGGTATTGATCTCTACGTGTTACTGCACAAGTACTGCACCGCTACACTGCCGCATCACAATAATAATAATAATAATAATAATAATAATAATAATAATAATAATAATAATAATAATAATAATAAATAATGATTGTCCACTTCTGCCAACATATGAATATGGGCTCTCCAGCCAGCTGATAGACCAACAGCCTTTTTGGGCTGTCGTGTCCTGGAATTTTTAAATAAAGTTTACTATTTTTATACATAATAATATTATCAAAAATATTTTCCTTAATATGCCTATCAGGCATTGAATGTTTATACAAATTCTCCAAATATTTATATTTTGTGCATCTTCTGATAAATCAAAATTTTGCTAGAATCTTAGACATTGTTCTACCATGTATTATTATATCCACGGGGTTGCTTTCTTCCTTTTATTTCCCATTCATATATTAATTCAGGAATCCTTTCTCAATTTTCTGTACACGTCAATACCATCGTACTTTTTTTTATTATTATATCTTTTTCCTATTGCATTATTTCCTTTAACTCTGTATTCTTTATTATTTCTATTAACGAATTTCTGGATGATCTAAAAAAAATCAATAGTTGTCAATGCTTTTTGTTGCGTAATTTCCCTAATTTATGTTCTTACAATGTCCTTAAATTAGTGTATGGTGTGAGGATTATTCCTATAATCTATATTTTTTTAGGGTTCCCACAAATAAAAACCACATAGAATAAGATCCGGGGAACAAGGGGGGTCATCAAAAACCGCCTTTAGTCGTCCAAGGAACTGTCTGCAGTACGAGCTGTGGCAAAATCCTGTAGGAAGTAGCCATATTCCTACTAATTATCTGACAATATTTTTAAAATGCTAGAATATTTCTGTGATACGTATAGGAATTTATTTAACATTTTCCAATGCTGTTATTTTAACACAGTTCCAATAATGGATGATAATATTATAACGATATTGTGAAAAGGAAAATTAATGTCTGAACCAGGAACCGTCCACGTTCGATTCCTGGTTCAGACATTAATTTTTCTTTCACAATATCATTATAGTATAGGAAATTGCGGTATCGTTGAAAAGTATGGAGCCTAACATCTCTTCTGCTATTACAGCGTCATACACCAATTTTCTGATCATGTAAAGGAACTCTGTGAATTAAACGCATATGTTCAATGAACCGATATCTATTGTTCTGTGAATCAACATGACCACTCAAATGAAACCATGCCTCATCTGAGAAAATTAGGATTAAATATGAGCCAACAATGCTGCCGGCTATATTTTGTAAAATTCAATTACTGAAATTTACTCCAGTTTCGTCATCACGGGATCGTAATATTGAACAATAGTCACTCAGTAAGTTTTAATTTCAAGAGTTTATAGCGCTATGTACTGAGGATTTTGAAATAACTTCTTGTGCAGTACATCGACGATTTTTTTTCTCCCCGTTAGAACCCTTTCGTTTCAGTTTTGAAATTACAGTTTTAACTGATCCAGTTTTTCATACTTCTATAAGACATCTAATTGTATCTTTATATGGAACTAGAATTCCAGAGAATTTCTCTTGAAATTGCTTACACACCTCTCCACATAACTCGGTTTTTACACATGTCATATATAAAATCCCTTTGCTCAAGCATGAATTTGACTGGCATTTAAACAGTGTAATAATCACACAATCCGCCACGGTGGACTAGTGGTTATGCTACTTGCCTCTGGTCCCGAGGGTTCAAACCCGGCCGGGGTCAATGGATTTCTTTTAGGATGGAAAAATCCAAGGAGCAAGTTCTCCGGAAGGGACTTTAAGCCGTGGGTCCCGATTCTGAAGATTTTCAGGCTCGTAAAAGATCCTTAAGCCTGAATGAGAAGGCCTCTAAGCAAAATTTACCGAATTTTCCCATCCTAGTACTACCTTGATTTCCTAGATGTCAGTATGAGGCGGAACACTGACCACGGACCACTCAAATTACATCTATACGAAAACAAGTGTAACTAAATTAGTATGGTTCAAATTCTTCCCTGTAGGGGGAAAGCGCCTAAATCTCGGTTAAGGGAAACATGGGCTTACAAGAATAATCACACATACAAAGTTTTCACTGACGTCTTCACACGATACACAATCTGGAGTAACTGTAATTGAGTCCTGACGGACTGTTCTGCTACGCATGGGTTTTAGGTGTGTCACATTGAACCTGGCCTTGCTGCGAATTGAATGCACTATATTATTTACACGTATTTTAACATATCTCTGAGTTATATAATTGGACCAAATTCTGCAAAAAAAAACTCAAATTTGAAATAAACGAGTTAATGCTACATTATTGTACCTCAAGTACGCTCTATATCCTGGAAAAGAAAGGGATCCAACACGTCACCATTCTTATTTTATCTACGAACCACGAAACAAAACACTGACACAATATGCATATTTCTCTTTCTGCAGAAAGAACAAACAACAAAAATATGTAAAATCTCAAAATAAAAAAAAAGTTTGAGTTACCATCTTTCTCATAAAATAAAACGCGTGGATATTCTGTTTTCTGAATTAATAAGTACATTCTAGTTTTTATCCGTAATTTTTTATTGGCATTTCATTTTAAATACAATTTTTTTCAGTCCAGCTATATTGTGGCTTGGTTCCTTTTTGCTGAATTCGGTCCAATTACACAGCCAATCTGACTGTTCTTTTACATCTTTTTCTTCTATTCGCTTGTTTGATCTTGATCTTTCGTTCTCCGAAAAAATGTATTCTTTCCCTTCGACATAAACATTAGAACTACCGCCGCCAGTATCATCCAAAACACTTATATCTATCTTCTACCTCGGTTTTACAACATTTTTATAGATATATTTACATAAACTACTATGATACTTCAGGTTTTCTCATATGTCAAATGTGTGTGTGTATATTGTCATAACGTTTTGAATAATCGCTTCTTTTGATAGGGAATGTAGCAGTGTTTAGTTTATGATATTCGGCGTTCTGTTGCCTGTGACAATTTTAATTTCTGGATTGCACATTTCAATTTTCACTTAATATATATTGACTTAAACTCGTAAACATTGACAAAATTAAGATATAGTTTTATTGTAATTAGCTAGATCAGTTTTGTCTGAAGTTAATTTCTTATTAATTATTAATCATTACGAGGACGTTGATTTTACAGATGATGTGGCTGGAACTTACTGTCTTTTGCGTTAATCCAAATAATTGTTTTATATGTTATTATTATTAGCTTTGTCACGCAGCGAGCCCGGGTTCGATTCCCGGTCGGGACAGGCTCCTGGGTGAAGTTTTTTCGCGATTTTTCCTCGCCTGTAAGACAAATGTCAAGAAGCTTAGGGTCCAACGGTCCCCGAAAATCATCCAACCATCATCATCAGCATCATCCTTCACTGGTTCGTAAGAAACGGGAAGCTACCACACCTATAATTCCCTAGTAAACCTGCAAAGCATAGCATGAAAATGCTATGATTGCAGTGAAATTATTGTTTATTACTATCATCATCATCGCCTCTATTATACGAGTAATATATAGGTCATTTTTATCCTTTAATGTGGTCAGAAAAGTTTGACTTTAACAATGTTTGAAATCGGTCTCTTGTAGTTAATAACTTATTTAACAAAATTTAACCATTATTCCTCAAGGTGGTCATGGCAACTCCAAAGAAACAATGCCGACTAACTAAGTTGCTATCGATACCTCTAAAAATTAATTGTAACGCACCGTTGGTGAAGTAAAATGTTAAATATTAAGTATTTCATATATCAGTCGTCCTTAATTAAATACATTTATGTTTAAAAAGTCGTAAAAACATGTAGGTCTTTCAGAAAAATATTGCAACTTCGGCATATAAGTACCAAATGACATGCTGAAGATGGGACATGTTTCTCAAAGGACTGACATGGTTTTAACTACTTGAAGTTTTTTTTAACAAGAAAACATTTTGTTGAGGACGACTGACATATCAGGTACCTATTTTAATATTTTAACATTTTAAGTTGGTATCAATGAGAATTAGAAGGCATTCTAAGGAGTGTCATGGTTTGTGTGATGCATATAGTAATCTTAATTTCACTTCTCTTAACACTATTTTGTACTTCCCACATGACCTTATAAGGGTAGTGGAACTCACCCAAAACTTGCATGCAAATAAATGTTTTCGCAATAAAACTCGAGGCATTTGACTAACACAACGACCCTAACCACGCAGAAGGCGGTACAGATCTTCAATACCAAAACCTTAATAATAAAAGGTGCGCATCTATGAAAAGCAGAATTTGACTGAAACTAATGAAACCAATAATATTAAACTATAAATTCATCCATTCATAGTGTTCTGCTGAAGAGCAGGTCTTTCACTGCAAACTCAGCATTCTCCACTCTTTCCTTAAGTCAGCTTTCCTTTTTGTATCTGCATACAAACCATTTATTTTAATATTGTCTATCATCTGATGTCTTTTTCTGCCTCTAACTTTCTTTCCGTTGACCATTCCTTCCAGGGCATCCTTCAGCAGGCAGTTTCTTCTTAGCCAGTGGCCAATCCAATTTATTTTCCTCTCCTTTACGAGTTCTTCTTTCACCCATTCTGTGTAGCACATCTTTATTTATTACTTTGTCCATTTTTATACGTTCCATTCTTCCCTATATCCACATCTGAAAAGCTTCCAGTCGCTTTCCCTCATTCCGTCGTAATGTCCAAGTCTCTGCACCATACAATGCTACACTCCACACAAAGCACTTCACCAGCCTCTTCCGTAATACTTTTGCCAAAGGTCCGCAGAAAATGCTTCTCTTCTTGTTAAAACTTCTTTTACCATTGCTATCCTCTGCTTTACTTCTTGACCGCAGTTCATATTGCTACAGATAGTACAACCCAAGTATTTGAAGCTCTCCACTTGCTCATGTTTAATCCTCATGTTTACCTTCCTTTGTAAAAATGTTAAAATCAAAACAAGGGGAAGAATACTCATTCAAAGATAAACTAGTAACATGCCTTGCTTTAATACAAATCACTATTTATAGTTTTATAAATAATTAGTAGAAATGTTAAATCAAAACAAGGGCAAGAATACTCATTCAAAGAGAAACCAGTAACATGGATTGCTGTAATACTGATTTGCATTCTGAAAAATTCACATATCCGGACAGATCACGAGTTCCCTTGTTTGTATTGTAACCCTTTAAAATTCCTACATACAATGGTATTTTTTATATAGATGTTCGACTTTAAATTCAGATCTGGTGCCACATATGAAGTGAACATGCGACGCACGCTAGAGTGGATTTCCCCGGAATTAAAATTTAACGCAAACCAGTCGTTTATTAAAACTGGCCTCTAGCCGCCTATTTCTGCCGACCTCAGACCGACAAAGACACGCACCCTCCTCGCATGTCCCTCTGAAAAGCAATTTTAAAAAATCTGAGGAGAGGCTATTTAAAAAAAAAGTTTAAACGACAGTTTTCCTCCTTTCAATAAATAAAGAGGTCAGAAGTTAATATTATATTCTGTTTGTTAAGACACGTACTTCTTCGTTCTCAGATCAAAAGATATATTTTTGTAATGCGAATGTATTAATAAAGACACATGTACTGTCAGAACAAGAGTCAACTAACTTGAAAGTGTAAATTACGTCACCTATCGGTAACAAATTATTTTATTGGCAGAGGGAGTAAATCAAGGAAATCAATTTCGTCACACTGAGAACTTTTTATTCAGATCACCCTGTGTTCTATGTACAAGAAATTACAAATGATGGGCGATATCCTAAGTAGACAGATGAAAAAAAAATAATAGGACATAAACTAAACTCCATGGCGCGACAGGCCTAGGGCACCCTTGGTCTACCAGCCGGAGCTGATGGTCTCACATCCACATGTGTTAATGACAGAGGTAGACGACCATCCAAGGATGACATTAGGTCAGCATGTCGGGTCCCCAGCCATTATAGCCAGTTTTCTCAAACTGGAGCAGCTACTTATGGTAGCTACCCAATTGTCTCATGATGCTGTGTGGGCACCGGTCCGATACTGGCCGAAATTCCATGAGAAAATGTCTTCCCCCAAGGAGACTCGAACCAGCGCAAGTCCCTTATCTCTGCGCCAAGGTATCTTGCTTTAACACTTGGTTATGGCGCGGGACATTAATAGGACATGCACCAATTAAAATTCCAAAAGAATAAGCACAAAAAATGATCTACATAATAAAAGAATAGGTATTCAATTTTAAGAGTGTAGGTACCTTATACTAAAGTCCGTCTGATTATGTGGTAACGAAACTCGCTCGAACGCTTGCCGAGTAGGAGGCCACTAGTCTCCCACTAAACTAACTTGCATGCTCTTCGAAATTAATTGTTAAAACTTAGGTGACAACAGTTAAGTCTCGTAGACTGCGATGGGCAGGGCATGTGGCACGAATGGGGAATGAAAGAGGTGCATGGAAGGTTTTTGTAGGAAAACCAGAGGGAAAACGCCCAGTTGGTAGACCAAGAATGAGGTGGGAGAATAAGATTAACTATGATTTGAGGGAAGTAGATTATACAGGGGATGATTGTAAAATATTGGTTCAGGATAGGAATATATGGAAAGCTTATGTCCGCGCCGTTATGAACCTACGGGTTCGATAGTGCAAGTGAGTTAGTTAGGTATATACATATCAAAATTGACACCTCCTTAGAATGCCAAACTGAGGCTATTCAACTGCAGACCCACTGAGCGAAGAGACCAATTTCTATCTTGAAGCGGAACAGACCAGTGGCCTAATCCCCGATTGTTATTGATGATGATGAACTTAGGTATACACATTTTAGTATTTACTGAGTTCACAGAAGGAGTTCTATGTGATGTCCATTTTATCTTACGCATGTTTCACATCTACTCAAGAAATTTTCATTAAGCACTAGATCTGCTAAACGGCAATTATTATTTGCATATTTTCTTTTAGTTCATTTAAACGTATATTTTTTTTTTATAATTCCGCATTAATAAATATCACAAGATGTGAGCTCTGCAGATCTGCCGGGCTATAAATCCTTGCTCATAATTCTTCCTCCAAATACCCAGAACACTTCGACCACGGATTCGTGTATAGTATGGACTATCGCGTTGTATTGATGAAAAAAAAAGTTTAAAAAAACTAAAACAACACGCTTTATTAGAAAACCGAACTAAAAATTGAAAAATAATTTTATTTTTCCAACACGCTTGGGATAAAATTAAAGCGGTCAACAAAAAAATCATCTCCAACACATCTAGAATAAAACTGGAGTTATCTACAAAAAAACAAAAAAATACCATCAAAAGCGTGGGGTGCTGTATATCAATTAATATACTTGACTATTTAACTCATGCCCCAAATGGGAGTCAATGACCAATCACGTTTCAATGATTTCTGTTTTACAACCAATCAGAGTCGTGTTTCACGAAATATTTATCAGTGTTATAATTACCATATTAAAGAAAGCTCCTCCTTTTGAATATTCTGAAATAGTATGATCTAGTTGCAGTGATAAACAAATGAAGCAGATGAAGCGTACCTATCGTTTCTCATTTGTTTTCAAACATCGCCGTTTACATTAGATATATAAATATTTTAAAATAACTACAGTTAAATAATGATTTGTGAGTAAACAGCTTAATTTTATTCGTTAAATAGTCCTAACAAATGCCACTCTTGATTTCCAAATTCTCTAGATAAATTCACTCCTCACTTCGTGAGTCGTGAATTTATCGATAATTTGGAAATCACTCGTGGCATTACTTATGATAATAAACAGATATTGGTAAAAAAGTAAAGTCTCTAAGAAGAAAACGTAAACATCATAAAAAGCACCCCACGCTTTTGATGGTATTTTTTTTTTGTAGATAATTCTAGTTTTATTCTAGATGTGTTGGAGATGATTTTTTTGTTGATCACTTTAACTTTATCCAAGCGTGTTGGAAATTAAAATTATTTTTTAGTTCGGTTTTCTAATAAAGCGTGTTGTTTTAGTTTTTTAAAACTATTATTTTATAATTTTTAGTTTAATTGATTGTCGTAAACCGGAATCCCATGAAAATTTAATTGCTTAATACTCTTCTAAAAAATCCTCCGGACCGGATTTGAACCAGCAACCCATGGATTACTGAAATTATATACCACTACATTCCACCGCTCTACCAACTGAGATCTTACAACGATTGAGTAACAAGTTGATAAGTCCGCAACCTATTATACCGGTTTTTATTTATTTTTTTTATTTTCTGATGATTCTGGCCAGGATTTTAAAAAACAATTATTGTATTGCCATGGGTCCTTTACAAGTATACACAGTTTGAAGATAATCCAATGTTTTTAAATGGGTGAAAATCGTGTTCAAGGATTCCGTTACATAGATAGATGGACAGATACAGGTCAAGCTAATATAAAGCGTGTAAAAACACCGAGAGACCCTGCTCATACATAATCATCACATAGAGGTTCCATCATACGACTCATGCAACTGACACTATTTGTTTCTTGATAGAAAATCATTTTAATAATTATATAGCCACTCATAGCACAGCGCACCCCTAATTTTGCATCATAACTGTAACTAAAATCTTGGTTTGAAGAAAATAAAACGTGAGAAGTATTCAGATGCAAAAGTTTCAGTTATAGGCGATGTACAATTTACATCGGCCGCGATGGACTAGTGGTTATGCTCCTTATCTCTGGTCCCGAGGGTCGCGGGTTCAAACCCGGCCGGGGTCGATGGATTTTTTAGGACGGAAAAATCCATGGAGCAATTCCTCCGGGAGGGACTTTAAGCAGTGGGTCCCGAGTCTGAAGATTTTCAGGCTCGTAAAAAATCCTTAAGTCTCTAAGCAGAATTTACCGAATTTTCCCGTCCTAGTAGTACCTTGGTCTCCTAGATGTCAGTATGAGGCGGCACGCTGACCACGGACCACTCAAAATGACATATATACGAAAACAACTGTAACTAAATTAATATGGTTCAAATTCTTCCCTGTAGGGGGAGAGCGCCTAAATCTCTGTATGGGAAAACATGGGCTTACAATACAAAAATACAATTTACAAAATACCAGCATCTATGATGTAGGATTAAGTGGATATGTGTGTGGGTGGTTGGAAGTGCATTACGGATAGTGTGTGTTTTGCTGAGGTGTACTGCAATTTGTGTGTTTGCACATGTTGTTTGTTGGCTGCATTTATCTCGTGTTTACACTGACAAATCAGGTGTTAAACCCATGCATCAGCAGTGTATATAACCACACAATTATTCACTGCCGACACTTGCTGGACGCGGTGTGCACGGCTATAACATGTACATTGATTGATTACCGATAGTTTATCGTATAACTGCATTATATTATAGTCAAGAATATCTAATTAATATTATATCACCTACCTTTCTAGATTAATTATGTTTATAAACACATATATGTGTATATTCCATGTATGTATCTATCAACGTATCTAAGTATTCATGTAAGTAGCCTACTGTATACGAGTTTGGAAGAAAAAAAGTTAAATTGTTTAAAAATAAATAATAATAATAATAAATTATTATTTTAGCAATACACCTAATTTCATATTTGGCATAACAACGCGGTTCGAATCACAATCTTACCTACTGTAAAGCACTCTCCTCGAGACTTATCTACTCCTGGAGACAGTCCATCAATTTCGAATTTTATCTTCCAAAGCTCAATCCAATCACTTAGCTTTAGGTCTTCAACATTTCTTCTTCCATCTGGAAGGTCCATTATTATTTTTTTTAACAGTCTCGCTATTATCCATTCTCTGGATATGTCCAGCCCATCTCAATCTAGCTAATTTAATGTCTGCAACAATGTCTGGTGATTTATAAAGTGGTACAATTCGTCATTATATCGTATTCGACATTCTACTTTTCCTGAATGGGTCTATATATTCTTCTCAGAATTTTCCTTAAAAATTCCGAGCTGAGCAATGATTTTTACGTCAAGACCCAAGTCTAACTTCCATACGTTAGCACTCATTCTATAAATGTCTTATATAATCTGGTTTTGGGTTAAAAGTGAGATATTTTGATTTTAAAATATTTTATTATTTGATAGTAATATTTATTGCTGTTTTGAATTATCTTACTTACTTCCTCTTTAGTCTCATTAGTGTTATTAATTTGGGTCCCTAGATATAAAAACATTCAACTTTTTTCGGATTTAAGATTCTCTATATGCGTTTGTTGCTCCTGTTTATTTATACTTCCTATTTTCATTACAGATAATATATATATATATATATATATATATATATATATATATATATATATATTCTGAAGATACTTGCTGTTTTATTTAACGCTTTAATTTTTTTCTTTACATTATTTTCGAACCTGCCAATAATAGCAGTATCATCTGCATATGCCAATATCGTACTGATTTATGGAATATTGTATCTCTGAACTGAATTTTTAATAACTCTTTCCGGCGCTAAATACTCGTTTGTCGTACTAATTAATTACATTTAATTCACGTCACATAAAACACGTTAACATATTTTTCTAACATACCTATTTCTCATATACCTGAAAATGTATATTTTTCTGCTCATCTGCATGTGATGTACTGAAATGTCGTCTAATGTTATAATGACTCATGTAGCAGAAATGTTTAGAACACATTAAACACTCGGCAGATAAATAATTTTCTATTAATCACGAAATTTGTATTTATGTGTTACGTTTGCTATGATGGAACCGTCACTGACTGCCTGTTGTGTTGTCGTTCATCTTGTAAACAAATATTCAGGTGTAAGAATGGGTATTGTAGAGGTATATTTGTTTACGCTCAAAAGAGCGCAAGCTCCCCACTCTGATATAGGACACATTTATGAAGCTGTAAATTACACACTCGAAAAATCTGCGGAACATTAAACTACGCAATAGCTGCCCGTGAGTTTGCAAACGACAGCGTTACGAGAACTTATCCTTAATAATCAAAATACTCTACAGTAATCAAGGTTACCACGTTTTATTCCGCCTGAAATCGTGATTTTTAGACTAATATAAATAGATCTATTTTAAAAAGTGGCGCAATATCAGCTGATTTCTGCAAGTACAGTAATAACTTTGTGATTAAAAGGGTCAAAGTAAAATCATATAGCTTCATAACTAAGGGGCGGATTCCTATGACACGTCATATTTTTACCAAAGCTTATATTCTACGCTTCAAGTAAGTAAAAACATTTATATATGCCTTATTATTAAGATTAAGTGGTTCTTATTGGGTCCTAAAAGTCACATTTCTCACTTTTTCAGATCTTTGGTCGTACTTCTGCTTATTTCTATGATAAAGTCATATTTTGGGATTTTTTAACAGCCTAGTCATCAGGAAATGGAAATAACCAACATTGTATCTGTATAAAAATCGTCAGTCTCACAGTTCACTTGTTTCGAAGGTTTCTGTTAACAGGTAGCAAACGTTTGCACTGGACAATAGATTTCCTTTTTCTTATGATACAATTGAAAATGTATATGAATTAACAATTAATATAGTATGGGTAAAAAATTCATTCAATTATAAGGTCACATTTTTGTCTTTTTAGGTCATATTTAAACCATTTTTTAGATCATAAATGCATGCATATTTTCCATTTTTTTAGGTCATAGAAATCCGCCCGCTATAACATCTATTAAACCTCTTCCACTGCCCATGTGTGTTTTTTTAATGTTCTACATCATTCACTGTTAAATTTATACTGTAACTTTTTTCTTTTTGAACTGGTGATGGCTTTGCAGTACTTCCACTAATTTCATTATCTGATGATGAATCCAGTTTTTAAATATTTCACAATACGGAAAATTTAGTAAACTGTAAAGTGTAAATTGAGATTGTAAAAACAATATATTTTGGTAATTAATGTGAACGCACAAGCTGAAATATCAACTGGGACCGACGACTAAACTCAAACTGATTAACGAAACAAGTCTATGAAGACAAGAAGTCCCAAGCACAACTTTCAAGGACAACAATGTTACATGTCCGACTTGCAAAGGCCGCTGTGTATTGCTATTTTACATCAGCTGTGCAACTGCGTTACCTCTTTGTCCGAAATGTCGGGATTTTATAGAATCCCGATTTGGGATTTCACCTCCTAAATCGGGATACTTGGCAACCCTGACGGTTGTTTTATCACATCCAGAATTTTAAATTATCGATGATGAAATTCAGATCAACTTTTATAAGATTCATGATGTGTTCCGTTGAGGTTTATTCAATTAATATAAAATTATAGAATATTCACCTGAAAGGTCCGTCTCCTCAACTTAATTATCATTTAACTGTAGCGCTTTCGGGACTTGTCCCATCATCGGCAGGATTCAAAACTGGTGTTTCACTGAAGATCTGGTAGAGGGGGTTACATGTATTGGGTTCGAAAACGAACTTGTCCCATCATCGGCAGGATTCAAAACTGGTGTTTCACTGAAGATCTGGTAGAGGGGGTTACATGTATTGGGTTCGAAAACGAACCCAATACATGTAACCCCCTCTACCAGATCTTCAGTGAAACACCAGTTTTGAATCCTGCCGATGATGGGACAAGTCCCGAAAGCGCTACAGTTAAATGATAATTAAGTTGAGGAGACGGACCTTTCAGGTGAATATTCTATAATTTTATAGAAATTCAGATGTTTTAATCACTTTGCTTTTCACTGTGTAGAATGTAGAATACAATTACATTAACACACGAACTGCTCGGAGAACTCTATTTCTGAATTTCGTATATATATATATATATATATATATATATATATATATATATGTGTGTGTGTGTTATAATTGGCAACATATTAAGCAATTGAAATCTATTTATTTCACTTCACGTTTCTATATCATTCACATTTTTACCATTTCCATTTTTACATATGCGTATATAGTATTTATTTATAAAAATGTGCTACACGCATGCAATCCTGATACTTTTCCAGTAATTACGGCCAACTTATTATAATCCACAGACGAAGTGAATGAAAGCAGTAGGCATTTCATACGTCATGACTGTTCCTTTATTCTGTATGCCATTGTATCGCTTGCAATTCCCCGTGCCCCCCCTTCGTCCCGTGCTTTCATTATCTGCATCTGTGGACTATACTTATACTACTATCAAAATGTATAATTTAACACTAGGATAATTACATGTCAGAATAAAATTAGAATCTATGGCTACGAAACCTTGAAATTTTAGAATGGACTGACCCTGAACCCCTGTAATAGTTGTCCTGCAGGTGCTTTTCTCTATAAAACAACGATCCTAAAGAGGAAAAGGCACACTGTTACATTGTAATTTAATTTCATGCAAATGTGTTCAGACCGTTCTTTCGCCTAATATCTCCTCATAATATTGTATAATTGATAATTTACAGCAAAAATACAAACATGGACGGCTAAATATCGTTCTGGAAAAATAAACCTAATTATCTTTGACATTTCTTGAAAAAAATTAATTACATTTAAATTACGTCCAATAAGTCAGCTTTTATTCTTTAATTTTTATTCATTATTTAATTTATTTTAAGAGGCATATGCTTCCAATGTACCTTTGTTAGCCAGCGGGCTTGTATTGTAGCGCTGCTATGCCTAAATAAATAAAATGTTTTCATGTACAGTTGAATAAGTAAAAATAATATATATATATATATATATATATATATATATATACCCGTGCTCATTACCCGGCGTTGCCCGGAATCTACTCATCCCGATCTTCTTGGCATAAATGAGCTGAAAGACAAAAATGGTTATTGTGAGTTATCCGTAAAAGATGAGACATATGCTGTCGCGGACTTTTTTTTGTAGATATTCAATTCTGTATACATTAATTTTATGTATTTGTTTTGCTTTAGGCAGCGCAAGCCCTTTAAGCGTCCAAAAAGCATTTTTTTTTAATTCACCGATGCCTTTTTTTATAGCTCCGGCCCTAGAGTACGTAGGGTAATATGTTATATACCGGTACGTTAATTGTCCCAGAAAAATTCTCTAAATTATGGAAAGAAATTCTCATTCAAATCGGTCATATAGTTTTTGAGTCCATAAAGGACAGACAGACTCACAGTCATTTTTATATACGGGTATAAAGAAAAGCATTAGATAAAATAAAAAAATAATACAATAAGAGAAATAATGAATGTAGAAAAGGATATTGTACAAGAGATTGAAGAAATCCAACTAAGCTAGTATGGACATATAATGAGAAGAAGGGACTCAGAAACAAAAAAAATAAGTATTAAAATGGATACTTCCTGAAAACGGGAAACGTGGTAGATCAATGCCAACGTGGATAAAGGGAATTCAAGACAACATGAAGGAGAGAAATATAACAGAAGCAGACACACAAGATCGGGAAGTGTGGAAGAAAAAATTGCATATTTTGGTTGAGGATACATATGTGTAAATAACAGAAACAATCCTGAATAAAAAAAAATAAAGAAAAGCAAGTAAAACTTCTGCCCGCATACCTCGGAACCATTAATTTCAAGAAGAGTTGATCCTAAGCGGGGATAGAATTCGAGCTCCTGGATAAATAACAGTCAAGTAATAATTATTACAAATTATGTGAGAATAACCTCAGCGAATGTGTAACGCTAGCAGCCTTACGCTCCTCCAGGCATCTTGTTGAAGTTCACAAATCGTAGAGATCTGAATAAAGTTCTTCTTAGAATACAGAAAATGATGCTATAAGGAATTTCGAGGTAATATTTTGCGCATTATAAAGTTAAATATCCCACACTGCTTTACTTTCATTAGCCGTTAAGATACATATACTTGCTGCAGCGCAGTTTTTTTTATCGTACAGCACCGCAGCGTTAAGCACTGGAATTAAGTACCGGGTTAATTCAAGCACTGGTTGGGCTTTAAAAGATAGTAACTTGGAAAATATGAGAAGTTGTGGATTTTCTTTTACAGCTCAACTTACATAATTAAAACTTTACGCAGTCGTACTCAAGTTCAACTCTGTGAAAAAGAGTACTATTTCTAGAACTCGTGAAAATTATGACCACAGTGATGTTGAAACATAATAATCATATAGACATAAATAAAACAATGTAAGCTTGTATAAAAATTACTAATGTAGCAGATATTGTAACTTGTTGCGTTTTATCATAAGAAATGCCAAGACTGATTTCCAATTTATCTAAAGAATTTGGAAATCAAGAGTGCCATTTGTTAGGATTATTTAATGAATAAAATTAAACTGTTTACTCACAAATCATTATTTAAATATACTTATTTTAAAATAATTATATATTTAATGTAAACGGCGATGTTTGAAAACAAATGAGAAACGTTTGTTCTGTTTTATTTGTTCATCACTGGAACCAGACCATATTATTTATTGCCAAAGGATCGCAATATATTTAAGAATGCACTCTAGTGGAGAAAAAATGAAACACATCAAACTGTGTATTAATTAATAACCGATGTAAATATGTCAATTATATTTTTCTGGAACGTTATTACCTGGGAAATAATATGTTTAAGAAACTGCAAACAGTGTTTTTTTTTGTGGTATAATCAATTGCTACAAATGTTTTTATATTATATCCCGCAAGTAATTTTGGGTCACTTTCGTGCACTATATACACAATCTGGCAGCCACAATCTGTCACTCCAAAATAATGCTATCACCTATTCAGAATGTTAAAAAGGAGGAGTTTGATTTTAAAGTGATAAAATTAAACTGATAAAATCGAGGTGAAAAACTACTGTGATTGGTTGTAAATAAAAATCATTGAGATGTGATTGGTCATTGAAATGACTCCCGTTTGGAGAATGAGTCAAATAGTCATGTAAATAATAAATCTTAGAAGGTAATTCAAAATATTACGGTATTTTTAATGAACTGGGGTTTCCCTTAATAAATATTTATGTCAATTTTATTACAAACAAAACACACACACACACACACACACACACACACACACACACACACACAAACACAAAACACGCACAAAAAAATACTCACACACAAAAACAATACTCACACACACACACACACACACACACACACACACACACACACACACATACACAAACAAACACACACATCCTCAACTCGTATCCAACTCAGGGTCGGATCGAGGGATGAGATGAGATGAGCCTCTATGCTTATAGAGGTCTATGAACTACAAGGGTGCCGGCCGATCACTCCTGACGCACAGTCACAGGGGCGGATGAACGAAATGGATGAGGCGAGTACGGAGAAATGGTGGAATGGAATTTGTGGCAGGGGAAAACGGGAGAATCCCGAGGAAAATACCTGCCCAAGCTCCGTTTCGACCACCACGAAACCCACATGGAGTGACCGAGACTCGATCTCTGAACTCCAGCGGTGAGAGGCGAACGTCAAACGGCTTGCGCCACGGGGCCGCCACGCACACACATAAATTAACTTAACCACTATCAGAGACATGACTTTTTTTGGGGTGATAGGTCTACTAATTTAAGTAGTACAGTGATTTTATGAACAAAAACTTAATTTAATTTGCGTTATTAAACATTAATTGAGTATTTAATTATTCCATTTCACTGACGCCTTTAACCTCTAGCCTTAAAGCCACCTTAGTCATACAGTGACACGAAATGTCGGGAGAGGGATTTTTAACTATGGAACACACAATACTTTTTTTGAGCACACAAAGACACGTAGGGCCTCCCCGAATGAGGGATCAGCTCAATGCCAGGGCCTCCTCCGAGGCAATACAACAATAAGCCGAAACACACCATTCATTCAAAACACGGTGAATGTGATGATTATGGCGTCTAGATGATTTCCGACTATTATTTGAGCCTATATCTTGACATTTGTCAGACAAAGCCATCACCCAAGAAACTTATCCCGACTTGGGTTCGAACCCGGGGCCTGCTGCACTATCCCGAGACCTCAGCGGGGGACTCTTTCATGATAAATAATATTTAATACATATCAGTCCATAGAAAATTAATTTAATGTCTAGTCTCTTAAACATTTATCCTATAATGAAACATGTTATCCTTTCGATAACTTATTACACGTTACTTATATTTCTGAAGAAATGACATATACAATATGAAAATTATAATACTTGTGTCATTGAATTAAGGTGTGTCATATTATCCGACACAGCTTCGTTTGTGGTTTATTTGCGAACTAATGCCGTGTCATCCCGCATACACTTGCATCACGTAAGTCTGTGGCGTCGAGGAGTGCAGCTATTACTCTAAATAAGCTGGGTAAGCGCTTCATTTGCTATTTGTTTCCGACTATACATGATTAGTATCTATTACCCGTTTAAGGAGTAAGCGCAATTGTTGACGGAGGGCACTGCAGTCGTGTTTATGGAGGAATAGAACGACACTGCTGTCTATGAGTGCAGAGGGAAATGGGACGTGGGACGCTGACAGTGTACACTGCCTTATGTGACGTCACGTGTAGCAACAAACAGAGCTTCGTATTTCTTCCCCCTGCAGAGATACTTTGAATGACTAATACGTCCATGCGACGCAGCAACACTGCTGCTATGACTGGAGGTAAACGTTCGGCTGTGCCGTATAATATATGTGGATTGAAACAGAACTTACATAACAATTAGTTATTTGTTTAGGAAAAATAAATATTTTATCACGAAATGAACACTATTACCAACTTACTAAACTTTACACAATTATACAGGTACGTTGTAAAATATAATGGAAGACATCCATTATTATAGAGGAGATATAGACAACAGTTTGATAGAGTGGCCTAAGGGTCTGAAGCAAAAAATACTAAAGCCATTAGTTATTTAAGTTGTTTACATTCGATTCTCATAATCCAATAATTAAAACATAGAAGTATGGAACGGTATGGGGTGGCTTAGGGCATTAAGCCCAAAACTATAAGAACCAATGGGTCGTATACTATAAATTTTACGCCCTATTAGAGAGGAACTAAATTTAACATAAGTTAGACTCAATTCTGGAAATGCGTGTTATTATGCATTACAGAGACTCTTGACGTCCCAACTCCTTTGAAAAAACGTTAAACTGAGAATATATAAAACTATTAGGCCTATTCTACCAGTTATATTATATGGATGCGAAACATAGACTCTTACTTTAAGGGAGGAAAGGAGATTACGAGTATTTGAGAATAAAGTTCTTAGGAAAATGTTTGGACCAAAGACAGATGAATAGACAGGTGAATGGAGAAGACTACATAACAGCGAACTATGGTTTTTATAGGAAGCCAGATATAATAAGAACAGTTAAGTTTCGTAGATTGCGATGGTCAGGACATGTGGCACGAATGGGGAATGAAATAAGTGCATGCAGGCTTCTTGTAGGAAAGCCAGAGGGAAAACGCCCAGTTGGTAGACCAAGAATGGTGTGGGAGAATAACATTAACTATGATTTGAGGGAAGTAGATTATACAGGGAATGATTGGAAAACATTAGCTGAGGATAGGGATGTATGGAGAGCTTATATCCGTGTGGTCATGGACCTACGGGTTTGATAGTGCCTGTGAGTTAGTTATTAGAGAGGAACTAAAAGTGCAACCACTTCTTCAACAAATAGAAGAACGCAGGGACAATTGGATATAGCATCTGCAGAGAATGATAGAAGATAGGATACCAAAGATGGCATTGATGTATAATCCTGGAGGACGAAGATCGGTAGGAAGACCAAGAAAACGCTGGGCTGAACAGATGTGAGATCTAAACATGCAGAGACCTAATCCGTGAAAGAAGATGACGATGAAATTGTTAATTATTTACCAAGATTTTCATACTTACTTACTTACTTACTCATTGGCACTATCGAACCCGTAGGTTCATGGCCGTGCGGACATAAGCTCTCCATACATCCCTATCCTGAGCTAATGTTTTCCAATCATTCCCTGTATAATCTACTTCCCTCAAATCATAGTTAATGTTGTTCTCCCACCTCATTCTTGACCTACCAACTGGGCGTTTTCCCTCTGGCTTTCCTAGAAGAAGCTTCCATGCACGTCTTTCATTCCCCATACGCGCGACATGTCCTGCCCATCGCAGTCTACGAGACTTAACTGTTCTTATTATATCTGGCTTTCTATAAAGACCATGTAGATCATTGTTGTAGTCTTCTCCATTCACCTGTCTGTTCATCTCTCTTTGGTCCAAAAATTTTCCTAAGTTCTTTATTCTCAAATACTCGTAATCTCCTTTTCTCCCTTAAAGTAAGAGTCCATGTTTCGCACCCATATACTATAACTGGTAGAATAATAGTTTTATATATTTTCAGTTTAACGTTTTTTGAAAGGAGTTGAGACATCAAAAGTCTCTGCAATGCATAATAGCATGCATTTCCAGAATTGAGCCTATGTTTAATTTCTTTGTGCATCTCATTCCTATTTGTGATTATTGTTGCTAGGTATTTGAATTCAGCCACTTCCTCAAAATTTCCCTCATTTGTCAGTAGCTGTCCATTTCCATTATATACTGAATTTCTACGTGTGACCATATATTTAGTTTTACTGATACTTACTTCCAGTCCTAATTTCTTATTGTTACTCAATAGTGTGTGCGTGTTGGCCTTTAGTATCTCCTCGCTATCGGCCAGTAGTACTACATCATCAGCATAAACTAACAGCTTATTAATACCATTCAGTTGTAAGCCTTCCTCATTCTCTACAGATTTAATGGCATGCTCTAGTACAAAATTAAATAGTAGAGGAGATAGTGCATCTCCTTGCTTCAACCAATTCTGGATTTCAAAAGTGTCTGAAAACTGTTTGCCTACACGCACCCTACTCTTTGAGCCATTTCGACACATTCGTATAAATCTAAGTAACTTTTTAGGAATTCCGAACTCCAGCAGGATACTATATAACTTCTCCCTCTTAATTGAATCATATGCTTTTTTGAAGTCTACATATAGTTGATGTACAGTACCATTATATTCCCATTTATTTTCTAAAATCTGCCTTATACTAAAAATCTGATCTGTTGAAGACTGTTTCTTTTAAATGCACATTGATGACCAAGATTTGCATATTGTTAAAAACCTTAATTACGAAAATTGAATAGTTCAACCAATCTTCAATGAAAATCGAGCCCATCCCATAACATTTCACGCCCCTATTTTAATTTTATATTGGATGATAGGTATCGAATGCAAACAAATCTCATGACTCAGGTATTTTTCGTCTGAGAATCTGGGTCACGTGTTTAAAATTGTTGTATGAAACTCCCCCATCATCAAATAAATTTCCCTCGGGTTAATTAATTATCAGAATATAGCCTATAGGCTCACAACTACAATATTTACAAACAAAAAGTATTGTATAATGCTTACAAGCGATAGAACTCTAGAATTATCTTAAATCCATTCCAGTTAATTAAATTCTATAAATTCTAATGTAAATATCAATACATAAATACGTACATAGATAGAAAAATAAATTTCAGTACATAATCACATCGAAAAATACAACTGACACAGTTTAAACATCTAAATACACAGAATGAAAAAAAGTTCAATACAAATAAAACTGGTCAAGATGATTTTTGTCTCATGAGTACCAATAGTTGTACTTAATGCAGTTTTTTATCGTGTTTTCAAATATATATTCGGAATATCTCCATCACCCAGAGTTATTTTTATTTCAATTAATAGATTTAAATAATTATGTTTTTAATAAACCTAGATTTCTTTAAGGAGAATTTTAAGCAGAGAGCGATGAGCACGGGGAACACTTTCATCAGGAGATTTGAGTTATGGAAAAGAGATATCAAGGCAAATGAAATCCTAACATGCTGGCCGATTATTGTTGGACCATGAAGAGGGATGCTCCAAAGCGAAACACAGCAGAAAATTGTCATTTCTTACTTTCTAGGTGAGTCCGAATGTTCAAATATTGTGTAGTTACGAATGTCGACAATATGGAAGTGTTTGAAATTATAAATACCTTGCGTGATGGAGAAAACCAATATCATATTTGAATTCAGGAGAAAAAATACTATCAGAATAGCATATTTTTCTTTCTGAGAAAAAAAAAAGTTTCTTTTTTTGTTGCTCAATGTAATCACATCGAAAAATAACTGACAAAATATAAACATTTGAATTAATATTGCAAGACCCTTACTTTTTGTAGATAACTGTAGCTACTGAAGTAACAACTTGCGTTTGATATAAAATCAGAGAAAAGAGAGGGAATGCTTTGTTTGTGGATGTGTAAACACAGCGCAAGATATTGGCTTTGTAATTGGGTTTCAAGAATATTGGCAAATACTCGATATGCTATTGTTTCAGAGAGAGCTGTATCAACTTGGTCGTTATTCTTATAGTGAATTTTTTCCCCCTAAACATTTCTGCATTTTCATTTCAAATCACAATAATATTATTTTGTATCGCTCACTAAATATAGGCCTATGTAAGATATTTCATTAGGCAAGAATGCTTGTCGAAAAAAAAACTAGTTTTTAACAAAGCAGTGTCGATATCCGTTGAAGTGGATTAGGGATAGCATCTCCACCACAAAGCTTACGGATTAGATTTCAGCCAATAACGATTAGATTTATCTCGTGAAGAATTTTTTTTTGTACGTAATGAAAGTTTAAAACACTCATTTTCGTATTTTAGAACATTTAAAAACCTTAGGATATCAAATTAAAAATTCTTCTTCTTCTTCTTCACGGTTTAGGATTATTTTCTACCCTGTTCCGGCTCCAAATTGCTGCTCTTTCCATATTTTCCTTGGTCTTCCCAAACTTCTTCTTCCTCGTGGTGAAGTTGTATGCTGCTTTTGGTATTATAATCCTTGCCAAATGTTCTTTCCAGTTTGTTCTGTATTTCTCTACTGTTGTGTTTAATTCCTCTACTTTTAGTTGTCTTATTTCTGTGTTATCAAATTAAAAATAAATGGATAAATCCATGACAGTTCCACAGAGTGGGGCGGACCGAGATGTTTGCTGTAACATCTAGCAGATGACAATATAATAAATATAGTTGTTAGCGTGCGTAATAATCCCTGAAACTTGACGTTATCTTAAGGTTACATACATACATACATACATACATACATACATAGTGTTCTGCCCAAGAGCAGGTCTTTCACTCCAAACTCAGCATTCTCCACTCTTTCCTTAACTCAGCTTTCCTTTTTGTATCCGCATGAAAACCATTTATTTTAATATCGTATATCATTGGGGTTAGGATTTTTAAATTGACCCAAACCCTCTGGCGGCACTATGGCCCTGGGGCCGACTCAGCCTCCAACGGAAATGAGTACCAGTTGTGGGATCACTTTACTTTTATATCATCTGATGTCTTTTTTTCTGCCACTAAACCTTCTTTCCGTTGATCATTCCTTCTAGGGTATCCGCATGTAGTTTCTTCTTAGCCAGTGGCCAATCCAATTTCTTTTCCTCTTCTTTATGAGTTCCAGCATTGTTCTTCTTTCACCCACTCTGTCTAGCACATCTTTATTTTTTATTTTGTCTGTCCATTTTATACTCTCCATCCTTCTCCATGTCCACATCTCAAAATCTTCCAGTCGCTTTTCCTCATTCCGTCGTAATGTCGAAGTCTCTGCACCATGCAATGCTACGCTCCACCAAAGCACTTCACTAGCCTCTTCCTTAATTCTTCTTCCAAAAAATTCTCAGAACCCAACATTTTTTTTATTATTTGGGTCCCTAGAAAACCAATAAGTACAAACATATGTATATATCTTGTTAAACTTTCCTTCGGGATGAAGTAGGTTAGGTGAGAAATATTCACTAGTTCCACAAATAAAGAGCAGTTTCAGAATTGCTAAAACAAGTTTTACAGGCGGGAATTTATCTTTTATTTTATACTTTATTAGCCTCTTTATTCATAATTATCAAAAAGGCGGCTTTTGAGCAATGATTTTCAATTTTTATGAGTCCCCAAAAATCAATATTTTAAAATATTTTTTTCTGTATGTTCTTCGAGCTCATTTGAACAGTATGAAAAACGTTTAAAATATTTTAATGCAACATAAAATCCAGTCTTAAATTCTATCGTAGATACTATTTTTATATAGTATATATATTAATGTGCATGCTATGAATGCTGCTTTGTAGAATGTGGTATTTTCATGTTACTTAACTAACGAGAAATATAAACATTTAAGCTAACCTCTGTCTGGCACCACGATAGCAACTTCGCCCGAACATTCCACGATACTATCTATCGTATTTTCTTACAACTTTTATTTATAATCCTCTATCTTGAACTCGTTACAGGTCTACTGTCAAAATACAGCAAAGAACAACAGAACCAATAGCTGTTTTTTAAACAATTTAGTGTACACTTGCTATTTGTATAATGTTATAAAATTATGATCGATAGATCTGGTTACGTCATCAATTTTGCTAGTGCACATTTTTACTGTTTTTCCTTTTCAGGGTGCCTTTATCATATATATATATATATATATATATATATATATATATATATATATATGACCCACTTTATTTATAAAGTTACTGAATGTTGTGAACGTGAGAAGGTACAAGGAATTCAAATAATCCAACTACTACGAACATGAATATGTGTTTTAGTTTTTATTTTCTATCGACTATACGCATTGACCACCTGTATAATGCTGCTGACCTGTGAAATCATAGAAATAGCTAGCATTTTAAATAAATAAAGTAAAATAAAACAGAGCCATCACAGCTGCAAAGAGAAGCTGACACAATTTGGTTTCACTAATTGGCTATCAAGTGACAAAATAGAGGATGATGAGGTTAGCGTGACATAATCACTCTAACTTAATTAAACTTTTTTTTTTACTTCATTCTTATCTATAGATGCTTTAACATCTAGATCACATGGCGTTTATGATTTTTTGTATAGCCAATAGGGTGCATTTTCTATTGTTTCTCGTATGATTTCTGATGTTCATTGATTTTAATTACGCTATATTAAATGATAAATATAATGAAATGAGTCATGTAATGAAATTCCGAACAAGCATTTGCCTTCGAGACAGAGGAAAAAAAAAAGCTCGAAGCGCGAAGAGCCTAGAAGGCCTTTGGCCTACCAGCCGGCTGCTGCCCTCACATCTACATGTGTTAATCACAGAGATAGACAATCATAATCCAGTGTGGTCAGCATGTCGGGTCCCCCAGCCGTTATAGCTGGTCTTCTCAACCTGAAGTCGCTACTTATTGTAGCTCACGATACAGGGTGGGCACCAGTCCCATACTGGCCAAAATTCTATTAGAAAATGTATTCCCCCATGGAGACTCGAACCAGCGCAAGTCCCGTAGCTCTGTGCCGAGGCATCTTGCTTTAACCACTCGCCTACGGCGCGGAACCTAGACTGAGGAAAGCCAGGGAAAAAATCTGTCAGGATAAATGACACTAAGATTTGAACCCGGGACCTCTCCAATACGAATCTCAAACGATACCAATTCGATCGATATTAATTATAGTACACCAACTTCACAGTACAGAGTTTCTTGGTTTTCATTGGGATTACTTGCCTACAGGTGGAAGTTTCTAGGCTCTTTTGGGAATTTGTCTCTCTTCCATTCTGTGAAGATATTGAATCCATTGTGTTCTGTAAGTTTTAGCTTTATCTAGGAGGAGTGTAATTTTTTTTACGTATATCTTCACTTATAATATGATATTTCAATGAGTATCCTTTTACTGCTCTTAAAAATGTAATTTCCTGTGCATTAATTCAGCTATCATTCTTTTTATTCGGCATCCAACATTCACTGCCATACATAAATGACAGCACAGCCACTGTTTCATAAAATTTTAATTGAGTGCCCTTTCTTGTGTTGTTTCTTAATGTTCTTGTGATTGTTCCGTACATACTTTGAAAACGCGATATTCTTATTTGTATGTCTATATTTTAAACATATTTTGCAAATTTTCATAAGTAATGCCACGAGCGATTTCCAAGTTATCGATAAATTCACGACTCACGAAGTGAAGAGTGAATTTATCTAGAGAATTTGGAAATCAAGAGTGGCATTTGTTAGGACTATTTAACGAATAAAATTAAGCTATTTACTCACAAATCATTATTTAACTATAGTTATTTTTAAATATTTATATATTTAATGTAAACGGCGATGTTTGAAAACAAATGAGTAACGATTGGTACGCTTCATTTGCTTCTTTTGTTCATCACTACAACCTGATCATATTACTTATTGCCAAAGGATTGCAATGTTGTAAGAATGCACCCTAGTGGAGAGATTTATAACCAACGTTATAGGTATTAATTAATTTCAGATGTCCTATTGTAAATATGTCAATTATATTTTTCTGCAACGTCATTTCCTGGAAAATAATTCGTTTAAGAAAGTGCAAACAGTGGTTTCTTTTTTTTTTGTGGTTTAATCAATTGTTACAGATGTTTTATATTATCTCTCGCATGAGCTTTCTGTTGACATTCATACACACTATATATATATATATATATATATATATATATATATATATGTAATCTGGTGGTGGTATTTCTTAGAGTCAGTCACTGCAAAATAATGCTACGACCTATTCAGAAAGTTAAAAAGGAGGTGCTTTCTTTATTATGATAAACTTTAGTTGGTAAATTCTAGGCGAAACATGACTTGGATTGGTTGTAAATAAAAAAAATCATTGAAATGTGATTGGTCATTGAGTCCCATTTGGGGCGTGAGTTAAATAGTCTAGATAAAATACGTACCTTCTTCGTTGTCCATGTACACATACTCAAAGAAACGATTTTTAATGAGAATCGAGAACAGGACTCCATAATTGCTACTGAGACATGCTAACCGTTAAACGATATATTTTACTGCTGTATTTTTTTCGTCCGCTTTTATTTCCACTAGATTTTAAAATTGTTATTTTATATCATTGTATTTAACTGTTTCACTATTTATCTAACAGAGTTGTGCATCACAGTGGCAACTGTTTATAAAATACTGACTTCACGCAAGAAAGAAAGTAATTCATTTGTTTCACTGTGGTACAAATGATAAAGATCAGGGAAGGAGAGTAGCAATAACAGCAGCAAGTTTTGAGACTGGGGTTAGGTCGCACATACGAGCAAGTAATTATGCACGTGCAATCCATCACAGAGATCAGATACTTGAGTTTTAAAGTGACGTGCCTCACATTTTCACTGTGATATATAGCGAGCAAAATGTCTTATCGGAGTCCGAGAACTCAGCCCGATATTAATTATAAACCTTCCTGGTTTCCCACTTCTATTTATTTAAATTTGCTTAAACTTTCCAACGTTTTTTTTATACAAACAACTTTTAACTTAAACTCAATTAAAATTTTACAAAACAGTAGCCGTTCCAACGATAACATACGGGTCTGAGACTTGCCCTTTAACGATCTCTGATGAAAATAAAATTGAGACAATAGAAATGAGATTTCTCAGATCAGTTGCAGGTGTATCTCTAAGAGAGCAAAAGAGAAGTCAAGATATCAGAGATGGATTACAAATATAAACGAGAGAATACACACAAATAAACGTAATTGGTTTGAACATCTACAAAGAATGCCAAATAATCGTTAATAAAAACAGCTGCTTCATTATAGGCCTCTAGGCGGAATAAATGTAGGAAGACCAAAACGTCGTTGGAAAGACGACCTGCACCTGCAGCATATAGTGCACCGGGGAGCGGAACGGGCCAACAGGCCCATACCTTGAATATGATGATGACTTTCAACTTCCAGTATCCGAAAGAAACAACTTTTATACAGAGTGAGACCTGCCTTATAGAACAGTGGGCAGTGTTTCTGACTAAAGTTCATGAAGTCCCGGGTCCGATTCCCGATCAAACCATACGCATTTTTCCTTAAAGGGATATATACTTATGGTCTGTAAGTTAGGTCTCTTCTGGTGATTCATTATCACCCACCATATCATCGGGGTAACGTAACTCCGTGTTCCAGGTGCTTCAACATAAGAAATGGATTACAATTCCGCCAATGCTAGAGCAGTTGTCATAAAAGACAACTTGGTGGCATTAGAAAAAAAGTGAACAACAAGATTTGTGCAGTTTCAAAATTCTACTATGGGTTTATTATAGAACTGAGTTTTTTTCTATCAGAAACATTTAATTACATAGAATAAAACTCACAAAACTCTTTTTAAATGCATGTTGAAGTGCTCACCACGACCTTGAAGCTCTAAGGGCCGGTTGTACGAACTTCAGGTTAACTCCCAAGTTAGTCATCTGACGCTTAAGGCTAGCAGGAGTACAACGTCAATATGCGTTGTACCACCTGCTTTTAACCGCCAGTTGCGTATACCAGTTTTAACTTAACTTTTCAGTTATGTTGGTAATGAATTCCAATTTCCCTCCGTATTATGTTGGCTGAATTGGGTATCCGCGCATCATCTTTCTTATGTTTTCTTATTTCCCATAGCAAAAATTCGTCTGCTTTCATTATTTATCCATACTGCATCAATGTTTTCAATTCTGATATAATTAATTTTATACTATATTATAGTTTATTTTCAATATTATAAATTAGTGTATATGTACGTAGTTTTAAATAAATTGGGTTAGTTTCCATTTTCGTGTTATTCATTTTAATATTATTTTTATTTCTTTGAAGTTTGTTTAATATTATAACAATTCAATGTAATTAGGCCTACACGTAGTAATAGTTTTGTGAAATATATGTACGGTATAATTCACGCACACACCAAAATTTAAAAAGTCTTAAATAAATTGGGTTGGTTTCCATTTTCGTGCTATTCATTTTAATATTATTTTTATTTCTTTGAAGTTTGTTTAATATTATAACAATTCAATGTAATTAGGCCTACACGTAGTAATAGTTTTGTGAAATATATGTACGGTATAATACACGCACACACCAAAATTTAAAAAGTAATGCGATGTTTAATTATATGAAATTCAAACTTTCTCATATTTGTTATAAATAGAGAGAGGAATTTTATAAAATTTCATGTTTTAAACTATTTGTCAGAGAGCGCTGAGGTTAAGTATCTTTACATTTTATGATATGCAGAATCAAATAAGACCAACAAAAAACTTCATATTTCATAATATTTTAACAAAATGTTCATATTTTAGTGAAAATTTCATACTCCTCCATATTTTTCAACTTTCAAATTCCGATATTTTTTTTTCAATAAAAGTTCTAGGAATTCATTAAAATATTTTTGAAATGAATGTATTTGTGTAATTTTTGACAATGTAATGTGGTAGACAAGTGAAAATTTATCAGTATCTTTATAAAAGCAAATAATTGGATGATGAGTCACAGAGTGTCAAGTTCGATGGAGTTTTTTGTCCCCCAGAACAAGATCATGAGCCTAAATGAATAAGTAGAATAACAATATTGGAATTTTCTGTAGTCAGGTAGCTGTCAGTTCGTTCTTGCTACCTGAGGACAGTCTTTACTCTGTGAACAGATTACAGAATTGAAATGTAAGAAACTTGAAGCAGTGCTTTGTGAAATTAGTAACGTTGATGTAGGTTAGGCCAGCATTTTTCTCACTTACATCAAAGTATCAAATATAGCATGATACGAGTATCCTCCCATAACATCATGTGATGTTGAGCATAATTTTTCATTCTGCAAAACAATTCTGACAGATAGGCTGTATAGTTTACTATCACAAAATATTTAAAAAAAATCCTATCTATGTGTTATGAACAAAATTAATAATTGACAATTTGATTGTTCATAGCACAAGTAGACCAAGACTAGACACTATGCAAGACCTATTTCATATATACAAAAAAACTAACGTTAAAATAATTCTAACTACATTTCACCATGTTTATAGTTCAATATTAAATGTAACTGTAATTGCAAAGAGAGTTCTGAAACAATCCCTAGATTCAATTATGGACTAATAACTTTTAACATCTTGTCTCTCCAAATATGACATACTGGAATGGTTTACTTGTATTCTAAATCGTCCAATTTAATGTTATTGTTACATTTGCATCTACATGAATTTAATATCTTCATGCAATGTAAAGATAGCAATAACCCAAACTATACCGGTACCTACTCTAAACTTTGTCAGTGCTATATTTCATGGAAACTTGTTAGTTTGGGTTGCAATGTTTTGTTTCTTGCATATGTTTAAATTTCATAATTAAAAATCATTCAATACATTAATTAATTGTATTATATATAAACTCTCAGATTTGATTTATGAAATAATTCCACTACAGTCTTGGGAGGCCTTTGGGGTAGTGGCATGTTGAATTTTCCATCTTTCTAGACAAAAGGCACTAGATGTCTGCCGGGTTGTCAGATCTGCCTGATGGCTACATTTGTGCCCAGAACATGCATATAGTACTCACTTCCATTAGGATCTGAGTCGATCCCAGGTCTACAATGCCATCAGAAGGTCTGGTCCAGCTAAAAATCTTGACCATATCAAGACTCGAACTCACGACTTCCCTGTTTGTACCACGTTTCCTTATACAACTACGCTATGGTATGATCCATTAAAATTGTTTCAGATCATGAATATGATATTTTATATTGGGTCAAAAATAATGAAAAATTATAATCAAAATACAGTGAACATTTTGATTTCTTGTGCTATAAATAAGTTCTGTTTGTGCTGTATGTACACTTATAAGTCGTAGTGCGTCTATGCATATAAATATATGTAAAAAGTTTAGAAAATAGTAGCTTCATTATATTTTTGTGTCATAATTTTCATATTTTGTCTTTATGATTTCATATTTTCTTATAATTTTCTTCATATAATTCCTCGCTCTAGCTATAAATAGCTATTATAAGTACCAAGATTTGTTTTTTGATTAACTGAATTTTTAATTTAAGATAGTCATCAGATGACTGAAGGCAAGTAAATTGTCTTATGTTATATATAAACCTATTTGGTTATTTTGTTATTTTTTTTCTATGTAATCTATGTCTATTTTGTTGGAAATTGACCAATTATAAGAATCTCAATTTTTTTTTACATGTAGGCACACTAGAAATAAACTGCATAAAAATAGCCCAGTGTGAATTTCTGTTAATTTTAAGTTAGTATGTTTTTTTGTATTATTGCATTTTTTCCAAAATGAAGTTGCTTTATTAAATTTTTGTCCATTCTGTGTTGAGATCTCTTTACTGTATTATAAAATAGTGAAATTTCTGCATACAACTACTTTTTGAAACCAATCACAATTACTTGGAAAGGATTATTCCTATGACTATATATTCTGATCCTCTGTAAGATGACTCTCTCTCTCTCTTCCCAACCAACGCCGATGCTTTTGATAAGTTTATAAATGTCTTACTGCCTGTATTTGCTCATATTATGTAATAAACCTAATGAAGGCTATATTCTTGTCACTGTGTGCCAGAGGGGTAGAATAGTAGTTATTTAAATCCTGTATCCCATTGAAATCTAATAATACAACAATTGAGAATAAAATATTAACATTTTTTTTCCTATTTAGGCAACTATGCAAGACATTTGGTTTGTAAATTCAGAATCTTTCTATGATAGCTATTGATATATGAGTTTAGTCTTCAATTTGTACATATTTAAATGATAGTTAAATTAGTAACAGCAACCTCTGCTCAAATAAATTATCTTACCTGAACTCAGTAGTATTAATGTGCTTGCAATAAATTATATTCAGATGTTGATATTTTCTTCACATCAATTTCTTTAGCATAGTTAATTTTTTTCCATAAAATGGGGAGCTGGGCCATTGTTATAATCCTCAACCTGGAGGACCAGATGATTTTTGTTCAAGGTTTCCTTCCTCTAGGCTTTGACGAACCAACATATCCTTACAAGGCAGCAGTTGCCGTATCCTAGCAAGGAGCTGTCACAAAGTACTATCATCCAGGCCAGAATGAACCCTGGTTTTTTAAAGAGGTGTTATTCCTCCATCACTCCCCATTTCTCCTGGCTTGTGACAGGCAGAGTCTAGGTTGGCTGGAAATCCCTATACTATATTGGGCATTAAGCAGAGAGCAAGCACATAAACTATAGGCGACAGATGCAATTTTGGAGGAGGATTTCTAGAAATTCAAAAAGAGACAAAATTAGAAATGCTAAAATCACAGAAGTAATGGATGTTCAAAAAGACATTCCACAAGTTATTGAAGAAGACTGAAATGGTTTGGTCACAAAGAGAATGTCAGATGACAGGATCCTATGATGATATTAAATCTTGAAGCGGAGGGCAACAGAAGAAAAGGGAGATCAAAAGAAAGTGAATTCAAGGAGTGCATAATAGGAGTATAGTGTCGAGAGGATAACAGAGTGTGATGCAGAGAATAGGGATTTATGGAGGAGTAAAATTTACAATGGGTTGTAGAAAAACTACTGTATTATAAAGAAATTCCTAATAAAGAAGAAGAATGTTAACATTTTCCAATTATGGTGTAAAGGTCCAGATTGTATTCAGGATGAGGAGATATCCCCTATTAGAAGACTGCTTTTAAAGTAAATTTTTGATGGTCGACTTAAAGACCACCACTATACGTTTTTTCATTTGTATTTTATGATTGCTTTCTTTCACAATTTGAACTAACATAATGCAGATAAAACAAATTTGAACGTTTATATGTTTTTAACATAATTATATCATCTCAAATTTTCTATCATATTTTTGACAAATTTGTTATTGATAGAAACTGTAGTCCTTTGTGAAACAACCAATCATAAGACAGTAGATTTCAGATTTTCTTTAGGGACAACCTTCTGAGGAGTAATTTATTGGTACTAGTTATGTACATTTAATAAAAATATATTACTCATACATTACTTTATTATAAAAAATTATACAATGGATATTCAACATGCTTATATTATACACAATAAAAGTAAACATCACCTACGTAAAATAAAAATAGACCACATTAAACTATTTTTCTACATAATATAATGAAACCCAAAGCATGAAAGGTGCACCAGGTGGCTTTGGAACACACACATATATTATACAGATCTTCTCTTCTCTATTGTAATTTAACCTCATATCTTATAGGTTGGGAGAGAGAGAGACTTTGGATCACACATGGTTACTGAGGACCTCCAATCCAGGACCTGCCCCAAGACAACACAAATATTTAAGACAAGATGCACAATTCACTCACATTCATACTAAACCTGGCAAATATGATGATCACAGATTGTTTAGGCCTTAAAGTTTCCTAACATTTGTCGTACGGGTTCAGAGAAACCATCAATAAAACCATCATCCAGGAAATCTGTCATGACTGGGGATCAAACTCAGGCCCTCTGCAAACAAAACAGTGATGCTAGCCCGAGACCATAGCCGTGGTGTATATTACAAATAAAACTTTAAATAAACACTTTCTTTGCAGATGTATAAATACATTTCAGATAATTTATATTCATTATGTCCACCGCTGTGGTCTCGAGGTAGCGTGCTGCCTTGTCACGCAGCGGGCCCGGGTTCGATCCCCGGTCGGGGCAGTTTTTCTGGGTGAGGTTTTTATTGGGGTTTTTCCTCACCTGTAAGACAAATGTCAGGAAAACTTTAAGGTCCAAACGGTCCCCGAAATCATATAGCCATCATCATCATCCTTGTCATTACCATCATCATCACCATCATCCTTCACTGGTGTGGAAAGACACGGGAAGCTACCACACCTACACAATTCCCTAGTAAAGCTGCAAGCATAGCATGAAAATGCTATGATTGCAGTGAAGGACCTGCCTTCGGGCAGAATTACTATAGATGGATATTCATTATAGGTGAATGAATGAATCTTTGGATTTCTGACTACAACAAGTAAGTCATGGCATAATAGTGGCTAGAAGGGAGGGTGCAGCACAGGCATGTGAGAATTTATAATGCATTTACAATATTTCTATCTGTACAGTAAAACTACACATAATTTGACCAATATCATGAGACAAACATTTAATATATAGAATTACAACCTGCCTATTAGGATTGCATTTGTGAATATTATTAATGGCAGTTACCTGGAACATATTTACTTATTTTCTCACAAGGAAATTTAATTTGCAGTCATCTTATTTTTTTTTGTGACAGAAAGCTTAAAAAAAACTTGAAGAGAAAAACATAAACTACTGAATTCTGCTTATATGATTCTAACAAAACGATTATAAAATAGTATATATCTCAATATCCGGCTTGTGATCTGGGGATTAAGTTGCTCGTCCCAAGAGTCAAGGGTTAAAATCTGGCTGGGGTCGATATATTATTAGGATGGATGAATCCTAGAAAACAAAAAGTTTTCTGGGAGAAACTTAGAGTCATGGATTCCGAGTCTGAAGATTTCAGGCTCGTAACATAATCTCAGCCTACATTGGAGCAAAATTGAATGGCCTTTCCCATCCAAGTAAAGGCTTTGTAAAGACTTAATGAAAATTAGCAGCAGAAAACATATTACAGTAATTAAGACATTTTGTCTGTACATTCTTACCTCTTTGGGTTGTATTTGTTGAACATATGTTTCAAGGCTTCTGATTACAGTCTGTAATTGCTGACGATGGAGCTCAGAAGCCTTGAAACATATATTTGACAAAAACAACCATAAGAGGTAAGAATGTACAGACAAAATGTCTTAATTATTAAACAAACTTCTTAATGATACTTCCTATTGCATTTTAAAATACTATTACAGCTTCAAAAAAATCTGTCTACATTGGTGAAAACTTAATTTGCTGATATACAAGATAATATATTAAATCAGTGGTTATGTACAGTTTATAAAATAATAATAGAAACCTTTATATGGGTTGGGGAATCAAAATTGGACGTATATATCAGGGGATCCTGGCTCTTATGGACCATAGTACTGGTAATGATGATGCTTACGATTGACTCTCTACTCCATTTATACTAAAGAACATTTACTCCTTTTCAAACTGAGTCTTCAATGCACAATTGTTAAATATTGTCTAGTCATGTGTTAGATCTTCAATCTTTTCTAAAAACCAACAAAAATGAAAAGATTGAAGACTGCAAAAAATCGGGAATTTATCAGATTAATTGTAAAGATTGTGAAAAGATATACATAGGAAAAACAAAAAGGAATCTAAATACAAGATTAAAGGAACACCTCAGAAATGTTAAAAATGGAGAAACAGAAAAATCTGCAATAGCTGTAGATGCCTGGTCAGAAAAACACAGAATAGAAACCAAAACAAAATTACTTAAACAATTGGAAAAACCGAAGGAACTCACAATTTGGGAAAAAAATTATATATGCAAGAATAAAAACACAACTATGAATTTTGAAATACCCGGTGATAAGGAGAGGGGATTGATTTGGAAGTTCGTCGGTCAGCCATCAGATGGCGCGGAGGTCAGTCTGCAGGATAGGAGGCCATTGGACATCAGTTGTGAATGTAATACAACATTGAGAATGTCACAAATGAAGTGAAGAAACTCGAGTCTGCTTGGGAGTTAAGAAGTATTAGGTGAGTGAAGAAACAACTAAACAATAATATCTAAAATGTTTAACTGCACATCATACACTTTTATTCCTTGTATGTTCCTCAGTATTGTACTATCCTGGAGAACTGGTCTTTATGTGCATGCAGTCCAAGTCTTCGGTGACATTCGGGAATGAAGCGATGTAATATCCCAGCAAGCCTTCTAGAAAAAAAAAAAAATGTTTATGATTTTATCAGATAATCAAAAGTGACTAATATTTATTCACCATCAAATATAGACTATAGAACAAATGCATAATATTTTTAGTGGATTCTACTACTTTAATAACATTGTAATTTCTCAGACGTCATAAGCTAAGGGGCAAAATTTTTATTTTCTGCTATATTAAAAAAAGAATGTTCCAAGAAAAACATAATGTGTAGCAACGATTGATATGTTACATTACTTTATGCATTGTAATTTGATTCCCTTTCAGTTACTGGTACACATTATTTTATTCATGATTACTGTATTAACAAGTTTCATTATTCTCATTATGGATGTATTGGATTACAACTCACCTCTAATTCTCATATAATGTTTTCACAGTTCATACCAGAACATGTTATACAAATACAACATTTTGGGCAATTGCATACAAACGTTAAGTTGCTATATTTATGGCATTTCTTATTAACTCGCTTTTAATTAAATTAGAGGTTTCTTTATGGGAAGCCATATTATCTAATAAACTAATTGGTGTACGCAAACTTGCAGTGCACCATAAGGCAAAGTTGGCTATTCTGTTTGAACAGTGACTAATGCAGGTGGACTAGAGGCATAGAATCTCCAAAACTGACTTATGCTGTAATAAAGGTCACCATTTATCAAATATACAATGAAAGTTGCTTAAATCTATGATGGCTGAACTATAGTTTATGACCCACTATGCTATACCATACAACATTAATATGACACTGTTACACTATTTACTTTTTCCATTTCTACTAACATTTCCTACTGTTTTAACATTTTGTAACGATTCTTAAAACATTTTTTTTATATTTCTTATATATTTATCTATGTATATAAAATCTCTCACTCATTTCTTCTAAGTTCTACAGAGCTGTAGTGCATATGTGCATGCAAAAGGTTTTGTCAATATATGGCAAGACTAACTGTGCTATTGTATGACAATCTTTCACAATATAACTACTATTTTATTTTGTTTGGTTAAGAAGGAAAAGTTATTGTACACCAAATTAGATTATCAAATAATAAATTATTCCTTTCTTTAAAAGCATGCTTGGGAACTTATTGTGAAGATTGATTATTCCAATAGCACAGATACTCGTCATCTATCGAGTAAGTTCATAAGCTTTGAGCATCCACACAACTGTTATGTAGGAAAAATGGAAAAACTGCACTTAAACTAGCGTGAAATATTTTCAAAGTCCTATAGAACAACAGTGCGCATGCGCCAGAGTTTATAGAGCCAGCGATAACCCACAATCAAACTACATATCGATTATCATCCTCGGTTACTATCCGTCGCAATGAAATTTAAATGACCAATATTTGCAATAAATCTCCAAATCTATGTTTAAAAAATATATTAATAATATTAAAATTACCAAACGTTTATTAAAAATGGGTGTACACTCACTTATCACTCCCTCATATTGATCCAACCAGCGATAACCCAAAACAGCAATAGAAAAATTAGAGACTAGGTAATATACTCTGTGGAGAAAATAGCAGCATTACAATATTGAATAACAGTATCATAATATTGTGATTTGTATATTTAAATATATACTTCAAAATTGTCTAATAATGTTATAAAAATTGTTTGAAAAAGTTTAAAATATTAAGTAATGTTAGTAAATATAGAGGAAGAGCTATAGTTTACAATATAACTGAAAATCAAGTGCTTGTAGAAGTGCAGTTGAGCCGGAAAAACTTTAGTTTACCTTCCCTTAATTTTTGTGTCCTACAGTGAAACATGTGCATGAGCATAAGTTTATAGAGTTGTCACTAGATGGAATCACAAAGAAGTTCTACAGAAAATTTAAAGAATTGACACTAGATGGAAGAATGTAGCTGCGACCAAACTTCAATACATCCCCAAACATTTGTTAGAAATGGATATACACCAACTTTCTCCTTCCTAACTTAAAATAAATTATTTGCATATTATTTAATGAAGCATATACTAATCTGATATACACTAACCTGTCCCATCAGAACCTACAAAATGAACTGAGTGAACATCTTTTTCTGAGAATATACTTTTGAATGTTGGTCATTCCAATTTTCACAGATATCTTCACCATCTAGTATAAGTTCTTCTAGCGTTCACACATGTGCACAATGATTCTGCATACTTCAAAGAAATAATTGTGTATGGAGATAAATATTTAATAATTGTAAAAAAAATGTTATAAGTATTGTTGCAAAATGTTAGATAGATGGAAAGCTCTGTGGCCATCACTTAAGTGTTGGCGGTGAGCAATCCATTTTGATCCTCCTTAATAGGTAGAACCCCTGGTTCCTGTAAAATACAGTAGCACCAGTTTAAATTTTGAATTCAAATTTGAAGTTAATTAGCAGAGTGAAGTCGGAAGCGAAAATGTTTAAAAAAGTACAAAAGTTAGTAAAGACAGAAGGAGTACGTAAGTCCCAGGCAGACACCACACGCATGCACGACAAACGCGAAGCAGTTTACTCTATGGAATATCGCGATGCAGCCAACATTATACATGCTATTTAACAAACCTAAAAGCTAACGTAATGCAATTTAAGTACTCTAACTTATGAAAGACCAACCTAAAAGCTAACCCAACATAATTTAAGCACTCTAACCTGTGAAAGAATGCAACACCCAAAAATAAATAGTAAGTTCTCAAATTCTGAAGTACATAACCTATGTTGGCTGCACTGTTGTTGCATAGAATATTCCTTAAAATCAATATGGTTGCCACGTCTTCATGTTACGTATATAGTTAAATATCATAGAAAAATGTGTTCAAGTAATCGTTAGAAAAAATGTAAAATTTGTTGTAAATGGTGGGAAATAATTTGAAAATAAAACCTTGTTGGCGCATGCGCGTTGTGTCTGTCTCGGGCTTAGGAAAAATTCTCACTGCACTTAATGGAAACTTGAGCCAAAATAAGTATACGTGGTCTCTTGGCATACAATAGCCAGTGCATTTTAATAATAATGTGTCAATGTAATAACAGCTTGAAAAATTGGAAATTAAGTATAAGTTTAGAGGTCCATGGTAGTACAACATAATCAACCTTGCATATTGAACATGCATACCATAATCACTACTGTAACTTAAGTTTTAAGGTTATGGCACTGTAATATAATCTCAAAATTAACACTTCAATGTTCTTTTGTTACATTTTTGTGGGTATGTAACATATAGCCTAAGAAATTACACTTGGATAGAAGACTATTTTTTATTAATTTTTTTACTAAATATAAAATATTTTACCTTTCTGTTGTAATCGATGTATGATCAGATCCACATTGAACGTAATTGCTTCGTTTCAAAAGCGAAACCAGACGAAACAATCTTCCATACCTTCTTCAAGATGAACTGGTCTCCTTGAGATTTTTCTGTAGAATGTTGAAAAAATTATGGTTATGTTACTGATAATATCCTGATTAATAATAATAATAATAATAACAATTTATCAATTTTATGATAGTTTAGAAAAAAGGTTATGGCACACGACATAATACACATTTTTTATTTAAAGTCAATGGCATAACCAACGTTGTAATTAAGATTTTAATTTAATGGCATTATAATATAACCTCAAAATTTGCACTTCAATGTTTTGTTAAATTATAGTGTGTAAAATAAAAGCAATTATACTTTGAAAAGCACACTTTCATAGAAGATTATTTTTTAAACTCCTACCCCTATTATAAAATGCATTGTATTATACAGTATTATCTAATGAAGCTACAGGTTCAAGTACGAGTATTAATGCTAATTCATGCTCATACCTCTTTAAATAAAAATGTTTAAATAATCACCTACAAATATTAAACAATGATTGTGGAAATAATAAAATACAAACGAAAAATGTTAAAATCTTACCTTTTCGTTTTATGTTCTAATCGATGTCTGATGAGATCAAGGCGAAAGCGGACGAAAAATTCTTCATCATTGTAATTTTCAATATGATCCGGTCTTCCCCTGATTTGTCTGAGTTTCCGGGTCTTTAGAAACATATCGTATAATACTTCGTCGTCACTATCAGAATCCAGAAATAAATTTCTAGACATGTTTCTGGCTGCCATTTTGGAAAGTTAACTCGAGTATTTCACAATAATCGGCTTCGAATGACCGTAGAAAGTCTACCGAGTTTATGCTCCGGCTAAGGTGCAATACTGTCGTGGTACAACGCAATTTTGGCTGAATACTTGAGATAGCATGTATTCAGAACTTATACTGAGTTGGTACAACCGGCCCTAAGAGTTCCTCAGATATACGAGGAATAGGCTATACGAAAATTTCATTTTACAGAAACTGTAAATCCCATACATTCAAAATGTTTGTACAATTTGCTTATGGAGATGTTCTTGATGTATTGAATATCTCAAAAAGCTCTACAAAAAAGTCCGCGACAGCATATGTTTATCTTTTACGGATAACTCGCAATAACCATTTTTGTCTTTCATTGATTCCAAGAAGATCGAGACAAGTACGTAGATTCCTGTGCAAGCATAGCAGCATATGGCGGGTATTCTTTTACGGATAACTCACAATAACGAATTTTGTCTTTTAGCCCATTTATGCCAAGAAGGTAAGTGGATTCCCGGACAACGCCGGGTAAACAGCTCGGGAATCTAAAAATAATTACGATATATATTTTTCCTTTTACTTATTCAACTAAATATAAAACACATTAAAATTAATTTATTTAGGCGTAGCAGCGCACGCCGGTTATTAGCTAGTACCTTATGAATTACGTCACATAACGTAATAACATAGCTAGCTAAAACACAAATCAGTACGATTTTACATATATTAATTAATTAATTAATTAATGAAAGAAGAGGGGCTGATAAGAACAGGGTCCTTGTCGTTGTTCATAATATTGTTTTTTCTTTTATAAACTATTTCTATACTTTCCAAAGCGTCTAGAAATTTAAAATTAATAACCGATCTTCAAACTCTAAGATTACTTATATCGATGACGTGACCGTTATCAAAAATACGTTGGGCAACCGCTGATTTTTCATTTCTACCAAGGTGGAAATGGGCTATACGTTCTTAAAATCTAGTAACAATAGAACTTACGGTTTGCCCAACATATTTCTTATCACATCCATGACAATTTATTTCGTAAATGCCGGATCTTTAAATAAAATCAATTTTATCCTTGGGATTACCTAATAAATTATTGTAACTATGATATGACAATTTCAACAACAACAACAACAACAACAATAATAATAATAATAATAATAATAATAATAATAATAATAATAATAATAATAAAATAATTATAATAAAATAATGATAATAAAATAATAATGATAATAATAATAATAGATAGATAGATCATCAGTTGATTACTGCCTTTGACATCGTCCGATTCCCAATAGCCAATTTTGTCGGTCCATCCAATATTCTGGTTGTAGATGTTTCTCCTTCATATATAAATATATTCCCTGACTCCAGGAGGATTTAGGTCTTCCTCTGCCTCGTCTTCCTTCAGGTTTTCATTCCAGAACAGATTTTGGTAGCCGATCCTCTTCCATTAGCTGGACATGTCCGTACCATCTTAATTGCTGAGTTTTAATATAATCTAAAATAGTGTCTTCAATCTCCATTTTCTTCCTTATAACTAAGTACCTAATTTTTCCTCTTCTTGAAATTATTGCTGGCCTTCGTATAAAATCCATTTCCGTTGCCAAAAGATACTTATTTGATTTTGTTGTTAATGGCCAAAGTTCTGCTCCATAAGTAATGATGCTTTTAACAGTTGTATGATATATATTCATTTTATTTTTATTACTTATATTTTTATCCCACAATATTCCATTGAGGCGAGCAGTTGCAAATGTTCCTTAATTATTTCTACTTCTTACTTCCTCTTCATAACTTCCATTTTTATTTATTTTAATTCCTAAATATGTGATCTCACTACAAGATTTTATTTTTTCTCCAGTCTCCAAAATTAAATTTTGTTCTGGTTCACCAATTGATATAATAATGATGATGATGATGATGATGATGATAATAATAATAATAATAATAATAATAATAATAATAATAATAGTTTTTTCTAAGCCTATGTTTTCCCTTTACAGAGATTTAGGCGCTCTCCCCCTACAGGGAAAAATTTGAACCATACTAATTTAGTTACACTTGTTTTCGTATAGATGTCATTTTGAGTGGTCCGTGGTCAGCGTTCCGCCTCATACTGACATCTAGGAAACCAAGATAGTACTAGAAAGAGAAAATTCGGTAAATTTTGCTTAGAGTCCTTTTCATTGAGGCTTAAGGATTTTTTACGAGCCTGAAAATTTTCAGACTCGGGACCCACGGCTTAAAGTCCCTCCCGGAGGACTTGCTCCTTGGATTTTTCCGTCCTAAAAAATCCATCGACCCCGGCCGGGTTTGAACCCGCGACTATCGAGACCAGAGGCAAGGATCATAACCATTCGTCCACCGCGGCTAATAATAATAATAATAATAATAATAATAATAATAATAATAATAATAATAATAGCTACATGATCTTTGTGGGGAACCAGAATTAATAAGAACATTTAAGCCTCATAGACTGCGATAGGAAGGACATACGGCACGAATGGGGAATTAAAGATGGACATGGAAACTACTTGCAGGAAAACTAGAGGGAAAGCTCCCAGTAGTTAGGTCAAGAATGAGGTGGGAGAATAACATTAACCATGATTTTATAATTAGAAAACATTAGCTCAGGAAAGGGATGTATCGAGAGATTATGTCCGCACGACAATTGACCTATAGGTTCGATAGTGTTAATGAGTTAGTTTAATAATAATAATAATAATAATAATAATAATAATAATAATAATAATAATAATAATAATAATAATAATAATCGGACAGAATAGACTGAATAATTGTGTGTTTACTATACTGGGGAGCTACATTTCGTTGAGAATGCAAATGCAAACCGAACAGAGCTCTGATAACAGAATTCAACATCAGCAATTCTGCCGTGCGTGCAACATTGGCATTAATGCACACTTTCAATGTTATCACTGTTTACTATTGTACATACAACAGACAGCGGGTCTCACTAACATCCTAGATATCACAGGTTCGATTTGCGAAATATAAAATAATTTAAATACAGAACCGCCGTAGCCGAGCGGTTAAGGTAGGAAGCCTTGGCGCAGAGCTACGGGACTTGCGCTGGTTCGAGTCTCCATGGGGGAAGAAATTTTCTCAGGGTATTTCGGCCAGTATGGGACCGGTGCCCACCCAGCATCGTGAGGCAATTGGGTAGCTACAATAAGTAGCGGCTCCAGGTTGAGGAACCAGCTATAACGACTGGGGGACTCGACATGCTAACCACATGTCACCCCTACACTGGCTGTTGATCATCTACCTCTGTGATTGACACATGTAGATGTGAAGGGCCAGCAGCCGGCTGGTAAAAGGGCAACCGCTGAAAAGTGGAAAGACCCTCAATCAATCGGAACTAGATGATACCTGAAATTGCGATTCTATATACGTAAATTTTGCCAAGGATACTATTTGTATTACCGAGGTATTTCAACTCCTTCTTATATTGTGCAGGCCTATATTACACACTTCACCAATAAACACTTTTTTCCCCTCCTTGATAGCTATGTTATTACTAGATTTCAGATTTTAGGTTTTAGGCCTATTTTTTCCCGAATGAATAAATAACCAATTATGTAAGTACAAGATTTGAATCTTATAACACCTGGAAAATGTATGTTAAGTTCAATGCATTTGTATCCAGTTTGTGCGTTTAGCCTAAGATAGCCTTTATTTGGCAAATTTACATAATTAGTCTTAATTCAGAGTTACCCACTGGTCCGATCATCTAACCATATATATATATATATATATATATATATATATATATATATTCACCACAATCGTGAATTTATCGACAATTTGGTAATCACTCGTGGCATTACTTGCGACAGTGGAAGTGCATATTTATGCTGGAAGCACTGTTCACATAGCGTGTGCTCAAGTTTTCTTCTTATAATGCAGTGGTGTAATGTGGTTTTGCGAAAAACAAGAAGTAGCCTAACTCGTAATATACGTAACTTAATGTAAAGTTAGGTTTTATAGCAAAGAGTTTGTATTCACAAATTCAAATTTCATCTTAACGCAATAAAAAGTGTCTCACAATCTACTTTTCATAATTTCCGCCTTCTCATGACATTGTAATTATAAAACGCATTTTAAGCTAGTGGTGTCCTGGCACAAAGAAACGGTATTTATTTTACATCATAAAGTAATTCAACAGTTTTGGTTCTTCTAGAACTCATACATGAATACTGAGATTATGTTTCATCATCACCATCAACAAAAACAAGGATTAAGCCCAATGGCATGTTCCGATCTCATTATAGGTCGAATTGGTCCTTCCATCTCTTCAATGGTCTTCCCAACAATCTTCTCCCTTTTGGTTTATAATTATACATTCTTCTTGGTATGCGCTGTTGATTCATTCGTAATACGTGCTGAAGGTAAGCATTTTGATAGTACTTTATTCTTTCACAGATATTAAATATATTAAGTTCTGTTCTTATATCTTCGTTTTTCTTTTTACCGGTCCTTTGGTATCCTGCTATTGCTCTCAACATCTCCATTCCTGCAGCATCTATTTGTTTACTATCTGCCTTTGTTAATGTTCAGGTTTCACATCCATAGGTAAAAGATGGAACTGTCAATACTTTTGAAAATAGTTTATTTTCTAGTTTTATTCAATAAAATACGTTTAATTGTGCCACATAGAAAATTGAGTCGTATTTTAGTGTTGTTTATCTAAATTTTTGTCATTACCTAAATGACATCCCAAATAATTAAAATTCTGAACTTGGTCTATAATTACATTGTTTATCACTGTTTTTATTCTTATTGCACATTTTCGTTTCACAGCTAATATTTTTGTTTTAGATGTAGATATTCTTAAATTGTATTTTAGAGAGATATTATTTAAAGTATTATGTTTCATTGCCTTAATAAATCGGATCAGAATGTAGAGTTTGAGACTCGAATTCGGGAACTCCCGAGTAAATGAGTCGTGGTTAATAGGCTACGATGCAGGAACATTCAAACATCTATTTTCTAACAAATCCGTAGTCATGGAAAACAATCGCTATTATGTCAGAAAACATTAATGTAAAACCCATGTTTATACGATCACTTTTCTGCTTTAAACACCAACTATAGAGCGTGAGATATAAGTATGTGATTGACATTTATAAATCTCTCTAACTTCTCTTGCTTTCAATATACAGGGAATCCATTTTAAGCGGAAACCTTTTTACATCGTTGCAGCGGCTCTCATTTTGCCCGCTATTGTGCTTGCACCGGCGGGGAGCGTGTTCCATTACTACCGGCAAATGACAGTTATAAGGTACAAAATACATATAACTCAACTAATTTAGATTATATAGAAATAGGCCTACACGTAGAGGCTTATTACTCACCATTTAACTGTTTTTATTATTGTTCCATTTATAACTAACTGCTGGGAAAAAAATCTTATTTATTTATTTAGCCTGGTGGAGTTAAGGCCATGTAGCCTTCTCTTCCACTCACGAGGGCAAACATATGAAATGTAAATACAAAGAAATACAATAATATTACATACTAAACAATAAATTATCTGGTCAGTGGCGGCAGGATGATGCTAGGTTTCCTCTTAAAATGGATTCCCTGTATAAAAGTATGTCTCATTTCAAGATTTATACAGGGACGATATCAACATTCAGCCATAAATATCTTGAATCGGATAAAAACAAGTTATTTTTCCAGCCAAATACCTATAAGCTGTCAATCACATATCTCATGCACTATAAACTCTATGGCGCGACAGGTCTAGATGGATCTAGGCCCACCAGATGGCCGCTGTCTCACATCCGCACATATCGATCATAGCGGGGGAAATCGCCCAAAAAGTAAAATTATTCATATAATATTTAGATTATACAATTGTTATGGAATCCATAGTTCATGCGATCAACATATCGTGTTTCCCGGCTGTTTTCTCAATCATAGAACTGTTGTTATTGTAGTTTCAAAATTTATCATGATGCTGGATGGGAACAAGCCTCATATATCGATCGATACTCTAAAAGAAAACTTATTCGCCCATGGGGATTTAAAAAAAAGCGTTGTGCTGAGGCATGATGCTTCAAACCGAACACAACTCCTGTATAGCATAAATACTGGAGCCTTATGACATGTGTTCAATAACTGAACCTTTCGTCGGCAGAAGTACATCCAATCATACACTCCGTATTTACTCTAATTGCCTTCAAAGCAGTAGCCTTGGAAATGGACAAATTTAACACAGAGACCTCGTCATTGTCGAAAAATATCTGGAACGGATTTTACACTGTTGTTGCGTTCAACGTAATATCTTATATTGATTCAAATAATAAAAGGAAGTACGCACAATGTGCGCGTTTAGTTTTTGCAAAATTCTGTGAGCGAGGTTGCTCTTTTTGTGCACGTCACAGCATGATATCTGTCACATGAACCACCGCACAACCTACAAACACAGTCTTCATTTGGTGAATGATAAACCTTTGCTGCACAGATCAGGTGGTGAAACCCGTGATCAGCCGATCTAGTCACATATTGATTCAAATTGAGTCCCTTTCTGCGGCAATTTCAGCTTGGGAAATGACCAAAAGTAAAACGGAACTATGTTGGGATTGGGATCCTGATGAACTGTGTTTGCGAGGAAAATCTGAATCAGATATGACAAATGGGTGGCACGATTTTTTGCAGGCTCTTGAAGTCTAATTTATCAGTCAAATTTCAATGTAATGATCCAATGCTTACCTTCACTACGTTCCCGAAGTACTCGGACTGTGATACGGCGATTCCGAATGACCAAAACCCGGACTTGTCAATTACATTGTCATTTCGGTCCACTGAGAGCCTACCCGGACGCGGTTCACATCCACTGATGTGCGGAGTCCCAAAGTTTGCATCTTAGGTCACTCATTTAGGGGTTCGTGAAGGAAAAATCTTACGAGGAAATGCATTCTCCGAGTTTATACTCCTTTCCTTCATTAAACTACATCTCAAGCGGTAATACCACTCTTTATTCACGAGATGCGTCCTGGAAGCATGTTGGATCTTGTGAATCTCAAGCGGTAATACCACTCTTTATTCACGAGATGCGTCCTGGAAGCATGTTGGATCTTGTGAATCTCAAGCGGTAATACCACTCTTTATTCACGAGATGCGTCCTGGAAGCATGTTGGATCTTGTGAATCTCAAGCGGTAATACCACTCTTTATTCACGAGATGCGTCCTGGAAGCATGTTGGATCTTGTGAATCTCAAGCGGTAATACCACTCTTTATTCACGAGATGCGTCCTGGAAGCATGTTGGATCTTGTGAATCTCAAGCGGTAATACCACTCTTTATTCACGAGATGCGTCCTGGAAGCATGTTGGATCTTGTGAATCTCAAGCGGTAATACCACTCTTTATTCACGAGATGCGTCCTGGAAGCATGTTGGATCTTGTGAATCTCAAGCGGTAATACCACTCTTTATTCACGAGATGCGTCCTGGAAGCATGTTGGATCTTGTGAATGATTTATGCTATCATATCCCAAGGTTTTGACAAAATGTAATGCAAATATCGCAAATAGTTTCAACATTTTACGAAAATTGACAATCCGAGAGCATATATCGCAGTTCAATCAGAGCTTGAGTGCAAAGGACTGACGTTTTCTGCGGGCGGGGGAAAAAAAGTCACGCGTGAATTTGAATGTCCCCTACAGATCTCCAATAAAGGATAGGCCTACCTCCCATTCTTCATTTCTTTGCACGGGAAAATAAAGGTTAGATTTTTAACACATCTTGTATTCAGTTACACCACTTGTATAAAAACCACCATTTTATTTCAGCTATTCAAAAGAAAATAGAACTTAGAAATATAGAAGATAATTTAAGATCACGAATACTACAAATTTGCCCTTAATAGGACACGTTTCTATTAATTTTTGTATCGGCTTTAATTAACATATAACCGATTCACTGGCATAATCGAACCCGTAGGTTCATGGCAGTGTTTTCCATACATCCTTACCTGAGGTAATGTTTTCCAATCCTCCCCTATATAAACTAATCCCTCAAATCTTGGTCTACCAACTAGGTGTATTCTTTGTCGTGAAAAACAGTCAAATACGCATATTAATTCTTCATAGAACTCATAATTCATCTTGAAACCCTCATCTTTTGTGGGATCATGTACATTTACGATTACAAAAGCATGCCACTTATCCTTCAGAATTATGTATGATTTCCTATAACTGATAAACTTAATTTCTCGGTTACCGGAAAGGGTTCTCCTTCGGACTAAAACAAAACTGTTCAAATTTAGGTCTCGCTGCATCACCATAGCATAATGGATTCCTGACTATGTTCTCCTGCCCATCTAGCTTTCCGTAAAGCGGTCATGTCCAAGGAAGATTTACCTAATTGTTGCATTAATATTTCTAGTATACAACTACTATATAATATCCTAACATTACATGTTCCTAGGAACACGTCCCTGTGTTTAGTCTTTGGCTTGGATCCCATGAAACGAATGGAAGACTTTTACCTCCGTAAATTTTTATCCCAGTGGAATCCATGTCCACGTTTCTTGACGGTTTGTTTTTACAGTGAAATATCGTCACTCTTTCGACTAAAATACTTTTTCTAAGTCTGACTTATCGCCTTCGACCTGTCCCAGCATGGGTATTCCTTTCGGCAGCAAAGCTACTCCCAGCATAGCTCTCCGGGTCATTTAAGCACCCATGCCACTCCACCACGATAAAGATACCTTGGAGGATTTAATTTACATATTTTTAGGTTAATTTGAAGATGGTAGATGTGCTGATTTATGTAGCAAGCATAAGGGCAATGTATAAAATTTGTGATAAAATATAATAGGACGTGTTAACGACACGGCGTGAACTTGAAACAAACTGTTTTAAACAAGACAAGAGCAAGTGCTACCAACCGTGAAACTACATCTCTCACTACTTCAGGTGTTAACGCTAACTTTCCCTCACTTAACACAGCCCCTCCTTAAGCTGTCACACGCACATGCGTAACACACAAATGTTATCATACCATTACATGGAAAATTAAAAACTTACATTAAATGGAATCTGAGAAGAGAGCTGCTCATCCATCTTACCTGAAAAATAGAAAATATAGTTATGAGATTCAGAACTAATACAATCCATACAATACATTGATTACTTGGAATTTTCATAAGTAATGCCACGAGTGATTTCCAATATATCTAGAGGACTTGCAAATCAAAAGTGGCATTTGTTAGGACTATTTAACTAATGAAATTAAGCTGTTTACTAAAAAATAATTATTTAAATATAGTTATTTTTAAATGTTTATATATTTAATGTAAACTGTTATGTTTCATTTGTTCATCACTGAAACTTGATCGTACTATTTATTGCGAAATGGGATCGCAATATTGTAAGAATGCAGCCCATGGAGGGATTGAAACTTGATCTCGAGACCCCAGCGGTGAGAGGCGAGCGTCTAACCGCTTGGGCCACGGAGCCGCCTAATAGTTTAATTAATAATTATAAATAATTTAATGTAGATTACATACACAATATTAGAGCTAATGTTCAAGATTCTAGAAATATGAATAAGATAAAAACTACTTTTGTATGTAAAAAAAAAAAGCATCTAAGAATGTAACTAAGTAAATCACAGATCCCAAGCAAAAAGGCTTCTGAACGATGAACAATTTTATCAAAACCGAGAGAGAAAAAACAATGAATTTTATTTGACGCAGAAATAAACAATGTAGTTTTAATTTCCGGTCTCCAGGAAACATTTTCAACAATACAATTTATCGCCCTAGGATGCACCATTTTGATTGAAATGAATTTCAGCTTCAATAGACATGTGACAGGTGGAGTACACAAACTAGGATTACATCCCTACTGCCAAGGGTAGTTTACGAACAAAAATACAATTAAAATTATAATCACCATATTTAAACATTTTTTTATTTATCGTTTAGCAGATTCCACAATACCTTCCTGCGCCAAATTAATCTACTGTCGTTCTCCTCCATAACTCTGTCATTCCAATCCCCCATCGTTCAATCCTTTTCCCTCATTCTGCCTAGCAATTAGGCGTTTGTTTGCCAAGAGCCTCAGGAAGATATCCATGATTAAATATCTCCTGATCCTCCAGAATGGGAGTTGACGTACCAAGCTACCTCCCTGTTCGTTTCAAAAAATGCAAAATTATGGCTTTTCAGGGCAAAGTGCCAGCAGAGCAAAAATAGTAATCAATAATGAAATAATATAACAGATAGCACACTTTAACTATCTCGATTCAGATATAACATACAGCTACGATTGGGATATACACAATAAATTAATCCGATATCAAATTATGTGTGGCACCATAAGAAGAACCCTCCGAAAGACTCGAAGAGAAACTCAGCTCACGTTTTATAAAATTATGACTGTTCCTGTTCTTTTATATGGATCTGAATCTTGGGTACTTACAAAAATAAGATATCTCACACATTCAAACCACTGAAATAAAATTTTTAAGATCCGTAAAAGGGTGTACACGCATGGATAGATTACATAATGAATCAATAAGAAATTAACTGGAGATATTTTCAATACTCGATAAACTAGAAGAGCACAAATACCAATGGAAAGAACATTTAGACAGAATGGACAATACAAGATTACCCAAAAAAGATCAACTCCTACAAACCACATGGAAAAAGATCTTCGGGACGACCAAGGAAACGATGGACTTGAGACCGGAACAGGTCGCATTGACCTAATCCTGGAAAGGAAGAAGAAGTAAAGTGATCCCACTACAGGCCAAAGGAGACCCTTGGGGTAGTAGGAGGTTAAGGCTCCCACTTTTCTAGACAATCGGCACTTGATGTCAGCCGGGTTGTAAGCCCTGTGTGACGGCCGCCTTTACTCCCAGAACAAGCGTCTGGTACTCATTTCAATCACAGGCTGAGTCGACTCCAGGACCATGGTGCCACCAGAAGGTTAGGGTCAGTTTAAAAATTCTGACTCCACCGGGACTTGAACCTTCGACCTTCCAGTTTGTAGCGTACTGCCTTAACCACTAGGCTACGGCGTACCCCTGAACAAATGTACAATGCTAAAACACGCAAGAATGAAATTTCGGATAGATAAACAGAAGACAGATTCCCAACAAGAATACTACGTAGAATGGGTGCCACGTGGTAGAAGAAAATAAAAAAATCAAGTAATGAGCATGTAATAGATACTCTATCCAGATTGATAATTTTGCCAGAGGGACAACGATATCTGAAAATGCTAAGATGGACAGCTATGACTAGGAGTCAGAGCTTCCCGTTGGTTTCCACACCGGTGAAGGATAGTGATGATGGCCATATGATTTCGGGAACCGTTTGAGCCTAACAGTTTTCCTGACATGTCTTACAGGGAGGAAAAACCCCGATAAAAACCTCATCCAGAAAAACTGCCCCGTCCGGGGATCGAACCTGGGTCCTCTGCTCGACAAGGCTGCACGCTACCTCGAGACCACAGCGGTGGACTATATATATATATAAAGTTGGCCGCGGTGGACAGTGGTTATGCTCCTTGCCTCTGGTCCCGAGGGTCGCGGGTTCAAACCCGTCCGGGGTCGATGGATATTTTAGGACGGAAAAATCCAAGGAGCAAGTCCTCCGGGAGGGACTTTAAGCCGTGGGTCCCGAGTCTGAAGATTTTCAGGCTCGTAAATAATCCTTAAGCCTGAATAAAAAGGTCTCTAAGCAAAATGTACCGAATTTTCCCGTCCTAGTACTACCTTGGTTTCGTAGATGTCAGTATGAGGCGGAACGCTGACCACGGACCACTCAAAATGACATCTATACGAAAACAAGTGTAACTAAAAATTAGTATGGTTCAAATTCATCCCTGTAGGGGGAGAGCGCCTAAATCTCTGTAAAACATGGGCATACAATACAATATATATACACATTTTGGGTCATTGTAGAACAGAAAACGGTGGGTTTTGTTTGTCGTTTTTTGCAAATTTAACTTCTTTTGACTACATTTATACCATTTGCACAATTCAAGAAACCGCAGAATCTAGTCTCAATTCCAACTTCTTTAAAAAACACTATCTTGGTTTACTTTCTGAAGACTTTTGATATTCCAAACACTTTTCTTCCGTGAGAAACTATTGAACCACCAGCCTACTGACGCCTGAAATATCGTATTTCGACTTCAAATTTTCTAAGAAGTTGCCACTTTGTGACAATTACCTCGAGCAGGGGGTGAAGATGGCATCACATTCTACTTCCTTTTTCCAGTTTTTAGGTCTTTTGTAGGACATCTTTAGGTCTTTTAAAGGCAATTTATTGGTCCTCAACTTCCGAGCCAAAGCTATAACACACACAACGTATAGTAGTCAGAAAAATCTCATAGCACTACAAAAATGAGTCTTTTCATAGAGTCAGGCCAGAATTTCTTCGTGGCGTTGGGCAGTAATCTTTAACAGTTCGTCCCATAATCAGATGTAACCAGCACAGTGCCACATTGTTTTGTACGGTCCAGAAGTCAGTGACAATAATCGAATCAATATGCAAATACATTACAAATGCATGTGTTATTTTCTCTTCTGGCTAAGAAAACAAATAGATTTTCGGCCATCATATTAATTTTATAATAGATACTTCATCCTTATTTAGTCAATAATGGGAAACTAATTTATTATTTATTTATTGCAAATAATTCGTTATTATATTTTAAAAAATCCAGGTGTTGATTAATTATAATGGCATAGTTACATTTGTATCTGAATTTACGTAGAAGATCATGTGCTTAAAGTTCTCAAATCTCTGGAGAAAAAAGTGGTGGTCTACCGTTACCGTACAATGTTACTTGTAGCCTACAGTCTGCCAACCTCTCGAACTGCATGGTACGTTCACTGATGGAGCTTGTAAAATGGTGAGAAACAAGTAAGAACAATCTGTTTAAGCATGTGTAATGAAAGAAGACCCTGAAAAAGGCAAAACTAGCTGGACCACTACATTAGCTGAAGTACCTGCTAAAGGGAAGCACAACAGTTGGACATAAATGACCATGGAATTTGAAGTATGACAAGTAACAGGGAAATATATGGGGTGAAAAGAGAGGTGACTACAATTTAGTAGACCACAATGAGCCAGACATGTTCAACGGATGGAAGACACTAATATGCTAAAAATGACTATGAAAGTAATAATATTTGGGAAGAAAGACACTGTAAAACCAAAGATGTGGATGCCGTAAAGGATAGCTATTCTTTGCTTCAATGTAAACATTTGGAAATGAAATCGATGAATACAGTATGGAGGTAAAACAATATAAAGATCAAGGTCCTTTTAGATTGAAGGGCCGTATATGATGATTTTGTCTATTGGGCACCTAACTAAAAGTTATGAACAAATTGTCTTTAGCCAAAATAGTGGCTAACACAATTATATAGGCGGACAAAGATAAATATACTGGAAAATATGAAGAAAAAAAAGTGCTGTAAAGTTAGAAGCAGAAATATCTGATGGTATACAAAATTAAAATATTTTTATATTTATATTAATTGGAGTTGATACTTAAGACAGAGAAGAGAAAATAAGGGGAGAAAATGGTTTCCATTTACCCGCGCTTGGCCGTAACACTATGAATGAGTGGTGAAATTGAACTTTATCCATGAACATAGGATAATAAATTGAATTAAACGTAATGATAATGATGTAATTTATTTACGAGATTTAAACGCACTTTATTCTAGTTCGTATATATATATATATATATATTTTTTTTTTTTGAGTGTTCATAATTATGTAATTGACGAACGAGTTTATTTGTATTTATTTTTTAGCCTGGTAGCGTTCTTCTCCTCCACTTACCAGAACAAACATATGTTACATTATATTTGAAGAGAAAAATTTTCGCCTAGACCGGGACTCGAACCCGGGACCCTTGGCTTTCCGGGCCAAGTGCTCTACCAACTGAGCTACCGAGGCGAGTTACGATCTAGACGCAAATTTTTCTCTTATGTACGTTGTAATTCCCTCGCGCCAAATGCTTGAAACCATAGCTTCTATCTTTGCAAATGGCGGCTTCTTAGTTAAGAAGACATTTATTGGGAATTTAACACTACTTTATAGCCAGTAGGGCTTCTATTGACGATTTTATTATTAATTTAACACTTCTCATTGAAGGATAAATTATATTTGAAGAGAAAAATTTTCGCCTAGACCGGGACTCGAACCCGGGACCCTTGGCTTTCATTAATACAAAAATCATAATAATATTAGATACTAAACAATTATCTGGCTAAACTGAGCAATAATAAAAATAAGATATAATAATACAATGAAGTTAAAGATAATTAAAATAAAAACTAATAAAATAATATATACACGAAGGAAGAACACCTCCAATCTATTACGCATAAATCTATCGCCTATACTTGTAAGGCATTAGCTTAGAAATACTGATAAAACTGAAGCTATATTTGATAGCAATCAAACTTGTGTTTAAATGTAAACGTTGGTAAGTTTGGTAAGACTTGAAGCAAGTTAGAACACAAAGAATGGTTCCTGTGAGAGTAACATATACTGCCAGCCAATTGGAAAAAGAGATTTAAGACCACGTCGTATGGAACGAGAAAACCCACTTTTAGGCGCAAAACCTACTTCAGAATAATATATTGCTGTAAAAAAATAAAATACTCCTTTACGGATACAAATGTTCCCATGTACAACAGTGCTACCAACATTAACCTCCCTAACTTTCACTTTACAATTTACTACTGAATATTTCCAGGCGAAAAAAAAAATCAATTTTCTCTAAAAGCCATTTAAACATAGAGATGGCTACTTGCTAAAACACACGATTCCTACTTGGGAGTCAATTCCCCATCTAAACATTTCTTTTCACTGATTTTCATAAACCAGAGTTCAGGCACTATATAGAACTAACCTTTCCATTTAACAGAACGACTAAGGAAGAAATTACACAGTGTTAATAGGTTGTGTTAATCGCACAATAGGATTTAAAAATTAAGGTTATGATAGGATCGTCTGTAGGCAAGATGAAATGCACTTTGAACCACACAGCAGTCATATATTACTCCACCAAGTAGTCTGCGCAGGCGGAAAATATGTTAACTAACATACTGTCTTTCCCTTTCTCTTCATTACTATGTTGCTACTTCTGTATATGTTCTTTGTCTAGCAGGTAGAGAGCTGACAAATTCTATGGATTTTAATGGTCCGCCCTTCTACACGGCCATTGGCAAAATTATTAATTTGACAACCCTGTTACTATTCGGGTCACGTGTAGGAATGGGCTGTCCCTTTTTATTACATGTTGCCACTTGTGATTTATTGTGAGGCTGGTAGCGGAGACGACAAATACTGTGATTTTAAATCATCGGACCGCTTGAGCGTTCCGTGCTTAAATGGCTAATTTGCCAACCATGTTAAGATGTTAAGATCTTTCACACGTGTTTAGGGATTCTCTGCCCACACTTAAAATTGAACCATTTCAGTACATGATCGGATGTACAGTCTTCTCCTACATCCCTTCCACAGATTAAGAATTCTTTCCCTCCGCCTGTGCTAAGTTAACTTGGTGGTATAATGCACAGTGGCGAACATTTTAGATTTGTGGCAATAGGATTGTAGGGTCAGCGCCAAAGACAGCAGTGACATCAGAAAAAAAAAAAGATAAACTACTCTGTAACAGTTTTTTTTTAAATTTAAATTCTGTACATGACTTGGAACTTTATCACAAAAGTGAGCGGAGCATATTAATCACTAGCATGATAATTTGCTACAAACTTGCAACAGATATTGCTGCACAGGAATCGCACATAATGACTACATTTGTGAATACTGGTCTTCGGTGCAGAAGTTGTTGCAGAGCAAATAGAATGGCTCTAATCTCTCCATCAAAATGTATATGGTTTCTTCCTACTGATGAGTATTGATGAAAACTAACTGCAGTGTACACAAGCACCGGTGTTTCCATGCTTGTCCATCTTGGATCCATCAGTGTATATATGGAGCCACTCATCCATTGGGTATCGAGAATGTTTGGTTTCCAATGTAGCAGCCTTCGGCAAATCTGTATTAGTGTATTTTTTTCTTTGACAGGCGTAGCTAGTGGTGGTCTATGTTAAGAAACTTAAGTGGATTTTCTGGAGGCAGCATTGTGCTAGTGGATAGGTGTATGTCCAATCTTTGTTTTTTCTTTCTGATTATCTCAGAAAGTCCGACCTGTGTCTTTAGGCGTCGAGGTGTAGCTGTTGGTTGTAACAAATTCGAGGAATGCATGTTAATTTCTCATAAGTTTCAGCGCTGAATCCAGTATTTCCAGTTTTATTTCAAGATTCTCTGTATGATGCAGCATAGATGAAATTAGTGTTGTCTTCACAGCACCTGTTATTAACCTCTGAGCTTGGTTTTGTACGAGTTCTAGCTTCTGGAAAGTGTCCTGGGAAGCTGCAACTAACTTACCTGAGCTATATTTCATAATTGGCTTTATATACATTTTTATAAGTGGTATTAAGTGTTGAAATTGAACAGCCCCATTTACTTCCAGCAAATCGCTTCAAGACAGGAAGTCTCCCTTGTACTCTCTCTCTCTCTCTCTCTCTCTCTCTCTCTCTCTCTCTCTCTCTCTCTCTTACATACTCGACATGATTTCTCCAAGTAAGTTTTAAGTCTAGGATTACACCCAGATATTTGAGCTTGACACATTCTAATGAATTGTTGTTAAATATTATATTTGGTTCAAGTTGATTTTTGCATACAGAGAAAATCTGGTAGGAAGACTTACTTACATTTACCGTCATTGTGTTTTACTTGCACCATTTATTTAGATCTTCTAGGGCGCAGTTCATTGAATTTTCAATGTTTCTTTTAGCCCTTCCTTAACAATATAATGTATACAATATAATGTAGGATCAAATCCATAGTATATTTTTATTATTATTTTGTATTTTATACTTTCATAATCAGACCAATAATTTAATCAAATTATAGGTTTTTATTATTATTATTATTATTATTATTATTATTATTATTATTATTATTATTATTATTATTATTTTAATACACAGTATTACCATTATGGAGATTTCAAGAGAACGACATCTGATAAAATCCTTAAGAAGATCTTGGGAGTCGAAAATATATAGGAAAAGAAGTAAAGGACGACCTAGAGAAGATCGGTTTAATGGTGTGAAAATAAGTGAACTGGTCTTACAGATGAGGATATTTAGGGCCGCTACAACTGGAGAAGACGAATTTCTAGAGGGCGACGGAAAACCACTGTACTGTGGATACATTTTGTATGTTTCTTATCTGTATAATTAAACCCTGGTGAAGTGAATGAGAAGACATTACATCTTAAGTCCATCCGGTAAAATAAACTACTATTATTATTATTATTATTATTATTATTATTACTGGTCCAGCGAATGGAAGAGGATCGGCTACCAAAATGAGTTTTGGAATGGAAACCTGATGTTGGATGGACGGACAAAATTGGCTATTAGGAATCGGACAATGTTAAAGACATTAATCAACCGATGATACATCTATCTATTATTATTACTGAAAGATGGCATTGCAACGCGCGTCACATTGGAAACAAAGCAATAGATATCGCTAAAAAGTCCCTTTTTTATACCGACATTTGCTTACTAATATATTTATATTCATACACGTCATAAAACGGAAAATAATAACAAGAAAATAAGTTTGTTTATGCATTTGGTTTTATAGTTTTTTTTCCCTTGCCGATTTAATACAATCTACTACACAACTAACTTCAGTTTAAACTTTTATTTTGAACCACTATTCTTTAATTACGTACCTAGATTCCTCTTGATCTTCCCTTTTTCAAGACGAACTAACTTTTCATTTAGATTTACTTCACACATCACCTTCACCGTTTTCATGAAACATATTATCACTATTATTATTATTATTATTATTATTATTATTATTATTGTCGGCCGTAGTGAATTAGTGGTTATGTTCATGACCTCTAGTTCAGAGAGACGCGGGTTCAAAACTGGCCAGAGTCTATGGATTTTTAGGATTCAAAATTTCAAGGAACAAATCCTCCGTGAGGGACTTTAAGCCGGGATCCGAGTCTGAAAATTTTCAGGCTCGTATAATATCCTTAAGTCTAAATAAAAAAATTAACCAACCGCTGTCTCCATCCAAGTAATATAAAAGTTGCCCGTTAGGTGTATCACTGAGGCGATATGGCGACACCGTATCAGTCGTCGACATCAATAGGCAAATAAACTTAACTAAACGAACTTGTTAAAACACTCCCACTAGGGAGCACCCTAATCACCAAACGGGTAAGCACGAGGTATACGGATATTGCTCATTATTATTGTAATGTATAATACAATACCGGTATCGGATTATATCAAAATCAAACAATGAGAATGGTATAGACATGAACAAAGAATGAGTAACATCAACCACGAACGAGCATATTGGAATGACTAGGCCTAAGTGATGGTAAACAGAAGAGAAGACGAACCAAAACAATATGGAGGAAATGCATTTAGCAATCGATGTGTGGCAAATTTAAGAGAGTGATTATATTAGAATACTGGAAAACAATAGAGCAGGACAATCAGAAGATGCACTACACATTAAACAAACGATTCTTTTTTTTTTGATTGCGGATGAGCCCATGTAGGACTACGCAAAGTACTTATAGGCGTTTCCTTCGAGCCCAAATTTCTTTCATTCTTTTGCTATGAGCTTGTTTTCTATCATCTGTCCAAGTTGTTCCAGTTTTTTTCTTCGGTTTGTCCTCTTGGTCAACTTGCCACTTATTCTCCTTAATTCTAAATATATCTCTGTTTGGGATATCTTCTTTAGTAATTCCTGCCTATTTTAAGTCCTTTTTGACTTCATCAATCCACTTCATAGTATCCAGTGGAGCTTTACTTCTGTTTTCGTAGAATTCCATTATCTGTTTTGTAAGCATATTTGAGTTTATTCGTTTAATATTGCCATAAAATTTTAACCTTCGTTTTCTAATATCACTATGAATGTCTGTATATATTTTTATTTCCTTTTTACTTCTGAGTCTAAATGCTTCACTTATGACTTGTGGACGTAAAACTTTTCTTATAATTTTACAATATTTTTTCACTATATTTTCGATATCTTATTATTATTATTATTACTGATAAAATACTCGTAATTTACTTCGAAATAAATATTAATTATTGCACACAAAAATAAAGTTTCCCATGTAGACCCATAAATTGTTCTGATATAATTTATTCACATACCATCACAAAAAAATTCTGAGGAGGGATTTAGACAAATTCACGTTTTCAACTTCCACGTTGGAAGAGAGAGAAAAAAAAACTATCTGAAAAGGCTTTTCTCTAAACCGAATGAAATATTGAAAATGAACTAGTCCGTACATATACGGCGAATTTTATTTTCTTAGAAAGGATATGTTGGCAAAGCCGGGATGAAATTCTTTTATTGATTCTCTTTTACCCAGGGAATCTTCTTTTGAAATAGAATTGCAATCCCAACTAAATTATTATAATTCCAAGCGGGAGGCAGGTGCTGCTCTCTGGTAACGACTGGCTGTATTATCAAGCCACAGGAACAACTGAGAGGCAAATTGAGTTCTTTGAAAACTCCATTGTTTTAAGTTAAATGCATTTTTCAATCCTTTTCAAGAATATGCTTCCAATGAAACCTACTTTACATAAAGCGGAAACAAAATATCTCATATTCTACATTTACATGACTTAACCAAAATATGCTGTTTCAAGTTATTTACATTTCGTGCAGCAAAACGCCTTGCTTGTAAAATTTGGCCAAAAAAACTTGCGGTTGAGCTGAGATGTTTACGGGTGCAATGTAGTTGATACTGTAATTTCTAACAAATTCGTAAACATTTTTAATTATAGAAATGAACAAGAGTTAATTTTATACTACGTCGAATTTAATTAATTCCAATAAAAAAATATCAACACGCACACATTCAACAGCCTATACAAATGAAATATGCTCAGAATGAACTTGCTCATATGTCATGTACAAGTTTTCTCTTATAGAATTACAAGGACTGTTTAACTCATGCCCCAATGGCAGTCAATGACCAATCACATTTCAATGAATTTTGATTTACAACAAATCACAGTCGTTTTTCACCTCGATTTTATCACTTTCATTTTATGAAGTGGTTCCCAGTTGTATGTATAGTGCACGAATGTAACCAGATTCTGCTTGCGAGATATAACAGAAAAACATTCGTAGCAATTGATTATACTACAAAAAAAACACTGTTTGCACTTTCTTAAACGTATTATTTCCCTGGAATTAACGTTGCAGAAAAATATAATAGTCATATTTACATCATAGGACATCAGAAATTAATTAATAGCCTGTAATGATGTGTTTCATTATTCTCCACTAGGGTGCATTTTTACAATATTGCGATTCTATTTGGCAATAAATATGATCTGGTTGCAGTGATGAACAAATTAAACATAACGTTTCTCATTTGTTTTCAAACATCGCTGTTTACATTAAATATATAAATATATTAAAATAACTATATTTAAGTAATGATTTGTGAGTAAACATCTTAATGTTAACCGTTAAATAGTCTTAACAAAAGCCACGAAGTGAGGAGTGAATTTATCTAGAGAATTTGGAAAATCACTCGTGGCATTACTTATGATAAAATAAAAATATAAGTAATATATCAATGTAGGAGTTAGTACACTGGATCACCAAAGGAACATTATCAACAGAGAAAAACTTGGAGTACCAAGTATAATGAATATACAGAAAGATACCAACAGGATGGAATAATCATCTGAGAAGAATGGAAAAAAATAGACTTCCAAAATCGGCATTCCAATATACTCCAACTGGACACAGAGACCAAGGAAGACCAAAACAGGAAAGATCAAGACCATCTTCGTTAAGGTTCACCGTCACAGGTCACATGGTCTAAAACGGATTTGTTCTTGATGATTATATAATATATCCAATAACATGGTCCTTCACTGTGGTCTCGGCGTGACTTCGATGCCTCCTATGTAGCGTTCCCAGGCGGGACAAGTTTTCTGGGTGATGTTCTTGCGGCTTTTCCTCGATTATAAGACAAATATCAAGAAACTTTAATACCCAAACGATTCCCGAACATCATCCGGCCATCATAATCATTATTATATTCGCCATATGAATATGTGAGTTAATTATTTATTTTGTCTTAATGTTATATTGGCTCGGAGGAGGCCCTGGATTGAGCTGACAACTCATCCGGGAAGGTCTTCAATGTCATAGTATGATCAAAAAAGTATGCGTGTGATATAAAGTTTAATATCCTCTTTCCACCGTAGGCTCCAGATGATGTGGAGCAAATAAACGTACCTATAAGGTAAGATATTAAACTACGATGACCAATAATATGCTAACAAAACATTGAAAATAAATGAATGCGTAGTAAGGAATGTGCCACATGTCAATAGTCGATCGGAGAAAAAGTGACTGCTAGGGTCGTGTCGGCCTATGATAGTGTGGGCTAGGATTTTTATACACTAAAAGTTAAGGTTGCAACATAGTATAATGAGAAGTTAGACTTATGACTGTCTTTTGTTTTGGTTTCACACACAAACAATTGAATAGTATATTGATAAGTAAGATTTTAGACTGTCTATTTTTTGTTGGTTCCACATATGAACAGTTGAATAATACATGCAATACGTGTTTCAATCTTAACTGTTAGTGTAACAAAATCCTAGCCCTGGTGATGTAACCGCTAGAGCCAATTGCCAACATGTTTACTCACATATAAGGGATTCCTTCCCGTGAGTGCACCTACATTAGTGGGCAAAGTTAGGGTGAGAAAATTAGTAAGTTAGTGTTAGTTTGGGCAAGTTAAATTGAGAAAATGAGCGAGTTAGTGTATACGAAATTAACATTCACTTGTCTGTTAGCAGGTTTTTGTGATAGGCCCTAATTGGCTACACTGTTCTGAGCAATGACTAATACATATTTTACATTATAAATATGGCGATTTTAGGTTATTATGATCTCAATTTCTTACTTCAAGGCATTTATCGCATGTTTTGGGGGAAAAATCAACACATATTTCTATCAAGTAATTATTCACATACTGCAAAAATAAATTGTGAGTTTTCCATTTTTATTTGAATTTATGTAGATGGCATTGTGACATAGAACCCCGTTATTACTTGTAGACACAGCAAGTTAAAAAAATCCTGGCCACCTTTTTAACGCGATAATTAGCAGAAAAATCGTAGAAATAAAATGTATAAGGTAGGCGAAAAAAAATCTTAGATCAACTTTTTTTTTTTAGGAATATTCCACAATACAGTGTTTCTCCTTTAACCCTAAGTGATTTGTCGCCAGAGGTTCCTGTCTAAAGCATCTTCTTCCCTCAAATCTCTAGCTTCTATACTTCTCTTCACTCCATCAATCCATCGCTCGCTAGGCCTGCCTGTTCCACTTCTTCCATTGGCTTTCCAATTAAGGATCTTTGGAATTCTCTCTTCTTCAATTCTTATGAGGTGTCCATACCATTTCAAACATTTTTCTTCTATTTTTCCCAATACTTTCTTAACTTGCATAATTTCCCTTATTGTGCTGTTTCCGACCTTATCCCTTCTTGAAATTCCTGTCGATCGCCTCCAAAAATCCATTTCTACTGCTAACAGCTTGTTTGCTTGCTTTCTACTTGCTGTTCAGGTTTCGGACCCATATAATAAAATTATTTGTAATAGAACTTGAATTACAGCTTCTTCGTTCTGTATATTATATTTGTATTCCAAAGCACTAAGTTCAACATACCAATGATTCTTCCATCAATTACGTTTTCTTTCAATTTCTGTAGTTGAATTCTCACTTTTATCTAAAATATATCCTTAATATTTAAAATTTTAACATTACGTATTCTTCCTAAATTACACTTTAGCTCATATGTTGTATCCAATGAAAAATATTCCATTTTATTATAATTTATCTGTAATCCCCATTTTTCTGTATTCTATCTCCAATTTCCTTAACATGAAAGATGCAACATGTGGACCCTGAGAAACTCAATGCATCTGAATATAATTGAAGTTATTCTATTTTGTTTTCAATTTAAAACCATGTGAGATATCCGTAATCATAATGTCAAATACGCTGGTGCAGAATGAAGAATTTTAAGAGAGAAACAACTACAGGAAGATGAGAGAAGGGCGTTTACTGCGGACAAATGTTGTAAAATTTTAAGAGCTTCACAAGTATGATGTAAAGTAACGCTGTGGCACAACATTTAACGTAAATTAAACGTTGCGAGAAGCGAAAAAAGAACATCGTAGTTTGCTTTCTAGCGATAGTCTTATATCGAATAAATTAAACTCGATCCAAGACATTATTATTCATACGCACGAATGCTTCTAACTTATAAAAACACCCGATACGACTTTTGACAACTGTCATCCGTTTCTCTTACTTTCAATTGTTTTCTCAGTTGGCTGCCACAAGATTAGCAAATACGACAATAAAGTGGAAGGTTCAATTCTACAGTTCTTTTTTCCTATCAATTCTGCGTTCTGTTCAGAACAATAATGTCCCGGCTAACTTTCACCAATAGCAGTTTAGCAGTGATTAATTCACATTGGTTGAATTCACTGAATTCAAAGAATCAGGTAAAAATGACGGCGATAGATACTGATAAAATAAATATAGATTCAATAGAATGAATAAAAATTGAAGAAGAAATCAAGTCAGGAATTTATCAGATTAAATGCGAAAATTGTGATAACACTTATATAGAGGGAAATGAAAAGAAATTTGAAATTCAGAGTAAATGAACATCTTAGGAACGTTAAAAATAGCAAAGTGGAAAATCTGTGGCAGTCGCTTGGTCAGAAAAACACCAAATTGAAAGGACGCCTGAATTAATAAAACGATTAGAAAAATCTGAAGAACTTACGGTTTGGGAAAAATCCACATTAAAAAAAATCGAAATTCCGGGGGAAGTTGATTCGATTTGAAGGTTCATCGGTCTACCAACAGATGGATTAAGAAGCAGTGCTTTCTAGACGAGAGAACAACGGTCGTCGAATTACATAAGATGAAACCGATCCAATTAATGGATATGAGGCGAGATGACACATTTATTTTCAATGTTAAAATATACCTCATAGTGATATTTTCTATTTTATTATGATGATCTTGAACAAGATTTCCGGGCTGTAGGTCGTGGTCTTGAGACCACGGCCTACAGCCCGGAAATCTTCTACAAGATCATCATAGCAACTCCGGCCGTGAAAGCCTAAGTCAATACATTTCCTTTAAAACTCGAATAAATAGTCTGATAGTTTGTTGAACGTACAATGATAGGGATAGGATTATTTTTGTACTCGTTAGCATTATTTTACATTTCGAGTATTTATGATCGTGATTCAAACTTAGGCTTGAAAGAGTCGACAATTTTTACTTAAATGCCATTCGTTTCTAATGGTATTAAACAATAAACGCCGAACATTTGCTTCTTGTTTCTCAGACTTAAGGTTGTTTTGTATGCCATAAATCTATGATACGGGAACGACGAATCCTATCAAATGTCTTGAAGATGTTCACTATATTTATTTGGAATGATATCTCAATATAGAGGCGCAAGAATATGAGATTCCAGAGTGGAAAAGACGGTGATCTCTCTCTTGTTCCAGGAACCATCCAGGCCAAAGAATTAATATCAGATCAACATCCTTTAACAACCACTGAAAGCTTTGTTTCTGACATGAATTATATGTATTTAGAAATAACCCACCTAATTAGATCAGATATAATAAATAATTCATAACACAGTTGTAAAATAATTGTTACAGTTGCTTTAGATTTTGCTGTGCAACTTCTGACATAAGGCCCATTCCCTATACTTCATACGTAGAGTATACTTACTCACTGGCACTATCGAACCCGTAGGTTCATGGCCGCGCGGACATAAGCTCTCCATACATCCCTATCCTGAGCTAATGCCTTCCAATCATTCCCATATAATCTACTTCCCCCAAATCAGAGTTAATGTTATTTTCTCACCTCATTCTTGGTCTACCAACTGGACGTTTTCCCTCTGACTTTCCTACAAGAAGCTTCCATGCACGTCTTTCATTCCCCATACGCGCCACATGTCCTGCCCAACGCAATCTACGAGACTTAATAGTTCTTATTATATCTGGCTTCCTATAAAGACCATGTAGTTCATTGTTATGTAGTCTTCTCCATTCACCTGTCTGTTCTTCTGTCTTTGGTCCAAAAATTTTCCCAAGAACTTTATTCTCAGAAACTTGTAATCTCATTTCCTCCTTTAAACTAAGAGTCCATGTTTCGCACCCATGTAATATAACTGGTAGAATAATAGTTTTACATATTTTCAGTTTAACGTTTTTTGAAAGGAGTTGCGATATCAAAAGTCTCTGCAATGCATAATAGCACGCATTTGCAGAATTGAGCCTATGTTTAATTTCTTTGTGCATTTCATTCCTATTTGTGATCTCATACGTAGAATATTGGCGTATAAATGTGAATACGGACAATTTTATTGAAGATACGAAGGGTTTTGTTGAAGTAGAATACAATCTAACTTAACGCAACTTTGCTTAACCGGAAAGTTGTAAAAGAAAGACTCTTCTTCGAATTTTCCTCCACATAAAACATACAAATGATAGAATATAATTTTGTCATTGCTCAGCAAGGCTAGGAGGAACATAGATTGATTTTCTCTCCACAGAAACACATTATGAACGATTGAGTAAGAGTGCATAATATCTGCTTTCTATGTAATTGATCACTGTGTTTTACACCAAATAAATTATTTACCACTTACTACTCCCTGCAGTAACCAAAAATAGTTCCCATGTATGATACGAAAGTGCCCCGCCCCTTTTATTTTGGGAAAATAGGGTAAGTGAATTTTTTCAGAATTAAATCTAACATACAGGCACTCTCGAACACGTAGGCTCATGAACGCGCGGATGTAGGTTCTCCATATATCCGTACCCTGAACTAATGTTTTATTCAATTATCCCATGTATGAAATATTTCTCTCAGATCATGGTTAGTGCTATTCTTCTACCTCATTTTTGGTCTACCTACTTGGCGCTTTCCTTCTGGATTTCGTGTTAAGAGTTTCCATGCCCTCCTTCATTCCCAGTCGTCCCGTATGTTCTGCACACCGCAGACTACAACACATAGCTGTTCTTATATTTATCGGGTTTCCTATAAAGGTCATGCAGTTCTATAGTTATGAAGTCTTCTCCATTCGTCTGTCTCTTTGGTCCAAGAACTTTATTCTCAAATACTAGTAACCTTTCATTCTCCTTTAAAGTAAAATATCATGTTTCGCATCCATATAATATAACTGGGAGAATAACAGTTATACTATACATTTTCATAAGGACTATTTAACGAAAAAATAAGCTGTTTACTCAGAAGTCTTTATTTAACTCTAGTTATTTAAAAATATTTATATATTTAATGTAAACGGCGATGTTTGAAAACAAATGAGAAACGATTGCTACGCTTCATTTGCTTCTTTTATTCATCAGAGCAACTAGATAATATTATTTATTGCCAAAGGATCGCAATATTGTAAGAATCCACCCCAGTGGAGAAATTTATAACCAACATTATTGGTATTAATTAATTTCTGATGTCCTACGATGTAAATATGTCAATTATATTTTTCTGCAGCATTATTTCCTGGAAAATAATTCGATTAAGAAAGTGCAAATAGTGGTTTCTTTTTCTTTTTTTTCTTTTTTTGTGGTATAATCAATTGCTACAAATGTTTTTATAGTATCTCCCGCATGCGCTATCTAATGAGATTCATGCACTATATATGCAATCTGGAAGCCGTGTTTCTTGGAGGGTCAGTCACTGCAAAATAATCCTTATGACCTATTCAGAATGTTAAAAATCATTGAAATGTGATTGGCCATTGACTCCCATTTGGGGCATGAGTTAAATAATCAGTTTAATGTTTTTGAGAGAAGTTGGGACAATGCATAATAGGATGCATTTCTAGAATTGAATCTATATTTAATTTCTTTCTGGACCTCATTCTTGTTTGTAATTATCGCTCAGAAGGGGCACGCCGTAGCGTAATGGTTAAGGCACTGAGCTACAAGCTGGAGGGTCGAGGGTTCAAGTCCCGTTGGGGTCAGGATTTTTAAACTGACCCAAACCCTCTGGCGGCACTATGCCCTGGGGTCGACTCAGCCTCTAACGGAAATGAGTACCAGACGCTTGTTCTGGGGGTAAAGGCGGCCGTCACGCAGGGCTGACATAAAGTGCCGATTGTCTAGAAAAAGTGGGAGCCTTAACCTCCTACTACACCAAGGGCCTCCGGGCCTGTTGTGGGAACACTTTACTTTTACTTTACTAATTATCGCTCAGAAAAAAATAGAAATTATCCAGAACAAAACAAACCTACCAATGCATAATATTACACTAATGAGAGGAACCAAGGATACGTGTCCTACTTTTTGGTTACGTAATTTATATTATGTATTTAACGATGTTGGATATGTGGTTAAACTAAGTGCTAGATTACAGATTTGAATAAGGGATGAAAACTCGTCAGATACAAACCCTCTACATGTATCTGGCATATATCCAAGTACCAGTACGTAGGATCGATACCCGATGGAGTTGCTTTCTCAACTGTACTAATACCAGGCAACATCTATCACAATATGCAATAAATGCAAAATCTAAACGACACACAATGGACAACTAGTGTCAGTTCGCTGTATAGTTAGCATTAGCCCCCTATTCGTTTTTATAATAAAATAGGCCTATATAATACTAATAAAAAACAGGACGTTCCAGTTAGATGAGTTTTAACACAATTTATCTATCTACATTTACTTTATTTATAGACAGTGGATGTACATCCAATACGTCTTCCTCCGAGAAGTGGTTTGGGAAATGAACAGGATGAAAATCCTACAAATTACGAATAATAAGAAGAAAAATAACCAGGTTTCACAATGTTTCACATCTTCCTGCCTCTAATGAATCTGCTGTCATTCCCCTGCCATTCTAGTCTCCATCGTCCAATCCTTTTCCTACTCATGCTGCTCAAAACACCATCAATCCACGTTATTTTTGGCCTTCTTCTTCTACCAAGTTGCACCCATTCTAGTATTCTTCTTCGTAATTTGTCTTCTATCATTGTTTTATTGTCTATATTAATATTATTTCTTATTTATAGACGCTTTAATATTTAACATTATAATCATTCGCTGTGTCCAGATGGTAACTGTCTATAGGTTCAATTTTAGTTTTATCACCAAGTGGCGATCATGATAAAATAGTTCCTTGTGGTGGAAATCTTACTCACCGTATGTTCTAGCGAAAAAATCAGCCTATTGATGGAATCCAGGGCCTCCCGAATGATTCATCATCATCTTAAGGCACGAAAACTTCAAAAGTTAAAGTTTTCGCCTTCTCAACAATCCTCCTCCAAGCCAATCTGTCTCTTGCCATATTCAAATTAGTCACTTTCATTTTCTTTAGATCGTTCATTGTGTCTTCCTCCCATCTGATCTTCAGTCTTCGAACAGCTCTACCTCCTATAGGTTTCCATTTGTAGAGTTTCTTGCCAGTCTCTGACTCCCGAATGATTATCAAACACCACTATTTTAATTAAAACCTTCCATTTTTATTATTAGTATTATGAGCCTATTATTATTTTCCACTTTTCTGTTTTTCTAGAGAGTTGACATTCCTCGTCATTGGATACTTGGAAATCGCATTCAAACTTTTTTTTTTTGCTTAAAAAACTTGATTTCTTTAGAAGGAAGTGAAACCGTAATACTGCGTTGTACATTTACGACAAGTAAAAGACAACTATGGGTCAGTTTCACCAACCGAGGTAACTGTTTTATGACAGTTTTCCCCATGTATAATACATAGCTTAAACTGGCGTAATATAGTTACCTCTGTTGGTGAAACCGACCCTAAGACTGAGATAAGTGTTTTTAGCAAAATCCATCGGTATTTTCACTTAAGCTTAGAATGAAGAAATTGAAGAGGGACATTAAATAAATATTGCGTCCTTATTACCATTACACACTTCTACATTACCTTTATAGTCTATTATTATTATTATTATTATTATTATTATTATTATTATTATTATTATTATCATCATCATCATCATCAATTATTATTATCATCAATTACTATTATTATTATTATAATTATTATTATTGTCTTAGTGAGTGGTATAACATTGTGTGTGTTTAACTGGTAAAACAGGGGGACCCGGCTAATATTTCCGAGTATTCCATAGAATTGTAATAGAAAATACGATTTACAAGGGATTTAACCAGTCTAGTGCGGATAAATAGGTACTTAGTATGAAAAATAATGAAATCCGATTACGAAAACAAATCCAATGTCATGTATTATTATCATTACTATTAGGATTTCATCCACTAGAATTTGTATCGGGATGATTTGGTTTAATGCCCTATGTAATATTTATAAGTTTGCTGTTGAAAAGATAAACTGATTACATAAGGACAACCCAGTACCAAATTCAATTAAAAACAATACTGAAATTTGGTTAAGAACCCTTGAGTGACAGATTGTTATACAGTAACCATTTCGAATTATATGTTTTCATCAAACAGTGCATTTTCGTTACGAAACAAGTTAAGACAGTTATCGATTAGTATAATCTGGAGGTTTCAGGGTTCAAAGTGTGTCCCTAAGTGGTTTACGTCAGGACGCTACGCTATAGTTCAAAACATAATCATAATGGAGCATGACAACTTTCAATTTATAAAATAATATATTTTACACAATGCATAAGTTACAAATAAGTTAATTCATTAATTCCCTTCCTCTTGCAGTGAACGTCTGTATTTGCAAGATTAATCATTCGTTCAATTCTAAACTGCTTATATGTTCACGTGACGTCAAAAACTTACCGGTACAGAAGAATCCACTCGATCCCCTCTACGTTCCGGAACAAAAATGCGCTCCCTGGTCATCATCTAATAGCCAGTAAAAGCAATAATTTCAAAATGACCTGATTCTTCGGTACACTCATACTATTGATTAGAATTTACAATATCTATACTGTCTCGCATTCTGACCAACCGGTCTAAGGTACCAAGCCTTAGAACAAAGCTATGGAAAACGCTAGTTTTGAGTCCCATGGTGGAAGCAATCTTAAGGAATTTCGACTAGTATGAGACCGATATCCACTCAACTTAGTGAGGGTCCAGATTTGAGAAAACAAGTTATAACAAATTGGGGAACCGACATGATCCTCACACCATAATTTTGTACTAGCAGGATAATCGACCACTTCTGTGAATGACACATTTGAATGTAAGGCCAGCGCCGATATGTAAGCCATCGGCTTTTAGGCATATCGGGCCAAGGAGTTACAGTAATAATAATAGTAATAATAATAATAATAATAATTAATAATAATAATAATAATAATCAGTTATGCCAAGAATATAATTTTAAAATATCAAAAGGAAAATCGAAAATATTGGGGAATATTAGATAAAAAATCATAATAAACAACAAACCTCTGGAACAAGTAACAAATTTTAATTATTTGGGTTGTAATTTTACTATAATCACAAAAACTGATAGAGACGTAAATAAGAAACTGTCAAGATTTCAAATGATATGTGGAACTATAAATAGAACATTAAAGAACAAAACAAGAAGAGATACTAGATTGAAGTTTTATAAAACATTGCAGTTCCTGCATTACTTTATGGGAGTGAAACTTGGGTAATGACCATAAAATTACAAAGTAGAATATAAAGCGTAGAAATGAACTTCCTTAGAAGAACAAAAGGCTGCACAAGAATGGATCGGATAAAGAATGAATATATAAGAACAGAGTTAAATATATATCCATTGAATAATAAAATCAAAGAATAAAGAGAAAAATGGTTTAGACATGTAGAAATAATTAACGTAACAAGATTACCAAAAGCAGCATTTAACTACAAGCCAAGAGGTTCAGGGAATGTAGGAAGGCCAGTGAAAAGATGGACAGAACAACTGTGAGGCGGAACAGGCATTTTGCCTAGCCTGTGAAGTGAAGAAGAAGAAGAAGAAGATATTTATATTTTACACAATGCATAAGTTACAAATAAGTTAATTTATAAATTCCTTTTCTGTTGCAGTGAACGTCTGTTTTTAGAAGATTAATCATCCGTACACGTGATGTCAAAGACTTGCCGGTACAAGAAGAAATCACTCGATCCCCTCAACGTTCCGGAACAAAAAAATGCTCTCCCTGGTCATCATCTAAAGCCGCCGCTACACGATCAATATTTACGTCAATATATTGCACAATAATTGACATTGTTCAATAATATTGAGCGTTGTAGATCACATTGAAAGATTGCGCAATATATTGAGTCAATCAAAAGCAGTTTGATTTTTAAATATTGCGTCGTCTGTTGGTAATATTGCGCAATACTAGTTCAGTTCTTTGTTCTGCCTTTTTATTATTCCACATGTTGACTGCACAAGTATCACTCACGAACTAATCTATTGCACCGTGTGGATTGGCCAAGTAATACTATTGTACAAAATACTGTGCAATATATTGACGTAAATATTGATCGTGTAGGGGCCGCTTAATAGCCAGTATAGGTCGCGCAAGGGATTTTGAAGAATGTCCTTGGCCGTAAATCCAATCGGAGAGCCTATCCAGACTGCTCAGCTGTGAATTCTCTGCCTGCCACGCCTACAAACAAAACAGTTCATCTTACAAAACATGTACAATCCATAGAGAATTATAGTGAGACGCGGATGTGTTGATTTTATATTTTAAACCGTAGACTATAATTAAAATATTTTGTACACTTGCTGCCTGAAGTCTTAAAATTATAGTGCAATGTGAATATCGGGTCTTCTCAACGTGGAGCCGCTACTTATTATAGCCACCCAAATGTCTCATGATGCTGGGTGGGCACCGGTCCCATACTGGCAGAAATTCCTTGAGAACATTTCTTCCCCCATGGAGACTCGAGCCAGCGCAAGTCCCGTAGCTCTGCGCCAAGACATCTTGTCTTAATCACATGGCTAAGGCGCGGGGAAGACTATAGATGGTTTAAATTAAAGTGACATTTAGTGGTTATTTAAAACATTAACAGAGAGATATAAACCAAATATAGAGTGTGTGTGTATATTATATATATAGTGAATATACTTCCTCCACGTATAAAGATGTCCTAACTCACGGGCACTATCGAACCCGTAGGTTCATGGCCGCGCGGACATAAGCTCTCCATACATCCCTATCCTGAGCTAATGTTTTTCAATCATTCCCTGTAAAATCTACGTCCCTCAATTCATAGTTAATGTTATTCTCCCGCCTCATTCTTGGTCTACCAACTGGGCGTTTCCCTCTGGTTTTCGGACAAGAAGCTTCCATGCACGCATTTCATTCCCCATTCGGTGCCACATGTCCTGCCCATCGCAGTCTACGATAAAGATTACCTATATTAATTAATTTTTGTAGCGAGATTTTAAAAATATTTAGCAGTGACTGTATTTGATATTCGCTAGCGAGCAGCTAGCGAGGGAGTTAGCAATGACGTGTGGTCATACTTCCTATTGGCTGAGACCTACAACTGGTTAGTACAGGACTCGCATCTAAGCTCTCATTACAAATTTCATTCCTCAGGAATCATTGCTAGGGGTATAAAAGCAATAATTTCAAAATGACCTGATTCTTCGGTACACTCATACTATTGATTAGAATTTACAATATATACACTGTTCCGCATTCTGATCAACCGGTCTAAGGTACCAAGCCTTAGAACAGAGCTATCGAACACGCTGGTTTCGAGTCCCATGGAGGATGAAATCTCAAGGAATTTCGACTAGTATGGGACCGATATCCACTCAACTCAGTGAGGAATTTAGATAGCTACAACAAGTATCGCGTCGAGATTTGAGAAAACAAGCTATAACGAATTAGGAAACCGACATGATCCTCACACCATAATTCTGTACTAACAGGGTAATCGACCACTTCTGTCAATGACACATTTGGATGTGAGGCCAGCGCCGATATTTAAGCCATCTGCTTTTAGGCCTATCGGGCCAAGGAGTTATAACAACAATAATAATAATAATAATAATAATAATAATAATAATAATAATAATAATAATAATAATAATAATAATAATAATAATAATAGTAATAACAGTAGTAATAATACTTATTAGTAATAATATTCGCATAATTTTACGAATTTTACGAATTAGGAAAGTACATTATTAAAGATAAAATTGTCGGGGATATAAAATAGACAATAATTCAGGATACAAATTACAAAAGTAAAGCTTCAGTGACAAGTGGAGTCTTGTTTTAAGACCCAGGAGTCACTGAAGCTTATTTTGTAACGTGCATTCGGTAATATATTATCTTTGTTTCGTATACTTAAAAGGACATTACTTTAATAAATCGGGATATCAATTTATTACAAATTGTAATTTATTTTTAAAATGAAACAGTGGCATAGGAACTACTTGTAGAAAAACCAGAAGGAAGCGGCCAGTAGGTAGTCCAAGAGATAAGCGGGAAAATAACATTAAACAATATTTAAAGGAAGTAAATTATACAAGGGATGATCGGAAACATTAGCTCAGGATAGGAATGAATGGAAAGATTATGTCCACGCGATCATAAACCTATGGGTTCCATAGCGCCAGTGAATCAGTTAATTTATTCGATTCAAACAAAGCGTACTTTATTTTTTCTACTCGACGAGGTAAAGTTTCCTTGGTAACAAGATAAATTACAAACATTGTTGCTGAAACTTCAATTTTGTAACAATGGTGGATAAAATTGTTTTACTGAGTAAAATTAGCATATATCTGAATGTGTTTATCGAATAAAATAGATTTAATCTGTGTGATTATGGCGTGCAGCATGTAATCGCAAGTTGACATGCCCTGCTCTATGTAGCTAACGGCAAACAAGATATGTTTACACGATGCCATGGATCAGCTACCGATACGTGCAAACGTACTTCTTTCATAAAACCTGTGTAATCTATCTTCTTTAATTTGTGTTCACATGAAATCTTTATCGAATCACAAAAATAAACTTAGGGAATCAATCCAACCAAGTTTACAAAAAACAAACTCACAAGGGAACTATGAAACCGACCTGTACAAAATGTATCTGTCGTTTTAAAGTGCAAGAGACAGAAATCGCAGTCAGCATCCAGCAATGAGAGCACGCAGTACCGAGCAGATGTACATACCTGCTTGAGTTAAGCACAGAGTGGAGTGAGGCGAGAGGCGGCGCGGACGGCGGGTAGTGATGATTTTCCAGTCTGCCAATACAGGAGTTGTAATATTTCCCTATATACTAAATGAGAGATTTGGCGCTTAGTTTTAGTGTATTGCACTTAAAAACGGCAGATGTTTTGTACATTACAACGCTTCTGTGTAAGAAATTTCAAGGTAAGTTTCGGCATGCAAAGGTTGACACTTCCCTTGTCAGTATTTTAAAAGTTATATAATTAACTTTAAGTGAAATAATATTTTCGGTCACTCAGTAGACACACATTATTTATTTTATTATTTCATATTATTTATAGATGCCTTATCATCAAGGTCATATTACTGTCAAACCATTGCACGCCAAAAGTTACATTCATATTTCTCCCAGAGAAGCGTTATGATGTACAAAGGTCGTGTCAAAAAAACTGCCGTTTTTAACTGCAAGACATTGAAACCCAGCGCCAAATCTCCCATTTAAATTATACAACTCACGAATTGGTAGATTGTGATAACCCTTACCACCTGCCGTCAGCGCCGCTTCCCGCCTCACTCCACTCCGCCCTTAATCCTAAATCTGCTCCGTGTCGCCACTGTAGGATTCTGGCTTCGATTTCTGTGCATTGTAGTAAAAAAACGGCATTTTTTTGGACATGACTTTACTACATCACAATGCTTCTCCGGGAGAAATTTCAAGGAAGGTTTCGGCAAGTAGTGGTTGACAGTTCCCTTGTTAGGTCTCTAGGTGTAACCATTAACTGTTTTTAATGGTTATTGTAACCATTATACTTTATCTATCTATATACTCCGTACTTCCCCTTGTGAGGATTACCGTGCTCCCTAGTGGGAGTGTTTTAGCAAAGCTAATTTAGTTACACTATTTAACAATAGATGTCAGCGAGTCATATAGGGACGGCTAATCTAGTGGGAAACTAATCTTGGATGAATAACTGTCGGTAAATTTTACAAAGAGGTAACTCTGTCCTATAGAACAACAGTGCGCATGCGCCAGAGTTTATAGAGCCAGTGATAACCCACAATCGACATCCTCCATTACTATCCGTCGCTATGAAATTTAAATGACCAATATTTGCAATAAATCCCCAAATCTATGTTTAAAAAATGTATTAATAATATTAAAATTACCAAAACGTTTATTAAAAATGGGTGTACACTTACTTATCACTTCCTAACGCTGATCCAACCAGCGATAACCCAAAACAGCGATAGAAAAATCATAGACTAAGTAATATACTCAGTGGAGAAAATAGCAGTTAGCATCACAATATTGTCTAACAGTGTCATAATAATGTGATTTGCATATTTAAATAAATACTTTAAAATTGTCTAATAATGTTATAAAAATTGTTTGAAAAAACATAAAATATTAAATAATGTTAGTAAATACAGAAGAAGAGCTATAGTTCACAAGAATATAACTGAAAAATCAAGCGCTAGTTGAAGTGCAGTTGAGCCGAAGTTAGTTAAGTAATGAATATCAATTTATGGATTAGATCTGTTTTCGGGGCAACTACTCAATAGGAGAATAAGCATTTCGAAAAACTAATAAACAATTTTAATATAAAATTGATAAGATATGTCTATGACACCATAATCATTTATGAAAATGAAAATATAAAAGAAAACGAAATGTCGCTAGAATTAAACAATTTGCATTGAAAAAAATATAATTTACAGAAGAAATATAAATCAATAATGAAACAAACAAACCTGGATCTAGCATTAACAAAAATTCTGAACAAGAAAAAAGTTGAAATAAACGTTTATCGAAAGCTTTAAGCAATATGCTTACTATAAACAATACTTCAAGGCAACCGTACGAACAAAAAATAAGCACAATCAACAGTTTAATAAACATGACGATAAAACTATTTCTAAACAAATTAGAACAAAGAACTGAAATATATTAAAAACATAGCAAAAAATAATGAATTCAATGAACAAATTATAAAGTGGTAAAAAAAAACGACATTTTTAACATAACGAAATAGAAACCGACAGTAAAAATACCTGGAAAACGACAACATATACTTACTTACTTACTCACTGGCACTATCGAACCCGTAGGTTCATGGCCGCACGGACATAAGCTCTCCATACATCCCTATCCTGAGATAATGCTTTCCAATCATTCCCTGTATAACCTTCCCTCAAATCATAGTTAATGTTATTCTCCCACCTCATTCTTGGTCTACCAACTGGGCGTTTTCCCTCTGGCTTTCCTACAAGAAGCTTCCATGCAAGTCATTCATTCCCCATACGTGCAACATGTCCTGCCCATCGCAGTCTATGAGACTTAACTGTTCTTACTATATCTGGCTTCCTATAAAGACCATGTAGTTCATTGTTATGTAGTCTTCTCCATTCACCTGTCTGTTCATCTCTCTTTGATCCAAAAATTTTCCTAAGTACTTTATTCTCAAATACTTGTAATCTCCTTTCCTCTCTTAAAGTAAGAGTCCATGTTTCGCACCCATATAATATAATTGGTAGAATAACAGTTTTATATATTTTCAGTTTAACGTTTTTTGAAAGGAGTTGGGACATCAAGAGTCTCTGCAATGCATAATAGCATGCATTTCCAGAGTTGAGCCTATGTTTAATTTCTTTGTGCATCTCATTCCTATTTGTGATTATTGTTCCTAGGTATTTGAATTCAGCCACTTCCTCAAAATTTCCCTCATTTGTCATTAGCTGTCCATTTCCATTATATAATGAATTTCTACATGTGACCATATATTTAGTTTTATTGATGTTTACTTCCAGTCCTAATTTCTTAGTGTTACTCAATAGTGTGTGCGTGTTGTCCTTTAGTATCTCCTCGCTATCGGCCAACAATACTACATCATCAGCATACACTAACAGCTTATTATACCATTGAGTTGTAAGCCTTCCTCATTCTCTAAAGATTTAATGGCATGCTCTAGTACAAAATTAAATAGTAGAGGAGATAGTGCATCTCCTTGCTTCAACCCATTCTGGATTTCAAAAGTGTCCGAAAACTGTTTGCCTACACGCACCCTACACTCTTACGATGATCAATTGAGTTGATGTTTACTTGATGAAAATATATTCATTAATTAAATAAAAATAAAACTTAGTTTTATTTTTATTTAATTAACACTTACGATGGTTCATAAACAAAGAAATAAGCTAAGATAAACATACTACACTCTAATTCAACCCAGGAAGTTACTACAGACCTTATGGGCTACGCTAGTGTCCCCCTACGTTCACAGGGTAGATGTTGCCAAACTCATAATAACGGTATTTGTTTGTTTAGAGAGGGGTGGAGAGGCAAGGCTAGCAGTATTTTTTTCCAAATCTATGTAATATACATTTAAAATAGCAGTTTTTCTTTTACGGCATGCAAACCAGTTTTATAGTAAACATGAGAGTCGACACTTTCACACAGGATAGTACAGATCCGCACGAGCTCAGTGACAATTGGTAACTGTTTTTTTTTTCTTTAAGAGGGGTGGCTTGGACGGGTACTACTTACAACTATGTACCTGCTGTGTTGCAATCTTCAGTTTTATATAATGGTTTCTCTAAAAAAATATTGTTAAAATGGCAACCCAGTTCTCTATTCCAAACACGCAGTAACTTCCTGGGTTGAATCTGTGTGTAGAGGAACTTGAAATTTTAAAATGTAAGTAAACAACAATTTAATATTAAATGGTAACACACCCAACTTATACAACCCTCTACATTAAATTACAAAGGAATAGTCAGTAGCTACCGACGACACTGGAAGGCCGCTGATGTCAAAAGCCCATAAAACGAGTAGTACGTATAATTGTTTTGATGATGGAAGCCGATTTCCGAAAGTCCTACATTTTCTAACAACCTAGTCGAGGACGACGGCACTTTGCGACTATTTACCTCAACGGAATTTTAGTATGCATTTTATCAGTATTGATTCCTGCTGCAGGCATTAGAAGGCATTTTGAGGTATAATAGCAGGAATTTGAGACTCGCGTCTTTCTAAACAATTGGCATAAAATGCCAGAAATGCGTGACGCTTTCTTTTAGCTGCAGAACACATTTCTTAGCGGCTGAGTCGACCCAGGAGCTATGGTGCTGCCAGAAAGTTAATAACTGTTTAAAAATCGGACCGGCAACTTTCCCACCGGCAGTTACTGTACTGTGTTAACCATCTATGTATTTCCTACAAACATAAACGTGAGTGTGTTGATATTCCAGTAAACAATATTTTTTTGCAATCAAACTCAATTAAAAAAAGCAAGATCGAGTTCGTTATCCACACAATCGGACCATAAATGGCGTGGGGAGTTAATTAGAAACAGAAATTTTAATTCGCTCTAGCGGGCGCGATTTTACATTTTCGCAACGAAATTCGATATATCCCATTGAAATACCAGCAGCGGATGAGGTACAGACTACATATGTAATTTATCTGTGAAATTTCCAAAAAGTTCCGGCCGTCTGGGTCAACATTCTTTTACTAATAACTTTAGAACATGCAATAATAATGTTGAATGTATCCTCCAATGGGTCAACAAATCTAAAACAATATGAAGCAGAGGCAAAGAAACTCATTCAAAGACAAAATTACAACTACCCTCCGCTAAAATTTAATTTTTATAGGGTGTGACAATATTTTTATTGTCCAATGCCACCAGATTGTCTTTCATGACATTTCTGACTTTCTCCCCTGGCATTGGTGGAATTGTAATCAATTTCTTACGTTGGGACACCTGGAAGGCGGGGTTACATTACCCCCAACGATATGATGGGTGATAAATGATAATGAAGCGCCAAGAAAGTCCTTCACCTAAATTCCAGAACATGGGAAACCACAGGAATAATTCCCTTTAAGAAAAAAATCATATGGTCTGACCGGCAATCGAATCCCGGGACCTCATGAACTGTACTCATAAACGCTGACCACTAGCCCATAAGGCCGATCAATTACGAAGTCACACAATATGAGAAATCAAGAACAAGACACATCAGTGCTCAAATATAACATTGGATCAAAGCATAAAATAAAAGAGGAATACCAACCATATTAATGGAAGGAATAACGGATGGAATGCCAATGAGAGGTTTAGAACTAAGAGAGATTTTGGCCGACGTAATCGCTTCAGAATTTGAAAAAAAAAAAAAAAAAATATATATATATATATATGTAACTGTACAAAATGTAGCATTTTTAATCGCTTTAAAAATATAGGCCCTATACAATATCAACTTTTTATAATTTTTACTATTATGGTGTTAAAGTTCTGAGTAATTCCCTTGTGACGTCAGTATCATGATTTTTTATTTCAAATACAATTCCCGGAGATGATTAAGGCGAATCTGATATATTTAACGCAATTCTACGTAAGACACTTGACGCCTCGCAGGAAATTAAGTTACCGCTTGACAACAACGCTAACCGTTACAACCCGGTAAGCCATAAATGATGCTACAAGCTATTTAATTACTTCTCCACCTGCAGCGCTAATGTCGCTTACAAGCAGCTGACAAGAAATCGAGCTACTTCAAATTAATTCGACATAGATTGCTAAAACTGCGCTCTCTCAACAGATTAGACACATCACTAATCCGGAAATGACATTTTAAATCAAGAGCTTTAAGCATTTGTGCGGAAAAAATGTTTATATCACAAAAAATTGTTCATAAGTAATGCCACGAGTGATTTCCGATTCCGATTGAGGGTCTTTCCACTTTTCAGCGGTTGCCCTTTTACCAGCCGGCTGCTGGCCCTTCACATCCACATGTGTCAATCACAGAGGTAGATGATCAACAGCCAGTGTAGGGGTGACATGTGGTTAGCATGTCGAGTCCCCCAGCCGTTATAGCTGGTTCCTCAACCTGGAGCCGCTACTTATTGTAGCTACCCAATTGCCTCACGATGCTGGGTGGGCACCGGTCCCATACTGGCCGAAATACCATGAGAAAATTTCTTCCCCCATGGAGACTCGAACCAGCGCAAGTCCCGTAGCTCTGCGCCAAGGCTTCCTACCTTATCCGCTCGGCTACGGCGCGTGATTTCCAATTTTTGATAAATTCACGACTCACGAAGTGAGGAGTGAATTTATCTAGAGAATTTGGAAATCAAGAGTGATATTTATTAGGACTATTTAACGAATAAAATTAAGCTGTTTACTCACAAATCATTATTTAAATATAGTTATTTTAAAATATCTATATATTTAATGTAAACGGCGATGTTTCAAAACAAATGAGAAACGATTGGTATGCTTCATTTGCTTCTTTTGTTTATCACTGCAACCAGATCATATTATTTATTGCCAAAGGAACGCAATATTGTAAGAATGCACTCTAGTGGAGAAAAAATGAAACACATCAAACTGTATATTAATTCATTTCTGATGTCCTATGACGTAAATATGACAATTATATTTTTCTGGAATGTTACCTGGGAAAAAATACATTTAAGAAAGTGCAAACAGTGGTTTTTTTTTTTTTGGGTGTGTAATCAGTTGCTACAAATGTTTTTATATTAACTCCTGCATGCGCTATGTGCTTACATTCATGCACTATATATACAATCTGGTAGTCGTATTTCTAACGGAGTCAGTCACTGCAAAATAATTATATGACCTATTCAGAATGTTAAAAGGAGGCGATTTCTTTATTATGACTATTTAACTCATGCCCCAAATGGGAGTCAATGACCAATCACGTTTCAATGATTTCTGTTTTACAACCAATCAGAGTCGTGTTTCACCAAATATTTATCAGTGTTATAATTACCATATTAAAGAAAGCTCCTCCTTACAATATTGCGTTCCTTTGGCAATAAATAGTATGATCTGGTTGCAGTGATAAACAAATGAAGCAGTAGAAGCGTACCTATCGTTTCTCATTTGTTTTCAAACATCGCCGTTTACATTAAATATATAAATATTTTAAAATAACTCTAGTTAAATAATGATTTGTGAGTAAACAGCTTAATTTTATTCGTTAAATAGTCCTAACAAATGCCACTCTTGATTTCCAAATTCTCTAGATAAATTCACTCCTCACTTCGTGAGTCGTGAATTTATCGATCATTTGGAAAACACTCGTAGCATTACTTATGATAAACTTTAGTTGGTAAATTCTAGGCGAAAGACGACTGTGATTGGTTGTAGATAAAAAATAATTGATTCGTGATTGGTCATTGACTCCCATTTGGGCATGAGTTAAATAGGAGAGAGAGAGAGAGAGAGGGGAGAGAGAGGGGGAGAGAGAGAGGGAGATATAGAGGAGGGAAAGAGAGTGGATAGAGAGGGGGAGAGAGAGGGGATCTAGAG